>CM064484.1:1730226-1832726 GCA_032716605.1 Paralithodes platypus
TGACCTGTCATCCACCACCGACTGATGCCCTCACTCCCTCTACCATCATAATGACCTGTCATCCACCACCGACTGATGCCCTCACTCCCTCTACCATCATAATGACCTGTCATCCACCACCGACTGATGCCCTCACTCCCTCTACCTTCATAATGACCTGTCATCCACCACCGACTGATGCCCTCACTCCCTCTACCATCATAATGACCTGTCATCCACCACCGACTGATGCCCTCACTCCCTCTACCATCATAATGACCTGTCATCCACCACCGACTGATGCCCTCACTCCCTCTACCTTCATAATGACCTGTCATCCACCACCGACTGATGCCCTCACTCCCTCTACCATCATAATGACCTGTCATCCACCACCGACTGATGCCCTCACTCCCTCTACCATCATAATGACCTGTCATCCACCACCGACTGATGCCCTCACTCCCTCTACCTTCATAATGACCTGTCATCCACCACCGACTGATGCCCTCACTCCCTCTACCATCATAATGACCTGTCATCCACCACCGACTGATGCCCTCACTCCCTCTACCATCATAATGACCTGTCATCCACCACCGACTGATGCCCTCACTCCCTCTACCTTCATAATGACCTGTCATCCACCACCGACTGATGCCCTCACTCCCTCTACCATCATAATGACCTGTCATCCACCACCGACTGATGCCCTCACTCCCTCTACCATCATAATGACCTGTCATCCACCACCGACTGATGCCCTCACACTCCCTCTACCTTCATAATGACCTGTCATCCACCACCGACTGATGCCCTCACTCCCTCTACCATCATAATGACCTGTCATCCACCACCGACTGATGCCCTCACTCCCTCTACCATCATAATGACCTGTCATCCACCACCGACTGATGCCCTCACTCCCTCTACCTTCATAATGACCTGTCATCCACCACCGACTGATGCCCTCACTCCCTCTACCATCATAATGACCTGTCATCCACCACCGACTGATGCCCTCACTCCCTCTACCTTCATAATGACCTGTCATCCACCACCGACTGATGCCCTCACTCCCTCTACCATCATAATGACCTGTCATCCACCACCGACTGATGCCCTCACTCCCTCTACCATCATAATGACCTGTCATCCACCACCGACTGATGCCCTCCACTCCCTCTACCTTCATAATGACCTGTCATCCACCACCGACTGATGCCCTCACTCCCTCTACCATCATAATGACCTGTCATCCACCACCGACTGATGCCCTCACTCCCTCTACCATCATAATGACCTGTCATCCACCACCGACTGATGCCCTCACTCCCTCTACCTTCATAATGACCTGTCATCCACCACCGACTGATGCCCTCACTCCCTCTACCATCATAATGACCTGTCATCCACCACCGACTGATGCCCTCACTCCCTCTACCATCATAATGACCTGTCATCCACCACCGACTGATGCCCTCACTCCCTCTACCTTCATAATGACCTGTCATCCACCACCGACTGATGCCCTCACTCCCTCTACCATCATAATCTATTCTATGTTAATCTTATATCCATTCCTTTTTATTTTACTTGGTTTTCCTTTCACATCTATGGTCTTCTCTTATTTAAATATATATATATATATATATATATATATATGTATATATATTATTATATATATATATATATATATATATATATATATATATATATATATATATATATATATATATTATTATGTTCCTTCCAACAACCAACCTTACTCCTAAAATCGATTAATGAAATTTACAAAGATTTACAAAATTTATAAGAACATAGGAACATAAGAAAATTGGAGTCTGCAGAAAGCCGATTGGCCCAAGCAAGGCAGATCCCTGTCCCTCACAACCCCAATTCAATTACAAAGCCCAATTATAGGCTCAACACTCTAATACCCTGAGGATCATCTTACCAAAACGGTAAGATTTCTAATATTATGGATCATGTTTGTTATTCTACGCTGTACTCTCTCCAATGAATCTATGTCCATTCTGTAATAAGGACACCAAAATTGGACAGCATAATCCATAGGGGGTCTCACTAATGACAAGTAAAGTTTTAAGATAACATCAGCAGTTCTGTTACTCACCCTCCTAGGAATGAACCCGAGAATCCTTGTTGCCTTATTACGAACGCTTATACACTGTTTTCTAGGCTTCAAATCATTGCTAACAAACACACCTAGATCTTTCTCGCAGTCTGAATTTTCTAATTCTAAATTAGCTAGTTTATATTTAACATTTGTTTGCATCTTCCCGATCTTTAATACCTTGCATTTGTCAATGTTAAACTTCATCTGCCAATTTACTGACCATTCATGTAAGGTATCTAGATCCCTTTGGAGGCCCTCTATATCGCTATCTGAATCAATTGATCTCCCCATTTTAGTATCGTCTGCGAATTTACTTATCCTACTAGTTATACCTAAATCTAGGTCATTTATGTATATAAGAAACAACAGGGGACCTAATACCGATCCCTGGGGGACACCACTTTTGACTGCTCCCCACTCTGACTTGGTACCATTTATGCTGACTCTCTGTTTCCTACCAAGTAGCCATGACCTAATCCATCCCAACAACGATCCTCATATTCCATGTGCCTCAACCTTTCTCATCAATCTCTCATGAGGGACTCTGTCGAAAGCTTTACTGAAATCTAAATAAATAATATAATATGACTTGTCACTATCTACTGCTTCATATACCTCTGAGAAAAAGCTAAGCAAATTATTAAGGCAAGAACGTCCCTGAGTGAATCCATGCTGAGAAGAATTGATTAAGTTAAATGTTTCTAAGTGGCTTCTAATTTTCCTAGCAATAATAGACTCTTAGCAACTTTCCTATGATTGATGTGAGACTAATGGGACGGTAATTGGATGCTATCGATTTATCACCTTTTTTGAAGATCGGAACTACATTTGCAAGCTTCCAAACTTCTGGAACTTTACCTGTTTCTAATGATTTGTTAAATAAAAATGCTAATGGGCTACTTAACTCATCTCTGCATTCTGTTAATACTCTAGCATATACCTCGTCAGGACCAGGCGATTTTTGAGGTTTCAGTCTGTCAATTTCCTTTATATACCGGTATATACTGTATATATATATATATATATATATATATATATATATATATATATATGAAGTATATAAATATATACCGTAGATATGTGGATGTATTCACAAATTAGTCATAAATACATAATACTAACGACTTACATACATATCCAAGATACTAATAGAATGATCGACACATCTCATAATGTTAGCTTACATACAGTACGGTACATTAACAAGTCCACCAAATGATCTGTGTTGACCACAACAAACCTAGACACTACCACACTTTCCTCTCCCATAAGGGGAGATGGGTCGTGTTTCTGGTCCCCCTTCTCCCTAGTGTAGTGACAGATAGTGACATAGAGTGCCTCCAAAGGGATCTAGATATCTTACACGAATAGTCAGTAAATTGGCAGATGAATTTTAACATTGAAAAATGCAAGGTATTAAAGATAGCGAAGATGAATACAATCGTAAAATATAAACTAGCTGATATGGAATTAGAAAACTCAGACAGTGAGAAAGATCTAGGTGTGTATTTTAGCAATGATTTGAAATCTAGAAAGTTGTGTATAAGCGTTCGTAACAAGGCAAACAGGATTATCGGGTTCATCTCAAGGAGTGTGAGTAACAGAACTCAAGATGTTACCTTATAACTTTACTTGTCATTAGTGAGACCCCATATGGATTATGCTGTTCAATGTTGGTGTCCTTATTACAGAATGGACGTGGATTCCCTGGAGAGAGCACAACATAGAATGACAAAAATAATCCATCATATTAGAAATCTTCCATATGAAGAACGGTTGAAGAAATAAGGCTTACATTCGTTAGAGAGACGCAGCGTTAGAGGGGCTAGGATAGAGGTGTTCAAATGTGTTAGTGGGATTAATAAAGGGGACATGAAAGACGTACTAATGCTCAGTGATTGCGAAATAACTCGAACAAATGGTTTCAAATTAGATAAATTTAGTTTCAGAAAAGATATAGGCAAATATTGGTTTGGTAACAGAGTTGTAGATAGGTGGAATAGGCTACCAAGTGCTATTGTGGGATCAAGAACGATATTGAGCTTTAAGATAAAATTAGATAGGCATATAGACGAGATGGGTTGGGTGTCAGGGGGATCTGCCGGGTGTTGGCCAATCGATGCTCTGCAGACCCTCGTTTCCTGATCTCTGACCGATTTGGTAAGGTGGTCCTCATGGTATTAGTGACCTGGGCCTATAATTAGGCTTTGTAATTAGGATTGGGTGTGAGAGGGGTCTACCTTGTGTGGGCCAATCGTCTTTCTGCAGACTTCCATTTTCTTATGTTCTTATGTGTGTAGCCCTATTAGTTTTCAGATTTGATGACGTTCGACCTAATTAGTTTAACGATTTTGAGAATGTTCACTCACATTTCTTTGTCAATATTAAGACTGTTCCTGTCATTTAGGTGTCGATTTTTTCCTGCCGAGGGAGAGCGAGCCTGTTATATAAGAGAAACCGGCCTTTGGCTGGGTTATTTTTCTATCGAAAAATGTACACATTTTTCTTGATGAAGGGTCTTGGGGGATGTTTTTTTTTCAGCTTGATGGAGTTCTAGGGGTGAAATTAGAAGAATAATAAAAACATGAGAAAATCGACCAACAAGTGAACCATATCCCCCCTTAACCTACAGACTCCAAGGCTTTCCTCTCCCAGGGATCTGCCTTGTGTGGGCCAATCGGCTTTCTGCAGATTCCCATTTTCTTATGTTCTTATGTGTGTAGCCCTATTTGTTTTCAGATTTGATGATGTTCGACACCTGACTACCCCACAAAATTACCTGGACCTCGGCCTGTTAACCTTTCTATTGATTTCTGCAACATTCGCGGACTTTCCTCTAACTTTCACTCTGTTGAACACCATCTCTCCTCCTACAAACCTGATCTTCTCTTCCTCAAAGAAACTCAGGTGTCTGTAGCAACATCCAGCAGCCCCTTCTCTGTATCCTCCTACTTTCTCTATCCTAGTTTCAAAGCCAGAGGCGGATGTTGTTCATACGTGCACAACAAACTCACTTGCTCTCGTGTTCCCGATTTTGACTCCTCTGAATTCTCAACTATATGGCTCAAACTTTCCTGTCATTCTCTTACTAAATATTTCTGTGCTGTCTATCATTTCCCTAACTCTACCAACTTTCTCAAATTCTTTGACTATTTAAACTCTACAGTGGAACACATTCTATCCATTTCTCCTTTCTCAGAAATCTCCATCTTAGGAGATTTCAATGTTCACCACCGCCAATGGCTCTCCTCTCACAGTATACTGACCCAGCTGGTGAACAAGCCTACGTCTTTTCTATCCTAAATGACCTAGAGCAGTTAGTTCAACAGAGACAGAGAGCGAGCTGTCGCTTCAAACAGTCTACTGCACCAAATCACCACCCATAACGAGGGGCGTCGCGCTCCTTGGTGCCGCTAGAAGAGCGGCGAACACATCAAAAGGTATCAAAAGGTAAGGTAACCCACCCGTATCCCGGATTGCATCTGAGATCGGCCCAACATTCTTGACTTGTTTCTAACTTCTAACCCTTCTTCTTATACTGTCAATCTTATCTCTACTTTGGGCTCCTCCGACCATAAACTTATCTCTGTCACCTGTCCTATCCCCCCAATTCTTCTAGCCGGCGGTGCTTGTGGCACTTAGGCGCTGCCGACTGGGAGGCTCTCCGGCAGTACTTCTTTGATTTCCCATGGAAAGATTTCTGCTTCCGTGGCCGGGGACCCTCGGAGAGTGCCGAACGCATTACGTAATCCTATCGGGCATAGAAGCATACATTCCATTCTCTTTCTCTCAGACTAATGCTAAAAAATCTTGGTTTACTCACGCCTGTTCTACTGCTGTCCGCAATAAGGAGGAAGCATTCAAACGGTACCGATGCCTTAAAACTCAAGACTCTCATTCTTCCTATGTTTCTGCCCGAAATCAAGCCAAATCTGTTCTTCGACTTGCCAAACACTCATTCATCAACAATAAATGCACTGAACTATCCAACTCTAGCTCTTCCCAAGCTTTCGGGCATCTAGCCAAAAACCTCTCCAACAATTTCTCTTCCTCGTCTTCCCCCTTTCCACTCTGATGGCACAACCATCACTTCTTCCTCTGACAAAGCTAAACTTTGTCCACCTTGGATGATTCCGGTGCTATTCCTCCCTCTCCACCCTCCTCTCTCTTACTTATGCCTAATATCCTAATCTCTTCTAAAGATGTACTTTCTACCCTCTCTGGGCTTAATACTAATAAGGCGTACGGTCCGGACCGTGTTCCTCCTGTTGTTCTCAAAAACTGTGCTTCAGTGCTGACTCCCTGCCTAGGCAAACTCTTTCGTCTCTGTCTATCCTCTAACGTCTTCCCTTTATGCTGGAAGTTTATTCACATTCAACCTGTCCCAAAGAAGGGTGACCGCTCTCAACCCTCCAATTATCGTCCAATTGCTCTCATCTCTTGTCTTTCTAAAGTTTTTAAAACTATTCTTGCTTCCAAATTTCTTAAGCATTTCTCTTCTCATAATCTGCTCTCAGATCCCCAGTATGGCTTCCTTAACCCATAACTAGCGGCGCGCAACATAAGTCGAGTTAAATAAAGCTGGACTATGTGGCGGCGCTCGACATAACTCGAGTGGCAATTTCAGCACGTAATGTGGCTGAGAGAGAGAGACAAGTGGTGGCAGGAGACTAGCGAGCGTATGACTGCTCCAGACCACCGCGGCGAACCTACTGATACAAATCTCAGCTCCCTCCTCCCTCTCTCACTCGCTACATACTCAATTATGTACCGAAAGTACCGAATTACCTGCTTTTTGCACTCGCGTTGCACGGTTATTGCAAGAAAACTATCCATCATACAAGGATCGTTATGGTGTCATTCGAAAGCTCTGTTTATGCCCTTTCAGGGATAGGTACTTGTTTTACGTTCTGGGTCTTATTTAGGCATGAAAATGATCACGTAAACAGCCCTATTTTGGCTAAAAACACCCCGCTGGGCGGTACACATAAATAAACCGCATAGGCCGCTCGTAAGGTGTTAAGGGTCGCTCTACTGGTGATCTTCTTTCATATCTTATTAACTCTTGGTCATCCTCCTTTTGGGAATTCGGTGAGACTTTTTCTATTGCACTAGACATATCGAAAGCCTTCGATAGAGTCTGGCACAAATCTTTAATTTCTAAACTGCCCTCCTTCAGTTTCTATCCCTCCATCTGTGCCTTTGTCTCTAATTTCCTTTCCGGCCGTTCCATAGCCGCGGTTGTGGACGGCCATTGTTCACTTCCTCACCCTATAAACTCCGGTGTTCCTCAGGGCTCTGTCCTATCTCCTATTCTCTTTCTAATTTTTATAAATGATCTCCTCAACTGTACCTCAATTCCCATCCATTCAAACGCAGACGACTCAACCTTACACTACTCCATTAGTATTTCAGAACGCCCAAGCCAGCAATCCCTCAACGACAAACGTATTGAAGCCATAGAACTCTTAAATTCTAATCTAAATACTATCTCCAATTGGGGCAGAGAAAACCTTGTTACCTTTAATGCTTCCAAAACCCAATGTCTCCATCTATCTACCCGTAAGGAACTCCCAGCGGACTATCCCTTATTCTTCAACAATACAAAAATCAATCCCTCATCTTCTATCAATATTCTTGGTGTCTCTTTTTCTTCTGCTCTCAGTTGGAAGGACCATATTACCAGTCTTGCTAAGGCAGCCTTCCAAAAGCTGGATGTGCTCAACTGCCTTAGGGGATTCTTTTCCCCTGCACAGCTTCTTGCTCTGTACAGGGGCATAGTGCGTCCTTGTATTGAGTATTGTTCACATGTGTGGGGAGGTTCCTCTCACACCGCTCTCCTAGACAAAGTTGAAAGGAAGGCCTTTCGTATCATTAACTCCCGTCCACTCAACAACTCTCTGCAATCTCTCTCTCTCCGCCGCAATGTTGCATCTCTATTGCTATTCTATCGCTACTATAATAATCAGTGTTCCTCAGAGCTTTCCCAGTGTATACCACCTCCTTTACGTAGGGCACGTGGTACCCATCTTGCAACACAATCCCACCTCTACTCTGTGCAACTCTCCAACCCGAGAGTGAAACGTTACTCCCAATCTTTCTTCTACTCAACAGCTGAGCTCTGGAACTCTCTCCCAGAATCAGTCGTTCCCTCTTCCTATGACTTAGATTGCTTCAAACTCAGTGTGTCCAGGCATTTTGGCTCGAACGTCCCTTGATTTTGGCCCTGTCACTCTTTCAACTATGGGGGAGGCACTCGCTATAGGCACTTCTGCCTTTTGCCTCCCTCAATCACATAGAAAAAATAAATAAAAATAAATATATAACCTCTTCTCCCATACTCTTCCCTACTTTCCCTTTGAAGTCTCCCCTGTGTTATTCCTTGTCAATCTCGCCCAAAGATCTTGCATCCTCACACATTATATAGATATGTTGGTTCATTTAGATAGATAGATAAATAGATAGGAAGATAGATATATAGATAGATAAATAATAGATAGATAGATAGATAAATATATAGATAATGGATAGATAGATAGGTAAATAGATGGATAGATGGAAAAATAGATAGATGGATAGATTGATAGTTGGATTGATAGGTAGATAGATAGATAAATAGATAGATAAGTATTTAGATAGATTGATAGGTACATAGGAAGAGATATATATATAGATAGATATAAATACATAGATAGTGAACATATAATAATACACATATAAAAATACAAACACACATACCGCTAAATACCTACTTATTAACCTAGATAGTCTTTGAAACACATTTAGGGGGGATGGGCGTATTTATTACCTCATTTATATATAGTTTTACTATTTTTTTAGTTTCCTCCCTACACCTTCATCAAGCTTAACCCGGGAATGGACCCGAGACTATTAAGAGGTTTTACTGGGCAAAGGCGACAGGACTCTTAACCCACTGAGCCCCAGCTAGTTATAAATAAATGTACCACCTGGGACCGGCAGGATTTGATTTTTTTGTTTTCCAGAAACAATAGCGAATGGGTTAGGAATGAAGGAATAACCACAAAAAAAACGATCATAAAGGTCAAAAATTGGTCCTACGGAGCCCCCGAAAGTCGATTTTACAAGAGTAAGAAATTGAAGGCAAATACACCCAAAATACCGGTTTTTGCGCGCTTACACGCACGCGGTTGGACTTTGAGAGTTTTCAACCATCGGCATGGTTGCGTGGGATTCTTACACAGTTTCCATACAATCTGAGCCCTCTAGGTGCCATAGGACTGGAGTAATTGGGACCGGAGTAACTGTGACGACACGTTGTCGTCGCTGGGGTTTAGCGTTACATACATTGACGACAACACGTTGTCGTCGCTGGGGTTCAGTGGGTTAAGATCCAAGGCCTGAAAAAAGCCTTTTAAAAGACCCAGTGGCACTCAAAACAAAGGAATATGTGAATATGTGAGATAATTCCCCTTCATACCTCTTATCACTCCCCCACATGTGTCCAACCCCCCCCCCCCCTTCCTCTCCTTCCCCCCCTTCAATTATCACCTATTTTTCCTCTTATTCCCATGTTTATCGGTTTATTTTCCACGCCATTATCCCCCACCTGGTTTCAAGGTCGTAAGGGAGGCATATAGAGATCGTGGCAAGAGAGACTTCACTTACAAAGCGTCAGTGACGATGATCCATAAGTGAGAGAGGGAGGGTGTGTGCTGTGCCGGCTCTGCTCTCATGAATGAACCGGTCGGCAATATTTTGTCTTTTTCACCCCCCAAATACTATTCCCACTTGTTTTATTGCTGTTACATGTTAATATCTTCATATTAAACATAAAATAGGCGCATATGAATAAGTAATAACGATATCTATCGGATAATGACGATTTTAGTCAGGAATGTATCAAAATATCTTTGCCTGGTGGGCACTTTCAAATACCATAGGTTCGCTGTTTAAAGGTTAAGAAAACATCCCACAAGAACCTCCTTCAAGAGGGTCCTCCTTCAATGTCCCGGCCAAAGGCCGGTTCCTCTTAAATTACAGGTAGAGATATTGCTCACCAGGAAAAAATTGCCACCTAAATGACACGAAACGTCCAAATATTGACGTAGAAATTGGGTGAAAGCTCTTAAAATCACCAAACTAATGATGCAAACCTCTTAAAATCTCAAAACTAATGGAGCTAAACATGAGGGAGAAGAGAGACCAGAAAAACAGCCCATCTCCCCTTATATAATACAAACAACACGACACATCTCATTATTTCGGCTTATATACAGTACAGTACATTACCAAGTTCAGCATATTATCTGCTGACCATCACCTACACTCTCCCACACTTATTTACCTCCCTACATAATCTGCTGACCATCACCTACACTCTCCCACACTTATTTACCTCCCTACATAATCTGCTGACCATCACCTACACTCTCCCACACTTATTTACCTCCCTACATAATCTGCTGACCATCACCTACACTCTCCCACACTTATTTACCTCCCTACATAATCTGCTGACCATCACCTACACTCTCCCACACTTATTTACCTCCCTACATAATCTGCTGACCATCACCTACACTCTCCCACACTTATTTACCTCCCTACATAATCTCTCCTCCTATAATCCTCCCTCCATTCCTTTACAAGTCTCCCCCTTGTTGTGCTTCCTCCATCACGCTCAAACTCTCCCATTCTCACATACGGATAGATAGATGGATAAATAGGTAGATAGATACAAATAGATAGATTAAGCCTATGATACATACACATAGAACAGGTGACTTTAAACTTATAGGTAGCCAGACAGGTAGACACACACATACATATCATAATACATATACATAGACACACACTTCCCCATCCATCCCTACATAATCTGTTTACCCATATTCTTCCCCCCATTCCCGTTCCTGCCTCTGTTGTGTTGTCCCTCACTCACCACGCTCCAATTCCCACATTGTCATTTCTTACACATGATGCATCCAACCAAGCATGGAAATTGAAGGGAAACTGTTCATGTACCTGAATATACTATATATGAATATATATATATATATATATATATATATATATATATATATATATATATATATATATATATATATCATATCTTAGCTAATGTTTAGAGCAGATCATTAGTATAATAGTAGGTTCATATAATTTACTCCACCCACCCACAATTCCTCGTACATTTCGTCACTTTCCTTCTTCTCTTTCCTTCCCTACATAATCTACCTCCCTTTCTTTACAATTCGCTTCAGTGTTATTCCTCCTCCATCACGCCCCAACTCCCCCAGTCTCACCCATAATGCACCAAGCCAGTCGTGGAGTTTGGAGAGCAACTTTACATATTATGAACTATGTGCATTACTGTACATAAGAACATAAGAACATAAGAAAATGGGAGTCTGCAAAAAGCTGATCGGCCCACACAAGGCAAATCCCTGTCACACCCAACCCCAATTATAGGCACAACTCACTAATACCTTGAGTACTGCCCCACCAAAAATGGTCAGGGATTAACACAAGATTACGGGGGTCTGCTGAGCGCCGATTGGCCCACACCTGGTAGATCCCCCTCACACCCAATCCGTCTCGTCCATATGCCTATCTAATTTTATCTTAAAGCTCCCTATCATTCTTGATCCCACTATATCACTTGGTAGCCTATGCCACCCATCTACAACTCTGTTACCAAACCAATATTTGCCTATATATTTTCTGAAACGAAATGTATCTAAGTTGAAACCATTTGTACGAGTTCTTTCGCTATCACTGAGCTTTAGTACATTTTTCATGTCCCCTTTATTTATCCCACTAACCCACTTGAACACCTCTATCATATCCCCTCTAACTGTAGGCTGAGATCGAAGAGGAATGATAGGAAGATGGGGGAGAGAGAGAGAGAGAGAGAGAGAGAGAGAGAGAGAGAGAGAGAGAGAGAGAGAGAGAGAGAGAGAGAGAGAGAGAGAGAGAGAGAGAGAGAGAGAGAGAGAAAGAGAAGCAACAACATAGTTTTTTTCAGATAGACAGACAACGAATAAGACCTAACTTCACCACCTAATCACACCCCTACTCCCCCATCACCCCCTACTCCCCCATCACCCCCGTACTCCACCACCACACCCCTACTTCCCCATCACCCCTACTCTCCCATCACCCCCTACTCTCCCATCACCCCCGTACTCCACCACCACACCCCTACTCCCCCCTCACCCCTTCTCCCCCATCACCCCCGTACTCCACCATCACACCCCTTACTACTCCACCATCACACCCCTTACTACTCCACCATCACACCCCTTACTACTCCACCATCACACCCCTTCTCAACTGTACCTCCAGTCCTATCCATTCATATGCTGATGACTCTAACTTACACTATTTAACTAGTTTTCCATAACCCCCCAACAAGCAAGCACTCAAAAAATAACGCGAAGATGCTATAAAACACTTACATTCTGACCTATCGACCATTTCCATTTGGGGCAGAGAAAATCTTTCTTGCTTTCAATGCTTCCAAAACCCAATTTCTCCATTTATCTACCCGTAAAGAACTCCCACAGGACTATCCCTTATGTTTCAACAATACACAAATCAATCCTTCATCTTCTCTCAGTATTCTAGGAATCTCTTTCTCTCCTGATCTCACTTCGAAAGACCATATTACCACCCTTGCTAAAACAGCTTCCCAGAATCTGGGTGTGCTCAACCGCCTCCCGGGGTTCTATACCCCTGCACAGCTTCTTGCTCTGTACAAGGGCACAGTGTGTCCATGTATCGAGTATTGTTCGCATGTGTGGGGAGGATCCTTTCACACCGCACTTCTAGACAAAGTAGAAAGGAAAGCCTTTTGTATCATTAACTCCCGCCCACTCACCAACTCTATGCAATCTCTCTCTCTTCGCCGCAATGTTGCATCTCTCTCGCTATTCTACCGCTATTACAATAAGCAATGTTACTCAGAGCTCTCTCAGTGTATACCACCTCCTCTACGTAGAGTACGTAGCACCCGTCTTGCAACACAATCCCATCCCTACTCTGTGCAACTCTCCAATCAAAGAGTGAAACGATACTCTCAAACCTTTTTCTATTCAACGGGTGGGCTCTGGAATTCTCCTCTTGAATCCATATTCCCCTTATCCTATGACTTAAATTACTTCAAACTCCGTGTGTCCAGGCATTTTGGCTCGAACGTTCCTTGATTTTGGCCCTGACACTCTTTCAACTGGGGGAGGCACTCGTTGCGAGCAGTTCTGCCTTTTGTCTCGCTCATCATCATAGAACAAAAATATACATTAAACCCTCTAACCATTACACCATCAAGACATATATATATATACTTGTTCTCTTATTGTTGATTGAGATTGAAGGAGAATAACCGAGATGAGATGTGAGGATGGCATACCATATATAATTATAAAGATAATCAATTAAAAGGGAAGGGAGAGAGATAACAAGCGTAATTTTTTCCCTCAGAAAAAACATGCAGAATGAGATGTTTATGGAGAAATATATGGAAAACAGAATGCAATCATAGAGCTAATCAAGTGGAGGTTTTGTTTATTCTGGACTAGCTTCTCCCGCACGCTTAGATCCATTTATTTTGATAATTTAAAATATTTATCTCATTAGTTTGGCGATTATAAGACTATTTCTTTGTCAACGTTGGGATCTCTAGTGCCACTTAGGTGTCGATTAGTTCCTGGCAAGAGATAGCGAGCCTGTAATATAGGAAGAACCGGTTTATGTGTCATGCCATGCCCATTGCTGCACTGTTGCCTCCTGACCTTTGACCAGTGAAGGCATCCCGAGAGACCGCTAGTGACATACCTTGTTACCCCTTCGTGAGGTGCTAGTGAACACTCTTAGTGATGGCTTGTGTTGATGAGATTGCTACCTCCTCCCATATTTTCCAGCTTTGTCTTGCTTTTCAAGAAAGGCTGGAGAATGTGGAACTCGAGGTCCAATCTCTCAAGGACAAGAACTTAGCAGTGAAGATGGCATTAGAGGAAACTAAAAATGCCACTAGTGTAGGAAAACCGGACTTTTCCTGGAAAGTGGTAGCTTCAAGTGGAACGAAGTGTACCTTCAAGAAGCAGTGTGTGACCGTAAACAACAAGTACAGTGCCCTGGAGGACGAGTGTGATGGCAGTGAAGACGGAGTGGGGGAAGGAGATGACCCATCTTACAGCGAGGCAGTGAGAGGGGAGGGGAGGAAGTCTGCTGCTGCTGCTGATGATGATGCTGCTACAACTGCAGCTACACGCCAACAAAAGAAAAAAGCTAAGTCTGTTTTCATTGTCGGCAATTCAATGGTTAAATACCTTGGCAGGGCTACTAACACACATGTTGGTAAAGTTGTCTGCCTGCATGGTGCCGGAGTCGGAAGGGTGGCAGAGAAGATAGATGGTGTCCTGGAAGTGAGTGGGGAGGACCCCATCATCTTCCTCAATGCAGGGAGCAACGATATATGGAGATGCAGGACTGAGGAGTTGCTCACCAAGTATCAGGAAATGTTGGAGAGGATCAAGAAGAAGGGTGGAGTTCCTGTGGTACACAGTATCCTACCAAGAAGAGGGGTAAGGAAGGAATGGTCCTCCAGGGCTATTGGTGTAAATAGCCGGCTAGAGAAGTATTGCAAGGCAAATACTATTCCATTCCTGGATAACTGGTCCCTCTTTTATGGTAAGGATGAACTTTATGCCCAGGATGGAGTACATCTCTCTCGACTAGGAGTTTCGACCTTGGCCAGCTCACTCAACAAGATTGCTGCGGGGTTTTGTTAATAAACCATAGGTGTGTAAGTAAAATAGAATCCCAGCCACATGAAATTGTTATTAATGACGAGGATTCTGATAGAGTAGATATTCCGTCTAGGTCTAGTAGTTCAACAGGTAATAATAAACTAGTTAAAAACAATAGAAAATTAGTTGCAAATAAAAGTAATAGGTTGAGGGTATATTATGCAAATTGTAGGAGTTTATGTAACAAAATGAACGAACTTAGAGCAATTGTTAGCAGAGAAAATATAGACATAATAGCGCTAAATGAAACATGGATTAATACAGAAACCAGGCATTTTTTAGCAGAATTTGATATACCGGGATATAGTTTGTTTAAATATGACCGAACAAGTAGGATGGGAGGCGGTATAGCAGTATTTGTCAGGAGTACATTAAAAAGCTGTATTAAATCAGGTATTAGAATAAATAATGATAATGCAAGTGTTGGGGTAGAAGTTAACGAAGGTAGTGAGACCATAGTTGTTGGAGTTATGTATAGACCGCCAAATATGAGTAGAAATAACGGAACATCTTTATGGGAGGAAATTAAAACAGCATCAAGGTTTAGATATGTGTGCATTACGGGGCATTTTAATTTTCCAAATATAGATTAGTAGCATCAAATAGGCGACTCTGATTCAAAGGATTTTATTGAGGTAGTACAAGATAGTTTTTTATTTCAATTCATAGATACGCCGACTAGAGGTAATACTATTCTCGATTTAGTTTTCAGTAACAATGAACATATGATAAATAATGTAGAAATCGGGGACCACCTAGGAAATAGCGACCACAATTCTGTGTATTTTAATATACAATGGAAAGGTAATTCCAGAGATAATACAACATTAATACCTGACTTTAGAAAAGCCAATTATGGGGGGTTAAGAAGAGCCCTATTAGCAGACCCTATGGTAAAAAAATTAAGTCTATCCAGGTGTCCAAATGAGTGTACCCCATACCCCTTATCCCTAGCTTAAGTAAGGAAGAGACATCAAACTTGTTAGATACATACGATAATTTTATCAAGTCAGTATTCAATGCCCAAAATAAATATATCCCCAAAAGAAAATTTAGATCAACACAGAACCAAACCAAATGGATGAATAATAGACTAATCAACCTTTTTAGGAAAAAAGATAGGAATATATAGAACAATTAAGAAAGGCGTAATTCACCTACTTGCTTACTATCACAATTTATCAAGACAGGTCAAACAGGATACAAGGAAAGAGAAAAGAAATTATGAAATCAAGGTAGCAAATGACTCTAAAAATAATCCTAAAGCTTCTTACCAACTACATAAATCAAAGATTAGAGATGTAATTGGTCCCCTTAAAACTTCGATAGGAGAAATTACAGAAAATGATTTAGGAATGTCTATCTATCTATCTATTGCCTGACGCCGTGATCCCCGAAGGGGTGGCCACGAACGAACCGCCCCCATGCACCTCTGTCCCCAGTCAGTCGACGCCCCTCCCCCCAACCAGCACCACCTTCGTTCATGTACTTCCTCACTCCATCCTTCCACCTCATATTCGGTCTACCTCTCCCCCTCTGTCCCTCCACCTCGCTCTCATACACCCTCTTAGTCATTCTCTCGCTTTCCATACGTTCCATATGGCCGAACCATCTCAAGTTGTTCCTTTTCACACTTTCCAGCACATCTACCTCCACACCACACCTCCTTCTTACTTCCTCATTAGTCTGTCTATCCCTCCATGTAACTCCGCACGCACTCCTTAAGTAATTCATTTCCACTGCTCTCACTCTTGGTCTGAGTCTCTCAACCAACGTCCATGCTTCGCTTCCGTAAGTCAGTGTCGGGATTACCACACTGTCATGCAAGGACTTCTTCACTTCCATACTGACCACCCTATTTCTTGTTACTGCTTTTAGCGTTCCTACAACCCTCTTCCCCTGTTGTACCCTCTCCCGCACCTCTTCATCCATAGTCCCATCTTTACTCAACACACTGCCCAGATACTTAAAAGAGTTGACGATCTCCATAGCCTGACCGTTCAGCTTCACCTCACACTCTGTGACTTCACCCCTTTCGAAGACCATAACCTTGCTCTTCCCCGTATTTACCTTCAAATTCCGTTTTTCGCACACTGTTCCAAACTCATTTACCAGACCCTGCAACTCCCATTCATTATCACTCATCAGAACTGTATCATCCGCAAACAGCAGTATAGGTAGCTTCCACTCAATTCCCTCCCTTTTCAGCGATACACCAACATCCACTGCTCTTGATAGTATTTCTTTCATAACTCCATCCATATATACAGTAAACATCCACGGGGACATCACACACCCCTGTTTCAAACCAACATTCAGGTCATTCAGGTACCCCATACCCCTTATCCCTAGCTTAAGTAAGGAAGAGACATCAAACTTGTTAGATACATACGATAATTTTATCAAGTCAGTATTCAATGCCCAAAATAAATATATCCCCAAAAGAAAATTTAGATCAACACAGAACCAAACCAAATGGATGAATAATAGACTAATCAACCTTTTTAGGAAAAAAGATAGGAATATATAGAACAATTAAGAAAGGCGTAATTCACCTACTTGCTTACTATCACAATTTATCAAGACAGGTCAAACAGGATACAAGGAAAGAGAAAAGAAATTATGAAATCAAGGTAGCAAATGACTCTAAAAATAATCCTAAAGCTTCTTACCAACTACATAAATCAAAGATTAGAGATGTAATTGGTCCCCTTAAAACTTCGATAGGAGAAATTACAGAAAATGATTTAGGAATGTGCAGTACATTAAATAATCAATTTCTTTCCGTTTTCACTAATTATAATTTGGCACAGTTTCCAAAAGTCCGTAAGGTATATAGCGATAGTATAGAAAATAGCTTAAGTACGGTTACTATAAGTAGAAATGATGTACTTAAGGAAATTAACAGACTGAAACCTCAGAAATCGCCTGGTCCGGATGAGGTATATGCTAGAGTATTAAAAGAATGCAGAGATGAGTTAAGTTATAAATTAACATTTCTATTTACCAAGTCATTAGAAACCGGTTTAGTTCCAGAAGCTTGGAAGATTGCAAATGTAGTTCCGATCTTCAAAAAAGGTGATAAATCAATAGCATCCAATTACCGTCCCATTAGTCTCACATCAATCATAGGAAAGCTACTAGAATCAATTATTGCTAGTAAAATTAGAAACCACTTAGAAACATTTAATTTAATCAATTCTTCTCAGCATGGATTCACTCAGGGACGTTCTTGCCTTACTTATTTGCTTAGTTTTTTTCTCAGATGTATATTAAGCAGTAGATAATGACAAGTCATATGATATAATATATTTAGATTTCAGTAAAGCTTTCGACAGAGTCCCTCATGAGAGATTGATGAGAAAAGTTGAGGCGCATGGAATAGGTGGGTCGTTGTTGGGATGGATTAGGTCATGGCTAATTGGTAGGAAGCAGAGAGTCAGTATAAATGGTACTAAGTCAAAGTGGGGATCAGTCAAGAGTGGATTCCCCCAGGGATCTGTATTGGGTCCTCTGTTGTTTATTACTATATATACATAAATGACCTTGATTTAGGTATAACTAGTAGGATAAGTAAATTCACAGACGATACCCAAATGGGGAGACTAATAGATTCAGATAGTGACATAGAGTGCCTCCAAAGGGATCTAGATACCATACACGAATGGTCAGCAAATTGGCCGATGAATTTAACATTGACATATGCAAGGTATTAAAGATAGGGAAGACGAATACTAATGCAAAATATAAACTAGCTAATGCTGAATTAGAAAACTCAGACTGCGAGAAAGATTTGGGTGTGTTTGTTAGCAACGATTTGAAGCCTAGAAAGCAGTGTATAAGGGTTCGTAACAAGGCAAACAGGATTCTAGGGTTCATCTCAAGGAGTGTGAGTAACAGAACTGCCGATGTTATCTTGAAACATTACTTGTCATTAGTGAGACCTCATATGGATTATGCTGTCCAATTTTGGTGTCCTTATCACAGAATGGACATAGATTCGTTGGAGAGAGTACAGCGAAGAATGACAAACATTATTCATAATATTAGAAATCTGTCGTATGAAGAAAGGTTGAAAAAATTAGGCTTACATTCGTTAGAAAGACGCAGAGTTAGAGGGGATATGATAGAAGCGTTCAAGTGAGTTAGTGGGATAAAAAAAGGAGACATGAAAAATGTATTGAAGCTCAGTGATAGCGAAAGAATTCGAACAAATGGTTTCAAATTAGATAAATTTCGTTTCAGAAAAGATATAGGCAAATATTGGTTTGGTAGCAGAGTTGTAGATGGGTGGAATAGGCTACCAAGTGATATAGTGGGATCAAACACGATAGGAAGCTTTAAGATACAATTATATAGGCATATGAACGAGATGGGTTGGGTGTGAGGGGGATCTGCCGGGTGTGGGCCAATCGGCGCTCAGCAGACCGCCGTAATCTTATGTTAATCTCTGACCGTTTTGGTGGGGTCAGTACTCAAGGTATGAGTGAGTTGGGCCTATAATTGGGCCTTGAAATTGTGGTTGGGTGTTACACGTATTTGCCTTGTGTGGGCCGATCGGCTTTTTGCAGACTCCCATTTTCTTATGTTCTTATGTTCTTCCATTCCCAATTAAATATATATATATATATATATATATATATATATATATATATATATCCTCTCCTTTTAATATCTTTGAGCCATAATCTTCCCACCATTCCTTTCATATAGCCTCCGTGTTATTCCTCTCCCACCATCACGCTCCAACTCACACATTCTCACACAAGATGCACCTAATCACTCGTGGAATTTGGAGGGTAACTTTACATATTTTTGAATTATGTGCTTTATTGTAGGTTGAGGTGGAAAGGGAATTAAATAGATATAGAGGAAACAAAGGAATTAAGCTTATGTTTAATGAAATTGTGAAGGGGAATAGCAAGGCATGGACAATACTAGTATTACGAAAGTTTCCAACTAATTCATAAATCCCAGATACACATATATAAATATAAATGAGTGAAAACTACTCATTATAAACGTTCTATATCCATAAAGAGTGTGTCACCGTTTATTTGTGCTAGAGATCCAATAACTAGGATTTCTAATGTTTGCTATAATAAACACAAACGAGCTAACACTTAATATTTGTGTATTTTTTGTTATAATCAAACGTCCAATGCTTGCATTGAACACAATTAGGTACAGTAGATTGAGGTAGCATAAGGTAGCATAATTGAAAGTTATATGTTATAGATACATTAAGGCAGTTGGCAGTTTTGCAGATTTCCTATTTCTTCTATTCGCAATAGTGAGCAAAACAATACAAATGGTTACAAATACCCAACGCATAAAGTAAACATACAGCGTGGAAATATCATATAACGAAGCAAAAAATACACTTTGATATTCTTCCAACCAATAAGCACAAAGCAAAGTAGCTTAACGTCAGAGCCCCCATTGTCCTTCTGCCCCCGCCCCCCACCCGGCTCCCGTTTATGGAATCCGCCCCCTTATTGTCAGTAGTTGTGGGATTTAGGAATATATGAAAGACTTCCATTGTTTGGGGCGGACAGTTTGCTTTTCTGGGGCCATCTGGAGTTGTTTGTGTACGGTCGGCCAAATAAGTGATGGCTCCAAGTATATTTTGATCAATAATTATTGGTATCAACAATATCTAAACAGGATTTCTTAATTTCGAGTGAGATATACAAAATGTTCCTACAGTTACCCACCCTATTCAACATCTAACAGACATTTGGTACAATACAGAACGAGCCAAACCTAATGAAAGCTGAGACATGACTTATATTAGCGCTACCTTACCTGGTAGTGTTGCCAATTTGTTAGCTACTTTTCTGCTAGCTCTAGAGGTATTTACTTTGATCTAGAGGCAATTTTTGACATCTAGCGGCATGAATTCTAGCGATATTCTGGATATTTGAGCCATTTGAGAGATATTCTGGAGATTGTGACATTATTCTAGCGATATTCTGGATATTTGAGCCATTTGAGAGATATTCTGGGGATTGTGACATTATTCTAGCGATATTCTGGATATTTGAGCCATTTAAGAGAGATATTCTGGGGATTGTGGCATTATTCTAGCAATATTCTGGATATTTGAGCCATTTAAGAGAGATATTCTAGATATTGTGGCATTAATCTAGCGATATTCTGGAAATGTGAGCCTCTTTAGAGCGATGTTCTGGAGATTGTGGCATTATTCTAGTGATTTTTGGGATGAATTTACTATCTAGCGGACTTGATTTGGTTACCCTGGTACAGTTGGCAAAATAAGTCGTGTCGCCGCTGTCATTACGTTTTGCTCGTTGTGTTGTATTAATGTCAGTCAGATGTTGAATAGGGTGTGTACAGATAGGAACATGTTTGTATATCTCACTCGAAACGATTAAATAAAGCTTAGATAGTGCCCATACCAATTATTCCTTGAAATATACTTGATGCCGCGACATCACTTATTTTGGCAACTGTACCTGGGCCTTTGTGTGGACCGTCCTTGTCTGCCCTACTCTCCTACTATAGTCCATTCATTATAGGTAGGCCAAAAATCCTGACCGCTATCATCTATAACTAAAATAAAATGACTAGACTAATCGAGCTAATTTTTACCATTTGCGAGGAGTCAGCCAGGAAAGTTTACAGGTCATTTGCTCTAGCCCCTTTTGAGATGCTGAGGTTAGGATTCACGATTGAAGGCCTACCTATAATGAACAAACTATAGGTCTATCTACAGTACAGTCGACCTAATAAATTACTTGATCAATAATTGGTATCAGCAATATCTAAACTTTTTTTGATTTAATTTCGAGTGATATATAGAAACATGTTCCTACACTAACCCCCCCTATTCAACATCTGGCAGACATTAATACAGCACAGAGCGAACCAAACGCAATGACAGCCTAGACATGACTTATTAGCGGTACCATACAGTCGGATCAAAGGTCACGCAAACACATGATTGGCATAAGAACATAAGAAAATAGGAGTCTGCAGAAACTCATGATATGATATATCGAAGTCGCCTTGAGATCCAAAAAAAAAAGGCATAATTTGGATATACTTAATTAATGGATCTAAAGTATAATTGTTTACATGACTATACGTATAATATCAACCCGCTGCTCGATATTCAATACATAGACCTGTGGAAGGTAACTGCTCTCTCTCTCTCTCCTTTTTATCCTTAACATCTTTCCATCCACTTTCAATCACCGCACTTAACCGTCTCATTGTTATTATTTTTTGATTTTCTATAACTTCAGATCGCTCTTTATCATTTTAGTTATTTGTTTTTCCCTAACATCTTTCAATACCCAACCAGGCCAGCCCCCTCTCCAGCTCGCTTTCTTTCTCCCTCGCGCCCGCCCCTGCTCTCTCTCCCTCTCTCTCTCTCTCTCTTAACATTTTGTACAATTTAAGCATTTTTCCATAACTGCTGTCCTAGATTCGGTTACCCACTCAGATCCTGGCTTTCGCTCACTCTCTGGCTCTCTCCCTATCTTGATGTTGACAGCATTATTAATATCCTAAGCATTTATTAACCCGGGAACTGCGGGGAGACTCTTAAGAGTTCCCCCGGCGGACTGCGGGAAGACTCTTAAGAGTCAGAGAAAAAAAAATCAACTTTTGACATCGAAAACAAATATATTTTTTTTATTTTTATTTTTTTATTTTTTTATTTTTTTTAGCCCCTGGGTCATGCAAAATCTCAGTCCTCTACCTCCCCTCCTTCCCCACTTTCCTCCTCTCCTTCAGTTATCACCTATTTTCCCTGTTATTCCCTTATTCTGAGGTATATTTTCGTGCTAACATTAGCGAGTTGCAAGCAGGGCGTTGTCATCACTGATGGCAAGCGAGTGCAAGAGAGAGAGAGAGAGTATCGATCGACTGTGTCTCAGTGGCCTTGGGGGAAATTGGCGGGAAAGCAGCTTGCCTCACCCATACATTATACAACTCGCGGGCTATATCTCCGATTTTGACCATCCAAACTCTCTTTTCACTCGTTTTATTGTTGTTTCAGGTTAATTCCTTTATAATCAACCCATAATAGGCGCATATGGATAAGTATTAATGCTATTAATGGTACAATGAATATTTTAGTGACGGAAACACCTCAAATACATGCGCACAGGGAGAGGTGTCTAATTACCCCCATGCGCACTTGTTAGGTTAATACTCAACATCAGGGTGGCGTCGCCAGTGTAAGTAATCATAGGATATAATTGGCGTGCTTCCTTTCAATCAGTTAGATCTTTTAGTTGTACCGGTGCCCAATGCCGAGGATTTATACATTTAACCACTTAGCTTTAGGAGAAGCAGGCCAATTGCCCATCAGAAAGGTTGACTATGATATGTGATTTATTTTTATTTTTTTAATTTTTTTTTTATTTTTATTTTTTTACATATCCCATCAGAAAGGTTGACTATGATATGTGAATTTTTATGCATCCAGCCAATTATACATTAATAACAACAGCAATAATCTAGATATGTGCCAGGAGAGATTTCCCGGGGTTTCTGAAACAAGGGAGACATGGCAGAGATGGAAGCACCACGGGAAGATCAGGAGGTCGGCTTGGTAGAGGCAGAGGAACGGCTATTCTTGGAAGACTATGGCCTAGCAGATACTAAGTGTTTTAAGTGCGGAAAAACCAATGCAAGAAAGAATTCGCAAAAATGTTCCGGCTGTCTTAGATCTATTCATTTATCTTGTGCTAAGCTGACAAAGAAAACATCAGGAGAACAACCAAACTGGAAATGTCTCGCATGCCCAGGGCCCACTGCAGAGCCAACCGGGGCAACACCGGTCGCCGACTTGACCCAACTTGTGACCATGTGGAAAGCGCGGATCCAGGTCCTTGCCCGGGTACCTAAAGGAGCCAGAATCCAAGTGGCGGAGGCCCTTACAACCATCATAAAGCAGGCCCTACAGCTCAAGACACCCCTCGCATGGGCACGGCTCCTGGGTTTCTCCTATGGGGCCCTCCGAAAACCACCCAGAACCAACATACAATACCATCTTCAGGTTTCACTAGCCACCAGAGTGAAACGTCAAGTAGCACAGTATATGGATGGAAACAAACTGGTGGAACCCCCCGAACAGCAACCAAACAGGGCCCAGAAACAACAGGACAAGGAAGAGGAAGAGGCTGAACAGCTATGTAAGAGGGTCGCGGCGAAGCTGGCGGATAGTGACATCAAAGGGGCCGTCAGACTGTTGTCCTCTTCAGAAGGTTTTGCTGGTCAAGGCACCGAAGTTGTTGAAGCCCTACAAGAAAAGCACCCACCTACACCTAGGGACCTAAACCTCCCCCCTGCCCCAAATGACCAGATGCGCCAACCTTTAGTTGTCACGAAGGAGCAGGTGGTTGCCGCAGTGACTTCATTCCCAGCAGTCTCAGCCGCGGGCCCAGATGGTATCCGACCCGCCCACCTCAAAGGCCTCTTGGGTCAGGGATCAGGAGCTGCTGGGGAGGCACTCTTGGAAACCCTCACCAAATTCATCAACATGGTTTTAAGAGGGGAAGTACCCGACTGTGCCACACCCCTATTTTTTGGGGCATCACTCTGTGCACTGGCAAAAAAAGATGGCAGTGTGCGCCCAATAGCAGTAGGGAACACCTTCCGCCGCCTTGCCACAAAGGTGGGTTTGAAACCACTCTCGAATGGCCTAGGTCAACACTTAAGACCAATTCAACTAGGTTTCGGAACTCCAGGGGGGTGTGAAGCTGCTGTACACGCAACCCGCACCTACCTCAGCCAAGCCCAAGAAAAACGAGTGGTTCTAAAGATTGACAAGCGGAACGCATTCAACAGCATTCGCAGGGATGTCTATCTCCGTGCAGCTCAAGAACACATCCCCACTCTGTACCCCCTACTTTGGCAGGCTTATTCCAAACCTTCAATCCTGATTTTTGGCGAGACGGTAATCCCATCAGCGACTGGGTTACAGCAGGGAGATCCAGGTGGTCCTGCTCTTTTCTCAATAGGGGTGGATGCAGCAGCTAACAAAGTAAGGTCAAAACTGAATGTATGGTACCTGGACGATGCAACCTTGGGTGGGTCAGTAGAGAACGTTCTAACCGATCTAAATAACATCGTAACTGACCACGGCCAGGCTGGGCTAGTGATAAATGATACCAAATGTGAACTTGTCCTCCTCAACCACACACGTGAACAAGGAGAAGAGACTCAGGCCCTGTTTCGAGGCATATTGCCAGATGTAAAGATCCTTCAGGAGCACCAGCAAACCCTATTAGGTTCCCCACTAACTCTGGCAGCAATCCCACCAGCACTTAAAGTTAAAAAGGAGGAGCTTCAACGTCTCGTGAGTCGCCTGATACACATCGATGCCCACTCAGCTCTGGCCCTTCTCAAGAACTGTTTCTCCATCCCAAAACTCCAATACCTCCTGCGCACATCGATGACTTACACGAACAATGGTGGCCTCCAAGAATTAGACAGCATAATCCGAGAAGCAGTGACCAGCATCACCAACGTGGAATTTAAAGAACGGACCTGGACACAAGCCACCCTTCCTGTCCGCCTCGGGGGCTTGGGCATACGGAGAGCCTCGGATATTGCCTCCCCAGCCTTTATCTCTTCCCTCATCGCGACCAACGACCTTGTAGTGTCCATCCTTTCTTCTCAACCCGGAATGACACTTAATGGGGACGTAACAGGAGCGATTAACACCTGGAAGGAAAGTACAGGAATAGAGGAGGAGCCTCAGGGTACCTCCAGGAGCAAGCAGAAAGCGTGGGATACCATCTCGGCGAAGAAAACTCAAGAAAATATCCTAACCAATGCAGACCAGGTTGCAAAAGCACGCCTCCAGGCAGCCGCCCATTCGGAGAGTGGCTTGTGGTTACACGCCATCCCCATCCCACCTCTTGGAACTCACTTGGATACTGAAGCGCTCCGGGTTGCCATCGCGCTCAGAGTGGGTGCGGCAGTTTGTCACCCACAAACTTGCAAGTGTGGTGGGGGGATGGATGCTCAAGGTCACCATGCCTTGTCATGTAATTACAACGCAGGCCGCCTGCCAAGACACTCTGCACTAAATGATGTCATAAAACGGGTCCTGCAGAGTGCTAACCGTGCATCAATCCTCGAACCACATGGACTTCACAAAGAAGACGGAAAACGGCCAGATGGGATGACCACTTTCCCTTACAAGAATGGCCGGTGCCTCGTGTGGGATGCCACATGTGTTGACACTTTCTCCACAACCAACATCGCCAGAAACGCCGACGAAGCAGGTGAAGCCGCCCGGATAGCAGAAAATAAAAAGAGAGAAAAATATCAAGCCATCGCCAGAAATCATCAGTTCGAGCCCCTGGCATTCGAAACTTCAGGAGTCTTCGGCCCTACCACCCTTAAGATGGTGAATGAAATAGGCCGTAAAATCAGAGAAGTTTCAGGAGAACCCCGGGAAACCCTCTGGCTCAAGCAAAGACTAGGGATGGCTATCCTCCGGGGCAATGCCACCAGCGTCATGAGCTCAGTTCGACTGGACTGGGTCATGCTACTGTGTGAGGCCCGGGCAGGAGTGGTGTATCCGTAGTCTTTCCACAGTAGGTTAAACAAAACATAAACTTTATTTGTATTTAACATGTGTGATGCACATAAATAAAAGGGAATGTGTCCGATGGTTGAAAGCCACAGTTGCTCGCGCGTTTGGGGCTAGCAACACGTATTATGAAAAACATGTATCCTCCTTCATTCACTGTCCCCCCCTTCATTCACTCAACCCCACAATTTGCCGGAGGATAACAGGTTTTTCACAATACGTAGACGGAGGTCTTTTTAAATTTTTAGTGTTGAACTATACTGTCCCGACTCGTTCCCGCCTACTTCTCTCTTTCTCTCTCTCTCACGCATATGGAAACTCAACATACTTTCAACGTACCTTTTCTTTGATGTCTTCTATATCGAAAAGTGTAATTAATTATGTGAAGGTGTGGAGTTATGATAAAGGGGTATGCCTCTTCGGTGTTTGATGCCATTTCGATCACTGTCACTTGAGTAATGAAGCCAACTGTGCCTGAAGAGTCGCCTATATTGTGCCTGGAAAATAAACATTTAATACGATAATAATTATTGTGCACTCTTCTTTCAGAGAGAGAGAGAGAGAGAAGGTGATGGCGTGAGAGTAAGAACACAGGAGGATAACAACAAGAGGAAGATCAGGATTAGAAACAGATTAAGGAAGACGGTAAATAGGAAGGTGAGGATTAGTACTGGTTTGGGAAAGATAAACCGAAAAGAATAAGAGAGAGAGTGAGAGAGTGAGTAGGAGTGAGAGAGGACAGAGTAGATGTGGGTGTATGTGGGTGGGTGTATGTCATGAGTAAGTAATCACAGTAATACGTAGAGAATACTTATACATCTAAGCATGATGTCGTCTATAATAATCTAACTTCAATGTAGTTTACGAAACCAGTACAAAATATTCTTAATATAATAATGTTGCGGATCATATGTGGTCGTATAAAGTGCTCGTGTGATACCGGCTTAAGGGGACATGGGCCGGTTTTCTGGACTACTTTCTCCCTCATGTATAGCCCCATTAGATTTCAGATGTTAAGATGCTTGCCACATTAGTTTGTCGATTGTAAGACCTTTCGCCCCATTTCTTTGTCAATATTTAGACCTTTCGTGCTATTTAGGTGTCGATTTTTTCCCCTGGCGAATGATAGTGAGCCTGTAATGTTGGAAGAACCGGTCTTCGGCCGGGAAATTTTTCTACCGAAAAATGTACAAATTAATCTAGAAGGGGGATCTAATGGATGTTTGTTTTTAATGTGATGGAGGTCTAGGGAGGAAACTAGAAAATAATGAATACATGTTTAAATCGCCCAAAAAGTGAACCATCCCCCCTTAATACTATTCGGCTAGAGGGGGTCTTTCTTGGGAGCCCTCGTTTCGTTCCATTAATTTGGAGATCTTAAGACGTTTCACCTCATTAGTTTGGTGATAATAAGGCGGTTCACTTCGCTCAGTTGTCGATTTTGGGGGGTGAGCAATAGCGAGCCTATAACGACTTTCGGTCAAGACATTTTTGTATAAAAAAAAAGTAAAAATTTAGCTTCAAGGGGGTCAGAGTGGGTCTTTTTTTGGCTTAAAGGAAGTCTGGGAAGGCGGTTTTTTATGATAGGGGACAAACTAAAATATATTGTTAAAACGGTAAAACCGACCAAAATCATCCATAATAATTATGATAAAACAAAATATCATAATAACCCCCAAGCTGTTGAACCAGATAGCGCTAGGACAGAAAGCCCTTATAATCTACATGATACCTAGTGTACAAAATACGACTGTACACAATACCCAAACAAAACATTTAGATCTTGTCTACCTTTATGTCTGTCCAAGGTAAATCCAGCATCATTAGTAGGATTAAAGTATAGGGAAGATAATTATCACTTATTTGTGTCTCCCTCTGACCTGGTTTAAAGTAACCCCCCGCCAGATTACCACTTAACTAAAAGATTAACGGTCCTTTTGCCCAGAACTCCTTTCGCTCGGTTCCAGAGCATATACAGTATGTGTATCAAACCAACTCTAACGAGTGTAGGAAAAAAAAAGGCACCGGGAAAAAATGGATACGAAAAAAGGCACCGGAAGAAAGGGGACTGGGAAAAAAAAGGCACAGGAAAAATGGCATATTCTTTGGGGTAGGAAAATATGGCATATTATGAAAATATATCACAATGTTTAATAAGACAAGTTTATTATCCAGGATCTCTTCCTAAATGATGTATCATTCAATAATTAATATATATGTATTGTACTTCTATCTTGTGTTTTAATTACACTATACAGTGTATATAATATCTAACATAACCTCACTCAATCTTTCCTCTATTCAACAGCTGGGCTCTGGAACTCTCTCCCAGAATCAGTCTTTCTTTTTCCTATTACTTGAATTGCTTCAAACTCTGTGTGTCCAGGCATTTTGGCTCGAACGTCCCTTTATTTTTGCCCTATCACTCTTTCAACTCTGGGGCAGGCACTCGCCACAGGCAGTTCTGCCTTTTGTTTCCCCCACTCAGAAATAAAAATAAACTTAACTTAACCTAATCTAACCTATGGTGAGTACACTACCAGATATAATTATATAATTCCAATATTGCATGTTGCATCGAAACACATTTTACTGATCTATTACTCCTTAATACATCATTTGTTTTGTGTGCCATTTTTTCCTAGTCCGTAGTTTGTTTTATTCCAGTGCCTTTTTTTCCAGTGCCTTTTTTTCCAGTGCCTTTTTTTCCAGTGCCTTTTTTTCCTGTGTCTTTTTTTCCAGTGCCATTTTTCTTTGTGCTTTTTTTTCCGGTGCCTTTTTTTCCGAGTACCACTCTAGCCTATCCGACTCTAACCTATCCTACCCTATTGTTATTTTTACATAGACTATCCTAGCCTTACCTAACCTATCCTAGCCTCACATAAGAACATAAGAACATAAGAAAATAGGAGTCTGCAGAAAGACGATAAATCTGAATAAAATCGTCTATTGCTAGCCAGAGCAGCAAGAAAAACATCGTATACTGAATGGGTTAATACCATTACTATCATAACATGTCATAAATTATTGTTTTACCTAAGACTGAACTTAGTAATTCTCGACAACTTGGAATAAAAAACTACAAATGATCTTACTTACTTTTTCAATAGCCACACGTCTTACCTTGAAATACATGAAATCGTCTTTTCACAGCCAGAATTAAAACAGGCATTTTCTTATCCAAAAGGATGCATGTAATGGCGATTTTTGTTTTATATTAACTATATGCTATATGAGCAAAATAAAAACATCTCATGACTGCTTATATCTGAGGACGAAGTAAGATGGGACTTATTTATCTCAGCCTAAAGAACATACATATCATCTCCAAATGTAAATGCACACGCATGATCATTCATGCACACCACACTCACACACACATACACACTCCCCCCACACCCCACACACACACTCACACACATGCTTACGCTAAGAAAGCTACGCACATCATCATACGATCCTTTTTCTGACTTTTGAATAAGTCTCATTTTCTGATGACCGTATTCAGTCTCAGGGTCAAGAATCAGATGACATTTCTATTTAACTCTCGCTCGCTCGCACACTCTCTCTCTCTCTCTCTCTCTCTCTCTCTCTCTCTCTCTCTCTCTCTCTCTCTCTCTCCCATAACCCTAGTATGTCACCTTGTATACCTGTCCCTCCCCTTTCCACCCCCGTAACCATCTTGCCTTATACATCTTTTTCCTCCCCCACCCCTTCACCCTCCTATCCGTTCAATCTATCCCACTCTGAGAAGAGTATACGGTAAAATCCCTATATATCATTATCTCAATATGGTGGTGTCACTATAATTGTATTCTAGTTAAATTGATAATTTGTTTCCAAAGGTTAGGTGTAAACAGTACTATCACAGGTACTTCCTAAGATGATGAAAATAATCACATGAAATCCACAATAGAATGAATAATAATGTCATGGTGTACTGAAGAATAGAATGAATAATAATGTCATGGTGTACTGAAGGTGTTATTTATGGTATTTAACATCTTTGTGAATGAATAATAATGTCATGGTGTACTGAAGGTGTTATTTATGGTATTTAACATCTATGTCGTATGACCACATATGCTCCAAGGGATGTCCCTGTTACGATCCATTAGTTTGGAGACTTTAAGACGTTTCACCCCACTTGTTTGGCGATAATATAACAGGCAGCTTTGCCTTTTGTCTCCTTCATATACATAGGAAAACTAAAATCAAGTGTCAACTTTGTTTCTGGGCGAACGATAGCGAGCCTTTAACATAGAAGACAATTTGTCCTTATTGATTTGAACTTAACGCGAGCCCTCTTTAACCAAGATGAACACAGAGGGTAATAATACATTTCCTTGACTGAACGCAAGGGGCAATGGAATATTTGAATTTATATTAATACGAGATAATTTTAACCAATATGAACACTCAAAGGGTGATAGTACATATACTTGACTGTACACAAAGGGCAAAGGCAGAGATTACACATAATTATTTAACTTGTAAAGGCCTCTGTTAATTAATACAAACACTAGGGATACTTTGAGTTGCACGATTAAGCAGAACGGAACTGGGACTGTACGGTGTCCCTCGGAAGTTGACATGGGCACTATTACAGGGAGAGGATCATGTACTTATGAATTACATTGTACTCTAGGAGTTCCGCCTCGTTCAGGTGAAACTCAAGGTACCTGGTACCGTTGAAAGTTGGCGTATCACACATTAGACAGACTTCAGGATACCTCAGACAACACAGGCATTAATCCACCACACTTCAGGTGGGCCACAACAACAAACGCTTCAGCCTAAATCAACTTCAGGTAGGCTTCAAGATATCTCGAGCATCACAGCGTTAACCAACCACATTTCACTCAGATTTCAGGATGCTTTGTGCAGCACAGCGTTGGCTTACCACACTTCAGGTAGATTTTAAGATGCTTCAAGCTCTATTGTTCTGGCTCTGACACATTAGCCTCTGTCTTCCACCCTCGCGGCGTCCTCGACAGTTCAGCCTTCCACTGTTCACTTAACTGTGAGATATAGTTATCTGAGCAGTAGTAGATCAGAATCTTCAACTCCTGTGGCAATTCTCCACACTCTGGGGGGTATGTCTGTTTAGCGATTTTCAGGCTGACGGGGACGAGTGTCTAGATCTCTTTCTTTGAAAGTGTCCGCAGTGACTGGCCCAAAGTCTGAGATGAGGGATGGCTGTGGTGTTAGCAAGTGAGTGAAAGTAGGGGAGTAAAGTCTTGTTGAGAGCTCAGGGTGGGAGATTGTGGAGTGCAGAGGGTTGGGACTCATTGAGAGCTGAGGGTGGGGGGTCAAGGAGAGCGTATCATCTTCTGGTTCTTGAGGGGGATTCTCAGGCCCTATATATACATGACCAGGATCATGTCATGCTGGGGATGTTCTTGGTTGACCAATCAGGTTGTGTGGCTGTTGTTGGCGTTCTCCCTTTTATTTTGAATTTGGTTTTTCCCCGAACAGGTAAGGTGAAAGGTCAGGTAATTCTTCCTGGAAGCTCATCAGCCCCGGTTCTCTCCTCTTCCTGCATTGTGTCTTGGTTCAGCTTGGGCGGTGAGGGCGTGCGGATGTCTGGGCAGGGGTTGCGGCTTCAAGAACTGTGGGGCAGGCTGCGGGACAGGCTCCGGGGCAGTGGGGGCTTTTGCTTGTAAGAGAGCAGTCAAGCCCAACCATAACTTGTCGGTACTTCTACAGGTGACATGGGGGACGAAGACCATGAATTTTTTTTTACAGAATACCTGGTTAGACATGGGCATGCTGGGGGAATCACTGGAGGGTCATGTCGATCGCCACTTCCTAATCCTTACTGTTGAAAGTGTCGGGTATACCAGGGGATGCTATTGAAATTTTTAAATTTTGCTCAACAATCATAAATACAGGGTGGCACAGAATTTGGTTACCCTCTTGGCAGATATTAGCAACGTTACCCTTTTATACATTTACAGTAGGTTACGTGGACTGGCCTACGGATATTCTGCTTAAACCCGACAGCTGCAACATGCCTTTCGGAAGAATTTGTAAGGGTGCTACGACCTGCTTTCAGGAAATTAGATTTTGAAATGTGTACAAAAACCGTGCCAACAGACCTAGGCAGCTGAACATTGGATCAGAAATAGGCTTACATGGCAACTTTCGCTGCCAAACATCATAATACACTTGCACTTCACACATACAATAACTCACACATCTTCAGTATCATGGACACGGTGACAGGGCTCTGAAACCGTCCCTCAACCCTAGATATATGCCATTATACAATATACGTATATGAGGGAGTGAGTGAAGGGGCCCTGGAGTGAGCGTGATGACTTGCATGCATGTTCGATAAGCAATAGGAGGAAGGAAAAATTCCTCCCACTATTCTACCAACACTCACTCCCGACCTCACCTTACAGCTTTATGTGCTTTTATTTCTTCTGTACACCTTATTTCTGGGTCCTAATTTTTCACATATGCCTTCATTGCCTTTTAGTACAGTAATATTGCTTTATATGTGAGACATATGGGGTATGTAATATCTCCCTTCCTTTCTCCCACTCGCAAGTCAGATAACACGGATGCAAGGGGGTGCCATTTATGCTAACTGTGCAACTCCCAACCATAACCACAGCACACCCACATCATTTGTGTGCAAAAATCATTCGCAGTGGGATGCAGGGGTGGGATACCAATACGCTGATGTACACTCAACCAAAAAACGATCTTTACACTAACGCTCTAAACATTCTGGAAGCGAGTCGAAATCTTGTGATAATACCTCACAGACGTATGTTTCACCAGATTCATTCCGTTCACACTAGATTATTTACAGCTCGCCAGTGTAAAGATTGCTTTTTGGTCGAGTGTACTTTGCATTATGTTTTGCAAGGGTCGGATTTTCCATGGATTTCTCGCACCACAACGGGCTGTTGAAAGATCTCGCAACTGCTAGGTTAATTAACAATATTTTTACAACTTTCATTTACGTAGCTTTTTGTAACACCCAATTAATACGCAAAATATTTAGTAAAAGCTTCTGGTATTTTTAAAGTTACAATATAAATAAACTTGTATGAATAATGATGGGTATAGGACGAAATACGCACAATAAAACTTTATTTACTGTTATTTCTAGTTTTTTTTTCTCAGTTATTTTGCGAAATGTTCTTCTACTTCTTCCCTTCCATCTCTTTCGTCGTCTTCCCTTACTTCTTTATGTCTTCCTCATGCTTGGCCTACTAGTTCTGCTCCCCCCACTTCTGCACACTCTAATTCTTCTTCTTCTTTTTCTTCTTCTTCCTCTCTAGACTCCTTCCTTCCTTCATCTTTCATTCCCTCCTCCTTTCTTCCCCTCCTCCTCTCGTTACCGAAGCTTCTTATGGAAATTAGGCAGCTTTTGTCGACGTTCCCCATTTATTCTGCCGATCTGATTTTTTCTGGTGCCTTTTTAATCTGTGGGTCAAAGGAGTATAAAAGGGAATAGGGGCCAGGGGGGAGGGGGGAGGGGTAAGAAGAGAGGACAGGGGGGGTGGGGGGTGGAGGCGGGGTTGGAGGGGAGGGAGGAGGAGGAGAGGAGAAAGAGGAGTAGGAGGAGAAGAAGCAATAGCAGTTACAAGTTAGACTCTGCTTCAAATAGATAGCCCAGAATTCATTAATCCTAACCTCTGTAACTCAAACAGGGCTATAGTAAATGGGCTGTAAATTTTCACATCTATTCCGTGGCGGACGATTCCCAAATGGTACAAGTATTAGCATGATTATTCTTGTTGTTTGTGCTTTATAGAGGATAATGTTCAAGAGCTTTGGCCTACTTACTTTGAATAAGGTTTAGTATATTGAAGGCCTTGCGGTTCATGCCGGTGAGGTACTCTAGGTGGAGAAAGAGAGAGTGTGGAGTGCACTACCCTCATTGAAGAATGCAACAAAATTTCAAATGTCTTCTTGAAGATGAGAAAGATAAATGTACAGTTGCCCACATGAGTTGTTTCCCTCCCCGTGATCTTAAACATGGAACTATAATGCGCATGATTGAATGACGATTGTAGTTTCATAGTTAGTGATTAACTCATCTGGTGAGTCAACTGATGATTGAAAGAAACCACACTCGCAATTCTTTCATACTAATTTACTTTCATACAGAAGGTCACGACGAGGAACAGAACTTATGTGGGCAACTGCACAATTGCCTTTACAAGTGACTGGAACACTATGATATACTTGAAACATTCGCTTTTATTTTTAAGGGGTGGAGGGAGGGGGGGGGGGGGATCCACTGTTTGGTCAATTTGTTCAGTGATTTATTATGTTTTCTAGTGTCCTCCCTAGACCTCCATTAAATTAAACAACACATCGATGATATCCCTCTTGTAGATTAATTTGTACAGTTTTCGGTAGAAAATAGTCGTGGCCGAAAGCCGATTCTTCCAATATTACAGGCTCACTACCGTTTGCCAGGAAACAAATAGACACCTAAATAGCACGAAAGGTCTTAATATTGACACACACAAAAATTGGGCGAAAGGTCTTATAATCGATAAACTAATGGGGCTAAATATGAGGGTGAAGGGGGTCTAGAAAAACGGCCCATCTTCCCTTTTGTTCTCTTCTCAGCGCTACACATTGAACTAATACTGTGGGAATGAGTGTAGTTTACAGATAGTTCTGTACATGGATTACCACTCCGATTTATAAAGGTACAGTCGACCAAATAAGTGATGTTTCGGCACCAAGTTTATTTTGATCAATAGTAGGTATCAGCACTATCTAAACTTGATATCTTCGTTTGAGTGAGATAGACAAGCATGTTCCTACACTTATACGCTCTATTCAACATCTGACAGACATTAATACAACACAGAGCGAGCCAAACGTAGTGACAACGGAGACATGACATATTAGCGCAACCGTACCGTCATTTGTCAAGTTATTTCGTCCATTATCAGATCTGCGAAGAATACAAATGGTTTAAGAATACAAACGGTTGAGCCTTAATTGGCCACTTGCGAGATTCAAGCTATAAGGAAGTTGGAGCTGTGGACATCGATATTAAACAGAAATGCAATAATAATGTACGTTTCTGATGGATAGATGGTATTTGAAATTGTGTTTTAGGCTATGTGTTTATAAATGTACTATGACTTTAATTTAGCTGGAAATTATGTTAAATATCAATGTCTACAGCTCCAACTTCCTTATAGAACGAAACTCGCAAGTAGCCAATTAAGGGAGAGAAAACACTGACTCGGTAATATGTTAATAGGGAAGTACGTAATCATTATAAATTTCAGTTATAAAAGCTTGGAGACTTCAACAAGACTGCATAAGCCTATCCAACATTGGGATCTCTATCTCCTAGCTCTCCCTTAACCCTGGTATATTATTATAAAATAGCATAATTGCTCGTTCTCTCTCTCTCTCTCTCTCTCTGAAGGTCAATGTCCTATAGTACATTCATTAGAGGTAGGCCAAAAATCTTAACCAATAACCTCAATATCTCAGAAACGACTAAAGTAATCGAGCTAGTATTTCGAATATTTGGGAAGGGTCCACCAAGGAATAAGGGTGGAAATTTACAGCCCATTTGCTCTAGCCTCCTTTGAGTTACTGAGATTATAAGGGTTCACGATTTCTGACCTACCTACTTGAAACAGGGTCTAGTTTATGATATGTATTGGCTGTGTATTTATGAGGTTAACTATACATATTATATTGTTTTATGTTTGTCTATGCCGTCTCTTAGTGTTTTTATTCTCTCTCTCTCTCTCTCTCTCTCTCTCTCTCTCTCTCTCTCTCTCTCTCTCTCTCTCTCTCTCTCTCTCTCCACTTCCCGTCCATTATACCCGTGTGATTAATTTAGCAGCCCGTCTGTCCGTCACCCTGTCAGTCTGTCTGTCTGTCTCGACGGCTCAATGTTTACGTATTATTTTTACCTCCTAGTCTTTCTTCAACGTACTTCCTTCTCAATAATCTCCTTTTCTCACACACACACTCATGCTCTCTCTCTCACTCTCTCTCCACATTTCCTTCCTTATTTATACCAAATACTGCCCCAACTCATTGTCATATATACTCCCCATCTATACTTAGTTTACAATCATTATAATACTTAGATAAGTTTCATTATATTTGATTGGCAGAAATGTTCTAGCGTCAGATGGCAAAGAGGGTGGATGAGAGTAAGGTGGGAGGGGTTAGAGGGAGGGGTAGACCGAGAATGAGGTGGAGGGATGGATTGGAGAGATGTATTGGGGGAGATGGGGATGGGCTGGGAGGAAGGACGAGTCTGGAATAGTTTTGTTCGTGGCCACCCCATCAGGGCTTAGGGCGGCTGACAATAGATAGATAGACGTAGAATATATTACTTATAACTTTTAGCCTTGCCATTTTAGTTCCATTATGTTTCTACCCTCCGATTCAGCTAAGTAATTTTACCCACTACTCATATCAATAATACATTAAGATTATTCACCATAATAGTTTATTATTGTATGAAATCTTAGCAACAGGTCTAAGTTTCAATAATTTCTGATTAAAGACTGTTTCTATATAATAATTTCGTTCACTTCTATTTTCGTTTCTACAGTTAATTTTGTAATTCCCATACACGTCTCTCTCTCTCTCTCTCTCTCTCTCTCTCTCTCTCTCTCTCTCTCTCTCTCTCTCTCTCTCTCTCTCTCTCTCATTTTTGTATACAATGTTTTCGTTCCCCCGGTGTCAATTCCTTTGGCCGACACCAAGGTGTTTTTCGTCGGTGGTATTTTTTCCAAGAAGGTCGCGAGTCATTATTACCTACGGGCATTTTAACCTGACACGTGATCGGGTATTTTTCTGCAATCTACTGTCGACAATTTAATTAATTTCGCGTAGTCGTCGTTTAATCTATTTGTTGCGTCTTTCGATCCTATTTATCCAAGGAACCACGATCCTAAATGAATACACACATACTTACGCACACACACACACACATATATATATATATATATATATATATAATATATATATTATATAATATATATATATATTCTTTAATACATACGAGGTTGAAAGAAATGGCAATTTCTGCGTTGGAAATTTTATTATTCAAAGTTTCCAGGTCTCTGATGAGTTTTCGCTGGGTGGCAGGAAGTAGATGAAGGAGATGAGCAAAATTCATGGTGGTACAGGGTTACATTAAAACATGATGATACAGGATATACGACGCGTTTCACTGGACAACCAGCATTATCAAGTAAGGAAGGAATGATATAAAAGGTAAACAGGAAGGGTATATAGAGGGTGGAGGATCAGAGGCGGCGGAAAACAGGGGGCAAAAGTCTGCTAATGGTGGAAGAGCAAACTAGGTGAGAAAAGGAGGGTAACCGCTTCACGCATGCGCACTGGATGCGGGATGGTGGTCGATAGGTGGGGTCGAAGCTGATTGGCTGCGTGTCGAGGGGCGTGGCCTAAGTTGTGTGGCGCCTGCAGAAGACGAAGCTGAAGGAGGTAGCGCGGGGGGCTGCGTCAAGGGCACCGGGGGGCGAGGAGGGGTGTTAGGTCCTGTAGGTAGTGCCTTTTGGCAGAAGGAAGGATCTGAAGGTCCAGAGTTTGGTTGTTGATGTTGGGATGTAAGGCTTGGATATATAAAGCTTCGAGTATAGGTAATCTCCTTGGGTCACTTTCTTTATCGAGTATGGTGGTGTGTTTCTCTAACTCGTTGCGTGTGAGGTGAGGGTGGTTAGGGGTGAGATAGTGGTCTTTGATGGCTCCAGCCTGAAGGTGAAGAGTTAACCGACGTGAAAGACGAGTCTGCGTCATACCAATATAGGAATGGCTGGAGCCATCAAAGACCACTATCTCACCCCTAACCACCCTCACCTCACACGCAACGAGTTAGAGAAACACACCACCATACTCGATAAAGAAAGTGACCCAAGGAGATTACCTATACTCGAAGCTTTATATATCCAAGCCTTACATCCCAACATCAACAACCAAACTCTGGACCTTCAGATCCTTCCTTCTGCCAAAAGGCACTACCCTACAGGACCTAACACCCCTCCTCGCCCCCCGGTGCCCTTGACGCAGCCCCCCGCGCTACCTCCTTCAGCTTCGTCTTCTGCAGGCGCCACACAACTTAGGCCACGCCCCTCGACACGCAGCCAATCAGCTTCGACCCCACCTATCGACCACCATCCCGCATCCAGTGCGCATGCGTGAAGCGGTTACCCCCTTTTTCTCTCCTAGTTTTCCCTTCCACCATTAGCAGACTTTTGCCCCCTGTTTTCCGCCTCCTCTGATCCTCCACCCTCTATATATACCCTTCCTGTTTACCTTTTATATCATTCCTTCCTTACTTGATAATGCTGGTTGTCCAGTGAAACGCGTCGTATATCCTGTATCATCATGTACTTTAATGTAACCCTGTACCACCATGAATTTTGCTCATCTCCTTCATCTACTTCCTGCCACCCAGCGAAAACTCATCAGAGACCTGGAAACTTTGAATAATAAAATTTCCAACGCAGAAATTGCCATTTCTTTCAACCTCGTATGTATTAAAGAAAATTTATTACCTGGCTTTACCAACATATATATATATATATATATACATTATATATATATATATATATATATATATATATATATATATATATATATATATATATATATATATACTGTATATATATGTGTGTGTGTGTTACAGTGTGGCATATGTGTCGATGTGTCTGGAATCAAGTATTATTATTATTATTATTATTATTATTATTATTATTATTAAAACTAAATGACGACCATCGACGAGTGATGTGTAATGACAGGAGTACCGACACCTTTGTTGTGCACTGCAGCGCATAGAGAAAGTTTATTATGTCATGAATGTTGAAGCTAAACAGCAAGTGATGAGTTCTATATCATAATCAAATAATATGTAATAGCACTGTCTATGGTTGTAATAAATAGACATTGGTATAGTTGTCTAATGTATTAGGATAAATAGTATTAAGACGAATTTACTAATTGCCGAAAAAATCACTATAGAGGGCCATGAGACAACTCTGAGTAGAAGAGTGGCTAGTGCGTGTGATAATGAGAATGTTTGAGGGGTCACGGGCAACAGTTAGAGTTAATGGGGGTCTGAGCGAAGAGTTCCCAGTGAAAGTTGGAGTTCATCAAGGTTCAGTGCTGAGCCCATTACTGTTTGTTTTGGTCCTGGAGGCTTTGTCAAGGGACTTTAGGACAGGACTCCCATGAGAGCTGTTACATGCAGATGATATAATTCTTATCGCAGATATTGCGCGTAAAGCAGAGGCAAAGTTCAAAAGATGGAGGGAGGGTATGGCAAATAATGGTCTAAGAGGTAACATAGATAAAACAAAGGTCATAATTAGTGGAGTAGGGCGTGAAACTATGGAAAGAAGCGGCTACTATCCATGTGCAGTATGTGGGAAGGAGGTGGGAAGTAACTCAATTCAATGTTGCGTCTGTAGTGACTGGGTACACAAGAGATGTAGTGGAGCTAGAGGACCTTTGACAAGAATCATAGATTTTGAATGTGCAGTGTGCAAGGGAGATCGTGTGTTAAATGACCCGCCTGTTAGTGTTGATTTCGACAGTGTAACGCTGGAGTGCGTGAATAAGTTCTACTACCTGGGCGATACGGTTTTCGCCGGAGGTAGCGCTGAAGCTGGCTCCATTGCTAGAGTCAGAAGTGGCTGGGGAAAGTTTAGAGAGCTGTTGCCACTCCTGACCATGAAAGGGTTCCCACCCCACCTTAAAGGGAAGGTGTATATCTTGTGTGTTAGGAGCACGAAGACCTATGCCTTGTAGACATTGCCGGTTAAAGCTAAGGATATCAATAGAATGGAACGGAATGAAAAGAGACTAGTGAGATGGATATGTGTGGTTAATATCAGGGACGGGTTATCGAGTGAGGAATTAAAGAGGCGTCTGGGCATTAGGAATGTCAGTGAAGTGATGCACACGAGCCGACTTAGTTGGCTTGGACACGTGGAGAGAATGGATGATCAAAACTGGGTGAAGAAATGCTGGACTGTGAACGTGGGAGGAGCTGCGCGTAGGGGTATACCTAGAATGACGTTGGATCAGGTACTCCGGTCTGATCTCAAAATAAAGAACTTGACAATAGAGGCAGCCCTTGATAGGGCCACCTGGAAGGCCAACATTTAGGACATGAGACTGTAACCACATTCTCTGTAGACAAAAAAGTCTTTAAACTTGTATGTATGTGGTTCGTGACACTGTTGCCAGATATGCTTCCACCCTTATTATCATAATATCATAATGGATTTTACTTATTTGCATAATTTCAAGTACCGAGGCATTATTATAATATTTTCCTATCTCTTTGTAGTCATATGTTTCATGATTTAGTGCTACATTGTTGTCTGTCCAGGGTTATATGCATGGTTGAAGTTAGTCCTCTGACTTGGTAATAGTTACCCTAGGTCAGGGGTCGGCAACCTGCGGCTCAGGAGCCGCATGCGGCTCTTTCAGCACACTTTTGTGGCTCCAGAAGCTTCAGAAATAATAATTCTTCTTTCAAAATGAAGGCATCACATAACACATTCAAGACAACATTAGATGTGTTTATTCAACTTCGAAAAGATGTATAGGCATCAATCGTTATGATTTCTAGAAATGTGACACATGTCTTTCCTAAGCTTGTGAATACCAGGATTTTGAACAATATCACTATAGGCTAATTTGTATAGTTTAGAAGTACGGTATATTATCTTATTTCTGAAGTACTGTAGATTTCGGTTGATGAGACCAATGTTTTTGTATTGCGGCTCCGACAGTACAAAATGTTTATGAAACTTTAAAAAAATGTCTCTTCTAGCTTTAAGGGTTGCTGACCACTGCCCTAGGTGAACTCCAGCTGTGATTGGTCCTAATGTAGCCTATGATATACACTAGTTTATACTTTGGAAATATGCGGGCCGGTTGGCCTTTTGTAGATTTCCTCTCTCTCTCTCTCTCTCTCTCTCTCTCTCTCTCTCTCTCTCTCTCTCTCTCTCTCTCTCTCTCTCTCTCTCTCTCTCTCTCTCTCTCTCTCTCTCTCTCTCTCTCTCTCTCTGGAATCTGTGCAGCGTAGAGCAACTAAACTAATTCTCTCTCTGAAAAACAAGCCATATTTTGAAACATTAAAGACATTACATTTGTTTTCGCTAAAGAAAAGGAGGTTGCGAGGCCAACTTATCGAGTGTTTTAAGATACTTAAGGGATTTGACAGTAGATATCAGTGCATTGTTCACGATTAATAAAAATGCTGCAACCCGAGGTAATGGAATGAAATTAACTAGAAAAAAGGCTTCCTTAGATGAGACAAAATATTTCTTCACATACAATGTGGTTACAGAGTGGAATAGTTTACCACAAACATAGACAGTAATTCTATTGATACGTTTAAGAAAAAACTGTACGATCATCTAATGAAGATTGGATTAATATGAATTAATCAGTAGGGTTGTGCAATTTCCTTTTAAAACTAATTTCTTCCTATACTACATAAATCTTTTCCTTGTGGATATTTCCTGACCCATAAGGTTACACTTCATCCTATTTTCTGGTACGGATGTTTAGCCGGAGGGAGCGGAGGGTGGGGAGAGAGAGCCTTCTACTTTACTGTCTTATTCTTCCACTATAAACTGTTCCTGTCTCGTAGTATGAAGGCCGGACCACCTAGTTGGGACCGCAAGTTCTATGTGGTCTAAGTATCTGTGTAACTCTGTGTAACTCGTAAATACCCCCTATCCCCATAGCTCTCGTTCCGCCCCACCCACTATAATCCCCTTCTAATCGCCCCCGTACAGTCAGAATCCCTCTATTTCGATTAGGCCAAGAACGGAAGGCAAGCGGCCGTGAAATTAACCCCAGAGAGAGAGAGAGAGAGAGAGAGAGAGAGAGAGAGAGAGAGAGAGAGAGACAGGTGGTGACGCTAGGAGGCTTGATAATGAAGTTGGAAGTGATGATTAAGCAGGTTTGGAGTGGATTGTAACCCTTTGACATCGAGAGGTCTTATTGTAGCTATCAAAATATTCTAATGTTATCCTATACTCGGGAATACAAGATGCTGATTTAATGAAGGCGATAGCACAATGGTTCACAACCTCAAGGACTGGGGCTCGACACCCAGTTAGGGCGAGATGGATTGCCAGTCTGTTAGCACCAAGATTAGCTCCTTACACTCAACTGTGAGTTCACTGTTCAATAGGTGGCGTTCTGAGAGTGAGGGTCTGAGTCTGGAGGGTGAGACGGTGAAGCACTTGAGCGAAGCAACCGGCCGCTTCAGAGATGGAGCTGCTTCGAGCCATGATGGATGCTTCGCATGTCTCACTCCCCAGACTGGAACAAGACCTCACGGGCTTCACCGTGTTGGGCGGTGGAATGTACAGGCTCTCAGCCTATGCCCGAGAGGGAGTAGTTGGAATATAGAAAAAAAAAAAAAAAAAAAAAAAAACTACAGGTAGCGCCAACGAACCTGAAAACAATCTCAAGGACTGGGGTTCGATACCCAGTTAGGGCGAGATGGATTGCCAGTCTGTTAGCACCAAGATTAGCTCCTTACACTCAACTACAGGTAGCGCCAACGAACCTGAAAACAATCTCAAGGACTGGGGTTCGATACCCAGTTAGGGCGAGATGGATTGCCAGTCTGTTAGCACCAAGATTAGCTCCTTACACTCAACTACAGGTAGCGCCAACGAACCTGAAAACAATTTCAAGGACTGGGGTTCGATACCCAGTTAGGGCGAGATGGATTGCCAGTCTGTTAGCACCAAGATTAGCTCCTTACACTCAACTACAGGTAGCGCCAACGAACCTGAAAACAATCTCAAGGACTTGGGTTCGATACCCAGTTAGGGCGAGATGGATTGCCAGTCTGTTAGCACCAAGATTAGCTCCTTACACTCAACTACAGGTAGCGCCAACGAACCTGAAAACAATCTCAAGGACTGGGGTTCGATACCCAGTTAGGGCGAGATGGATTGCCAGTCTGTTAGCACCAAGATTAGCTCCTTACACTCAACTACAGGTAGCGCCAACGAACCTGAAAACAATCTCAAGGCCTGGGGTTCGATACCCAGTTAGGGCGAGATGGATTGCCAGTCTGTTAGCACCAAGATTAGCTCCTTACACTCAACTACAGGTAGTGCCAACGAACCTGAAAACAATCTCAAGGACTGGGGTTCGATACCCAGTTAGGGCGAGATGGATTGCCAGTCTGTTAGCACCAAGATTAGCTCCTTACACTCAACTACAGGTAGCGCCAACGAACCTGAAAACAATCTCAAGGACTGGGGTTCGATACCCAGTTAGGGCGAGATGGATTGCCAGTCTGTTAGCACCAAGATTAGCTCCTTACACTCAACTACAGGTAGCGCCAACGAACCTGAAAACAATCTCAAGGACTGGGGTTCGATACCCAGTTAGGGCGAGATGGATTGCCAGTCTGTTAGCACCAAGATTAGCTCCTTACACTCAACTACAGGTAGCGCCAACGAACCTGAAAACAATCTCAAGGACTGGGGTTCGATACCCAGTTAGGGCGAGATGGATTGCCAGTCTGTTAGCACCAAGATTAGCTCCTTACACTCAACTACAGGTAGCGCCAACGAACCTGAAAACAATCTCAAGGACTGGGGTTCGATACCCAGTTAGGGCGAGATGGATTGCCAGTCTGTTAGCACCAAGATTAGCTCCTTACACTCAACTACAGGTAGCGCCAACAAACCTGAAAACAATCTCAAGGACTGGGGTTCGAACCCAGTTAGGGCGAGATGGATTGCCAGTCTGTTAGCACCAAGATTAGCTCCTTACACTCAACTACAGGTAGCGCCAACGAACCTGAAAACAATCTCAAGGACTGGGGTTCGATACCCAGTTAGGGCGAGATGGATTGCCAGTCTGTTAGCACCAAGATTAGCTCCTTACACTCAACTACAGGTAGTGCCAACGAACCTGAAAACAATCTCAAGGACTGGGGTTCGATACCCAGTTAGGGCGAGATGGATTGCCAGTCTGTTAGCACCAAGATTAGCTCCTTACACTCAACTACAGGTAGCGCCAACGAACCTGAAAACAATCTCAAGGACTGGGGTTCGATACCCAGTTAGGGCGAGATGGATTGCCAGTCTGTTAGCACCAAGATTAGCTTCTTACACTCAACTACAGGTAGCACCAACGAACCTGAAAACAATCTCAAGGACTGGGGTTCGATACCCAGTTAGGGCGAGATGGATTGCCAGTCTGTTAGCACCAAGATTAGCTCCTTACACTCAACTACAGGTAGCGCCAACGAACCTGAAAACAATCTCAAGGACTGGGGTTCGATACCCAGTTAGGGCGAGATGGATTGCCAGTCTGTTAGCACCAAGATTAGCTCCTTACACTCAACTACAGGTAGCGCCAACGAACCTGAAAACAATCTCAAGGACTGGGGTTCGATACCCAGTTAGGGCGAGATGGATTGCCAGTCTGTTAGCACCAAGATTAGCTCCTTACACTCAACTACAGGTAGCGCCAACGAACCTGAAAACAATCTCAAGGACTGGGGTTCGATTCCCAGTTAGGGCGAGATGGATTGCCAGTCTGTTAGCACCAAGATTAGCTCCTTACACTCAACTACAGGTAGCGCCAACGAACCTGAAATCAATCTCAAGGACTGGGGTTCGATACCCAGTTAGGGCGAGATGGATTGCCAGTCTGTTAGCACCAAGATTAGCTCCTTACACTCAACTACAGGTAGCGCCAACGAACCTGAAAACAATCTCAAGGACTGGGGTTCGATACCCAGTTAGGGCGAGATGGATTGCCAGTCTGTTAGCACCAAGATTAGCTCCTTACACTCAACTACAGGTAGCGCCAACGAACCTGAAAATAATCTCAAGGACTGGGGTTCGATACCCAGTTAGGGCGAGATGGATTGCCAGTCTTTTAGCACCAAGATTAGCTCCTTACACTCAACTGCAGGTAGCGCCAACGAACCTGACAAATATCTCGATCCCTGACCTCCTCGTAACTCAAAAATGACCGAGCAAACTGGCTGTAAATATCCACACTTATTTCCTGATGGACTCTTCCCAAATGATAGAAATATCAGCCCGATTGCTTTCATTAATTTCGAGTTATAAGAAGTTAAGGTGTAAAGATTATTGCAAAGTTCGGTGGCACTACCTATAGGATGATTGTACAGTCGGCCAAATAAAATTAATGATGTCGCGGCACCTAGCATATTTCGATCAATAATTGGTATCAGCACTATCTAAGCTTTAATTCATCGTTTCGAGTGAGAGATACAAACATGTTTCCATCTTTACACACCTTCTTCAACATCTGACAGGCATTAACACAGCACACAGCGAACAATACGTAATGACAGGCATTAACACAGCACACAGCGAACAATACGTAATGACAGCGGAGATAAGACATATTTGTCCAATCGTACAACTCTCATACCCTCAGTATTCCTTTAGTATCAGGCGCTGCAAAAATGAAACATAATTGGGTGTATTGCTAGTGATTTACCTTTCCAATTGGTGTATGATGGCTTAATTACCGCCATTATGGGTAGATTATTATGGACACTTCATATACCCTTTTCATACCCATAAGTTTTCGAGTGTACCCCCTATATCCCAACACAATTAGAATACCTAAACAGATTAGCCGAACTAAGCCTCTCCTAACTCTATCTTTCAATAGTCCTATGCGCGGTAGTGGATAGGAAGATATGGATATTTTCTTGGGGCATACTAAGGATACGCTGGTCAACTATTTAATAAACTGTTTGAAGTAAAACAAGTAGACTACTGGAATTCACTAGGTAATGCGCATTGTCTTGTTTTTATAATTAAGAGGTGTTCAAGTATTCATGACCCCGATTTTTTTATTATGTGCATGAAGGAGACACAAAGTGGGCTGCATGTAACAAATGTCTCACCCAAAGCCAAAATTGTGACACACAACCTAATTCAAGACACGTTGGGGTCTAAATATCTTTAAACACGATGTTTAAAACAGTCTAAGTAGTAGGATGAAAGAAAGATTTGATTGAGGGAGAGAATGGATGAGTTCACTTGTTGAGTACAAGAAAGACAGAAAATCTACTAATTCTCGTGTTGGAGAGCTGGATAGAATAGGAGTGGGACTGCGTTGTAAGGCGGGTGCATCTCACTCGCTGCTATGCACTCAGAGAGCTTTAAAGAGCACTGTTTGTCATAATAGTGATAGCAAAGTGAAAGAGATGCAACACTACGGCGTGTAGAAAGAAATTGTAGGGAACTAGTACGAGGAAGTGAGTTGATGAGGCGAAAAGCTTTTGACTCTACTATTTCGAGAAGTGCGGTATGGGTGGAATCTCCCCACACATGCAAGCAATACTCGATACAAGGGGGCACTCTGCCCCTATACAGAGCAAGAAGCTGTGCGGGGTGAAGAACCCATTTAGATGGTTGAGCATGCTTAACTTCTGGGAAGATGTTTTAGCAAAAGTGGTAATATGATCTTTCCAAGAAATGTCGGATGAAAAAAATACACCAAGAATATTGAGAGAAGATGAAGGGTTGATTTGTGTATTGTTTAACCTCTTAACTGCGCAGCTATGGTATTTTAATGTGCCCGCGGTGCGAAGGTATTCTGATCCATTCCTCACTTAAATCGTTAATTTACCATATATATAACTAGGAGGGGTACCCGGCGTTGCCCGCGTTTAAATTCTACTACCATAATCACCATCATCAATCACTACTACCACAATCATCACAATACTTCTACTACCATAAGCACCGGCCTCGACCTCCTGTGCCTCATTAAACGGCGACCTCGATTTCGGCCGCTAAATGACCTCCGATTTAGGATCTGACATCCGTACCCCAATTTTGGGGAGCTGCGAACAACTTTTGTTCCATACACCTTTTCGATCGGAGGCCTCCTTCTGCCCCAAACGGCCATTGTTTTCGCATATTTTTCGCTCCCGTATACTACATAAGTTCTGCCGAAAATATTATTAAACAAAAGTGTCTCTGATTTCCACTAAACTCGCCTAAAACCATCTCCAAAGCCGGGGCTTTCCAACGGTGCCCCACACTCCCACCTGGCACCAAAACTGTGGGAGGAGTTTAGTAACTAAGGTCGGGTAACTGACAAACAGATAAACATTGACCTTTATTTATTAAGATTAATACTTATCCATATGTGCCTATTTTACTTTCAATATGAACATATGAACATGGGAAAGCAATAAAACGATTGGTAACAGCAAGTGACTGGTGAAAATTGTATATTTTAGCCCCGCGGTCGTAATCTGGCCCTGAGCAGTGAGAGACTTACTCCCTCACTCTCTCTTGTCTCAAGTGGAACTGAGAGGCCAGGGGAGCTTTCAGACTGGCTTGGAGGGTCGGAGTTACACTCTTCCAACCCCATCCTTCTCTCCCACCCGTTCTCCCACGAAAATATTCAATAAATATCGGGGATAATAGAGAAAATACCTGATAGGAGGGGGAAAAAGGGAGGGGGGGAAAGGGGGGAGGGGGACACATGTGTAGGAGTGGTAGAAAGTAATGGAGGGAAATTATCTCGCCTAAACACAAATTAATTTATTTTGAGTGCCACTGGGGTGTTTTAAATGTTTTTTTTTAGGCCTAGGATCTTGAGAGTCTTCCCGCAGCCGCCCAGTAGGACCTCTTAAGAGTCTTCCCGCAGCTGCCGGGTTAAGATTAATTGATTGTTTTGTGGAAGATTGTGACGGGTAGATAGAAGGCGAAATTGGGTCTTCTAGGAATTGAAAGTAACAAGATTCTCTATGCCCCAATCAGAAATAGTTGATAGATTAGAAGAAAGGCATGCTATGGCCTTATCATGATTGCATGGTGTGTTGTTAGGATAGGCTAAGTTTTAAGTTGGGTTATGTTATGTTAGGGTTAAACGGGTTAAAGAAAGAGTTGTACAAACGAGTGATCTCGCTTCCTAATGGCGATGATCCAGGCAGCCCTGTTGTGGTCTGCCGCACTTGTCTGGCTTTATATTTAAGATCAGATCATTGGACACGATCCCACGTTGTTCTAGGTCTATGCCTATGTGTAGCTCCCTCCACGTTGATGGACTTGCATCTTAGCCTAAATTATAAGAAATCACATCATAAAACGCTTAGTTGCATTGATTCAGTTTAACTACTCTATCGAAACCCTATCCTTATTAAACCTAAACTAAACGAATCCTTACCCTTATTAAACCTAAACTAATCAAATTTTCCCTTTGCCTTATTTTGCCTATTCTATCCCACCCAAAATTACGCACCCAAACCATACGTCTCATACCTTATCCCAGCCTAAACTCACCTAACCAAACCTAGGATACCTTTATAGAGGCCCTCTAACCAAACCCAAGATCAAAACCAAGACCAAACCTAGCCACACCTAAACCCACTCAGTACCGATCACGTCCTTTTGTTCATATTCTGACAAATAGTAGATTATTGTATTTAGCTTAGGAAGGACGTCTACACATTAAAAGGCTGCAAACTATCTCAATTAATCCTTTTAAGCTTAATCCTTGCAAAGCTTCATAAAATCGTCTAAATGTAGCTGAAAATTAAATACAAAATACGTCGCCGGTACAGAAGGGGTTAAGCTAGGCTCACCCTAGAAGAATCTTACTTACCACACAATCATATCCAGTGAAAAGCTCTGCAAAATCTTAGTGAACAATTCGGACACCCGGATGTAATATTTTGAAACATTCCTTTAAGGCATAAGTGCTAGTCAGTGTTATTCTCTCAATCAATGTTCACTTCCTCAAGTTTTTCATTACTAGTGAACCAACCCCTTGTGCAGCGAATATACCTAACCTATACCCAACCTTAGCTAACCTATTGAACTTTAAGGGTCAGGTAGTTGCGTTTTTGGACCCCCTACTCCCTCATGTTTAGCCCCTTTATTTTTGAGAATTTATTACTTCCCTTCCAATAGTTTGGCGATTTTGAGACCTTTCGCCCAATTTCTTTATCAATATTAAGAACTTTCGTGCCATCTAAGTGTCGATTTTTTGTTCAGGCGAGCGACAGCTAGCATTTGATTTTAGAAGAAAGTGTCCTGCGACCAGGACATTTTTCTACCGATAAATGTACAAATCCAGGGGGCGTTTTCTTTAGGTTGATGGAAAGCTAGCGAGGAAACTAAAACATAGATTAATAAATCAATATATAGACCAAACTAAAACATAGATTAATAAATCAATATATAGACCAAACTAAAACATAGATTAATAAATCAATATATAGACCAAACTAAAACATAGATTAATAAATCAATATATAGACCAAACTAAAACATAGATTAATAAATCAATATATAGACCAAACTAAAACATAGATTAATAAATCAATATAGACCAAACTAAAACATAGATTAATAAATCAATATATAGACCAAACTAAAACATAGATTAATAAATCAATATATAGACCAAACTAAAACATAGATTAATAAATCAATATATAGACCAAACTAAAACATAGATTAATAAATCAATATATAGACCAAACTAAAACATAGATTAATAAATCAATATATAGACCAAACTAAAACATAGATTAATAAATCAATATATAGACCAAATAACAAGCACTACCCCCTCAAACTATGGGGAAACTAACTCAGGAGGGCGAAATATAATGTGGGCGAAAAGACTTGAATTACCTCTAGAACCATTGTTGGCTATCCGTTACCGGTCACACCCCGCCTATCCTCAAGGTTAAGGGTAGGTATTTAGTTTCTTCCCTAGACCCTCTTAAAATTACACCCCCTTGAGTCCCTTTCAAGATAAATTTGTACATTTTTCGGTAGAAAAATGTCCCGGCCGAAGGCCGCTTCCTCTTAAATTACAGGCTCGCTATCGCTCGCCAGGATAAAATCGACACCTGAATTGCACGAAAGGTCTTAATATGGGGTGAAAGTTCTTAAAATCGCTAAACTAATGGGGCAAACGTTTTATAATATCAAAAGCAATGGGGCTAAACATGAGGGAGAAAGGGGTCAAGAAAAAAATCCCTCGCGTGGAGATCTCCCCTTAAGGGGGGGGGGGGGAGGCGCTTATTTACTTGATCATTGTTTTATCTTTTATTTGTATTGTTTTAGTTCCCTCGGTAGACCTCCTCCATCAAGCTTAAACAACCATTCCCTAGACCCCCCTTCACGATACATTCCCTAGACCCCCCTTCACGATATATTCCCTAGACCCCCCTTCACGATATATTCCCTAGACCCCCCTTCACGATACATTCCCTAGACCCCCCTTCACGATATATTCCCTAGACCCCCCTTCACGATATATTCCCTAGACCCCCCTTCACGATATATTCCCTAGAACCCCCTTCACGATATATTCCCTAGACCCCCCTTCACGATATATTCCCTAGACCCCCCTTCACGATACATTCCCTAGAACCCCCTTCACGATATATTCCCTAGACCCCCCTTCACGATATATTCCCTAGAACCCCCCTCACGATATAATTCCTAGAACCCCCTTCACGATATATTCCCTAGACCCCCCTTCACGATATATTCCCTAGACCCCCCTTCACGATATATTCCCTAGACCCCCCTTCACGATATATTCCCTAGACCCCCCTTCACGATATATTCCCTAGAACCCCCTTCACGATATATTCCCTAGAACCCCCTTCACGATATATTCCCTAGACCCCCCTTCACGATATATTCCCTAGACCCCCCTTCACGATACATTCCCTAGACCCCCCTTCACGATACATTCCCTAGACCCCCCTTCACGATATATTCCCTAGACCCCCCTTCACGATATATTCCCTAGAACCCCCTTCACGATATATTCCCTAGACCCCCTTCACGATATATTCCCTAGAACCCCCTTCACGATATATTCCCTAGACCCCCCTTCACGATATATTCCCTAGACCCCCCTTCACGATACATTCCCTAGACCCCCCTTCACGATACATTCCCTAGACCCCCCTTCACGATACATTCCCTAGACCCCCCTTCACGATATATTCCCTAGACCCCCCTTCACGATACATACCCTAGACCCCCCTTCACGATATATTCCCTAGACCCCCCTTCACGATATATTCCCTAGACCCCCCTTCACGATACATTCCCTAGACCCCCCTTCACGATACATTCCCTAGACCCCCCTTCACGATATATTCCCTAGACCCCCCTTCACGATATATTCCCTAGACCCCCCTTCACGATATATTCCCTAGACCCCCCTTCACGATATATTCCCTAGACCCCCCTTCACGATATATTCCCTAGACCCCCCTTCACGATATATTCCCTAGACCCCCCTTCACGATACATTCCCTAGACCCCCCTTCACGATATATTCCCTTGACCCCCCTTCACGATACATTCCCTAGACCCCCCTTCACGATATATTCCCTAGACCCCCCTTCACGATATATTCCCTAGACCCCCCTTCACGATATATTCCCTAGACCCCCCTTCACGATACATTCCCTAGACCCCCCTTCACGATATATTCCCTAGACCCCCCTTCACGATATATTCCCTAGACCCCCCTTCACGATACATTCCCTAGACCCCCCTTCACGATATATTCCCTAGACCCCCCTTCACGATATATTCCCTAGCCCCCCCTTCACGATATATTCCCTAGACCCCCCTTCACGATACATTCCCTAGACCCCCCTTCACGATATATTCCATAGACCCCCCTTCACGATATATTCCCTAGACCCCCCTTCACGATACATTCCCTAGACCCCCCTTCACGCTATATTCCCTAAACCCCCCCTCTCGCTATATTCCCTAGACCCCCCTTCACGATATATTCCCTAGACCCCCTTTCACGATATATTTGTACATTTTTCTATAGACAAACACATGTACAGGCTCGTTAACACTCACCAGGACAAATTCGACACCTAAATGGCACAAGAAGTCTTATTATTTACAAAGAAATGGGGCGTAAAGTCTTAAAACCGCCAAACTAATGGGCCGAACTTCTTAAAATCTGAAAACTAATGGTAATAAACACGAGGGAGAACGGGGACCAGAACAGTGAACCATCCCCCCTTAACCTGACAAGCGCGATATAGACCTAGGTGCTAGGGTAGTTATTTGTGCATTTCTAGCCCTGGATTCTGACAGAATTCGTTATATTTACAATATAAACCATTATTTGTTTTCGGTATGCTTTTATTTTACATATATGATGTATATATGAACCTTCAAGAGTACTAAAATAAGTGGGAAAAGCATTTGGGTGGTGAAAAACGAAGATATTGGCCACCCGGTCATAATCTCAGGCGAGAGAGAGCCACAGGCAGCCCTCCCCTCTCGCTGTCTGGGAGTCAACTGAGACGAGCGGGGCGGTGTGTGCCGGTGTCTGGGTGTTGCATAACGATCTTTTATGCAACCCACTTGTGATACATTATCGCGGGAGAGAAAAATAACCGATAAATGATGATAATAAGTGGATAAATAGGTGATAATTGAGGAGGGACGGAGGGGGGAATAAGGGGGGGAAGGAGGGGAGGGGGAGGGGTGAGAAACACATGGATGAGTACTAGAGGGGAATTATCTCACCTAGAGACAAAATCCTTTGTTTTGATAGGCCCTTTTTTTTTTTGGAAGGCTTTTTTTATGGTCCTGCTTCCGTGAGGCCTATCGCGTTCCCTATAGGAAGCCTTCCGTGAGGCCTATCGCGCTTGCCGGGTTAAGGCTCTATTCTATCAACCGGCATCTATAAGGGACTGTGAGACAACTTTGTAGTTACTAACAAATGTTACCAATATTACCCTAGCTTTATCCTATCCTAACTTAACCTACCTAATATAAACATTATCCTAACCTAGCCTAACACACCTAAGAATTATCCTAACCTAACCAACCTAAACTTTATTCTATCCTAGCCCAAGCCTTTTTCTAACGTAACCTAACAAACCTAGTCATTAATCTAACCTAACCTACCTAAAACTTGATTTAACCTAACCTAGCTAACCTGGACATTATCCTAACCTAACTTACCATGTAACTAAACATAAATACCTAACCTAACATAGCCTTACCAAACCATACATTACCTGACCTAATCTACCCATGGACTAACGTTAACTCTACCTAAGCCTAACCAAAGTTCTCTCTAGGACATATATCGTTGTTTCAAGGGGAGATGGGCTGGTTTTACTTTACTGCTGGAACCCCTATTTCACTTGTTTTGGCCTCCCTTACTATTTTTGTTTGTCTCACGTACACAGAGAGTAATTCAGCTAGCTCTCACAAACCCCTCCTCCACCTATCCATCTCACTACACTAAACAAGCACACTACACTTCTTTCCAATACACAAAAAGAAAAAAAAAAATTATGATGACAACTCACACTGCCTCGGAGTTCCCTGGGGGGGGGGGGGAAAGGCGGACCAAAAATAGACCCATCTTAAGGGTGGTGACCTGCTTTTTGTTATTTCTGTCCTTTTCTCTCTTTCTCTGGCTTGTATCCATTCGACCCCATTCAGCCAACTATTTTAAGACGTTTATCCCCATCTAGGTGTCGATTTATTCCTGGCGAGCGATAGCGAGCCAGCATTATATGAAGAAATCCGGCTTCTGAAGAAATTTTTCTATCGAAAAATGTAAAATTTTAGCCTGCTGTCAAACAAAAATAAAAAATATGCTGGCTCGCTACCGCTCACCAGTAAAAAATTGACACCTGGATGGGGATAAACGTCTTAAAACAGTAGGCTGAATGGGGCCAAATGGATACAAGCCAGAGAAAGAGAGAAAAGGACAGAACAAAAACAGGTCACGCCCCTTAAGCTACCCTTCACCAGCGACCCTTCAAAATGCTCTGGACCATGGCCTGTCACTCTTACTATTAACTTCAGCAACATTCGCGGCCTTTCCTTTAACTTTCCCTCTGTCGAACACCACCCATCCTCCAACAAACCTGATCTTCTTTTCCTCACTGAAACTCAGGTATCCTCCTACTTTCTTTATCCTAGTTTCATAACCAAAGGCGGATGTCGTGCATACGTGCACAACAAACTCACTTGCTCTCATGTTCCATCTTTCGACTCCTCTGAATTTTCAACTTATGGCTCAAACTATCCTGTCATTCTCATACTAAATATATCTGTGCTGTCTATCTTTCCCCTAACTCTATTGACTTCCCAAATTCTTTGACTATCTAAACTCAAAAGTGGAACACATCCTATCCATCTCTCCTTTCTCAGAAATCTCCATCTTAGGAGATTTCAACGTTGATCATCGCCAATGGCTCTCCTCTCATTCCACTGACCAACCTGGTGAACAAGCCTACATCTTCTCCATCCTATATGACCTAGATCAGTTGGTTCAGCAACCCACCCGTATCCCGGACCGCTTTGGAGATCGGCCTAACATTCTTGACTTGTTTCTAACTTCTATCCCTTCCTCTTATACTGTTAACCTTTTCTCTCCTTTGGGCTCCTCTGACCATAAACGTATCTCTGTCACCTGTCCTATCTCTCCCGTACGGCCACCCAATCCTCCCAGCCGGCGGCGCTTGTAGTACTTTAGCGCTGCCGACTGGGAGGCTTTCCGGCAGTACTTCTTTGATTTCACATGGAAAGATTTTGCTTCCCTGGCCGGGAACCCTTGGAGAGTGCTGAACGCATTACCGAGGTAAACCTTTTGGACATGGAGGCATAAATTCCATTTCCTTTCTCTCAGACTAATGCAAAACAGTCTTGGTTTACTCACGCTCTTTCAACTGCTGTCCACAATAAGTAGGAAGCATTCAAACGGAACCAACGCCTTCAAGCTCAAGAATCTCATTCTTCCTATGTTTCTGCCCGAATCAAGCCAAATCAGTTCTTCGACTCGCCAAACACTCTTTGATCAATAATATATGCACTCAACTCAAGATCTTTCCAAGTTTTCTGGCATCTAGCCAAAAACCTCTCCAACAATTTCTCTTCCTCGTTTTCCCCTCCCCTTTTCCACTCTGACGTCACTACCATCACTTCTTCCTCTGACAAAGCTGAACAATCTTCGCTCAAACTTTCGCTAGAAACTCTACCTTAGAAGATTTCGGTATAATTCCTCCCTCTCCACCGCCTCTCACTTACTCATGCCTAATATCCTAATCTTTTCTAAAGAAGTACTTTCTACCCGATCTGGGCTTAATACTAAGAAGGTGTACGGTCCGGATGTTGTTCCTCTTGTTGTACTCAAAAACTGTGCTTCTGTGCTGACTCCCTGCTTAGGCAAACTCTTTTGTCTCTGTCTCTCCACTAACATCTTCCCTTCTTGCTGGAAGCTTGCTCTCATTCAACCTGTCCCAAAGAAGGGTGACCGCTCTCAACCCTAAAACTATCGTCCAATTGCTCTCATTTCTTGCGTCTCCAAAGTTTTTGAAACTATTCTTACTTCAAGATTTCTTAAGCATCTCACATCTCATAATTTACTCTCTGATCGCCACTATGGATTCCTTAGAGGTCGCTCTTCTGGGGATCTCCTTTCATATCTTACTAACTCTTGGTCATCCTCCTTCCGAGATTTCGGCGAGACCTTTCCTATTGCGCTAGACATATCGAAGGCCTTCAATAGGGTTTGGCACAAATCTCTAATCTATAAACTACCCTACTTTGGTTTCTATCCCTCTATCTGTGCCTTTATCTCGAATTTAATTGCTGGCCATTCCATAGCTGCGGTTGTGGACGGCCACCGTTCACTTCCTCAACCTATCAACTCCGGTGTTCCTCAGGGTTCTGTCCTATCTCCAATTCTCTCTCTATTATTCAATAATGATCTTCTCAACAGTACCTCCAGTCGTATCCATTCATATGGAGATGGCTTTACCTTACACTATTCAACTAGTTTTCTAGAACACCACATCAATCAATCACTCAAAAATCATGACATTATGCCATAAAACACTTATCTGCTGACCATCAACCATTTCCATTTGGGGCAGAGAAAATATTGTTACTTTCAATGCTTCCAAAACCCAATCTCTCCATTTATCTACCCGTAGAAAACTCCCACAGTACTATCTCTTATACTTCAACTATACAATAATAAATCGTTCATCTTCTCTCAGTATTATAGGTCTCTTTTTTTCTCCTGATCTCACTTGGAAAGATCATATTCCCACCCTTGCTAAAACAGCTTCTCAGAAGCTGGGTGTGTTCAACCACCTTCTGGGGTTCTTTACCCCTGCACAGCTTCTTGCTCTATACAGGGGCACAGTGCGTCCAAATATTGTGTATTGTTTGCATGTGTGGGGAGGATCCTCTCACATGGCACTTCTTGACAAAGTAAAAAAGAAAGCCATACGTCTCATTAACTCACGTCCACTCACTGACTCTTTGCAATCTCTATCTCTTCGCCGCAGTGTTGCATCTCTCTCGCTATTCTACCGCTATTACAATAATCAGTGTTCCTCAGAGCTCTCTCAGTGTATACCACATCTTCTACGTAGAGTATGTAGCACCCGTCTTGCAACACAATCCCATCCTTACTTTTTGCAACTCTCCAATCCAAGAGTGAAACGATATTTCTATACTTTCATCTATTCAACTGCTGAACTCTGGAACTCTCTCGCTGAATTCATCTTCCCCTTATCCTATGAGTAGAATTGCTTCAAAATCCGTGTGTCCAGGCATTTTGGTTCTGACATTCCTTGAATTTGGCCCTGTCACTCTTTCAACTCTGGAGGAGGCACTAGTCATAGGAAGTTCTGCCTTTTGTCTCCCTCATCCACATAGAACAAAAATATATTATGCGCCAAGATTTATGTCTTACCGCCATAGTATTCAACCTCACTTTAGTTGTTCCCTAAACCTTCATATATGAAATAAGCATAAAGAAATAGTGATTGTTCTAATATTGAGTGGGTCACCCCTGTATTATTAAAACACACGAAAGTTCTTCCCTAAAGCATGCGTCACACCATGCCGATTTGAGCCACGACTGACCACGACCTTTAGTCATGGTCAGGAGTGCCGACCTTCGGCGGAGAGCTTAAGGATTTGGGGGGGTGAGTTTTGGACGGGACACAGTATGGATGGCCACGCCGCCTGACGCCGCCTGACGCCCACCTGACGGGGTATAGCGGCGCCCATGCAGGACTGAAGGTGAGACCTAGGTAGCCGCTGGAGTGCCGATCTGCGGCGTAGCGCGGTGACAACGACCCGACGAACGGCATCGATAGGAGGTAGGGCGGCGTCAATATGCATTACTGTGCCGATGGACGGCGACCCCGGCCGGCATGACCCCGAACGACGGCGAGCGAACTCAAGGTGGGGTATATAAAAGCTACACCAAAAGGTGTGCCTCATCAGTAAACCTTCAGCCACCGTCACGGTTGCACGCAACCATGTCCACCACAGTCCCTAGGAACCAGACACGGCATCTACGCTTACTCCAGGTTCAGTTAAATCTGGAAAATGACCACCTACTGACAAATATAGCAATCTGCAAGCTGCTGTTGAGGAAAAGAAGGAGGCAGATAGAACCCCTCGTGTGTGGGTCCGGAACTGGCTTCTCCGTAGGAAAACCTTTGGTATTTATGAGCAGCTACTGAAGGAACTCGCCGAGGAGGATGGGCCATCCTACAGAAACTACCTGCGGATGGATGTTGCAGTCTTCCGGGAGGTACTAGGACGTGTGGCGCACCGCATTGAAAAGAACGATACCTTTTACCGGAAGGCACTCCAACCTGGCCTCCGACTAGCCATAACACTGCGGTTCCTGGCAACCGGTGACAGCTATATGAGCCTCATGTACAGCTTCGGAGTGGCACACAACACCATATCAAATGTTGTGTATGAGACATGTGAGGCACTCATAGCTGAGTATATGGACGAGATGATGCCCTGCCCCAAGACACCGGAGGAATGGAGGGCAGTGGCAAACAAGTTCTCCCAACGATGGAATTTCCACCACACCATTGGTGCACTTGATGGCAAGCACATTGCAATGCGGTGTCCCGCCAACGGTGGTTCCATGTCGTACAACTGTAAGGGGTTCCACTCCGTTGTGTTGCTGGCACTTGTCGACGCTGACTACCGCTTCTTGTACGTCGATGTTGGGGCATCAGGGGGTGGCTCAGATGCAGGGATATTTGGCAGGACACCGCTTCGTGCTGCCCTTGAACAGAAAACTCTTGGCCTACCAGACCCTGAACCCATCCCCGGCACTGGCGTGCCACTGCCCTACTTCATCGTCGGGGACGATGCATTCCCCCTTCGGAGCTGGATGATGAAGCCCTATCCACAAAGGAACCTGTCCCGGGACAACCGCCTCTTCAACTACCGTCTATCAAGGGCTCGTCGGATTGTGGAGAACGCCTTTGGGATCCTAGCAACCAGGTAAGAGTGGTTCATATTTATGTATATATTTATTTATTTATTTATTTAAATGAGTTAAGATTAATATGTTAAACAAATATTAATTGTGTAATAATGTATCGTTTGATTAATTTGTTATTTATGTATGTATTCATTTCGTAAGTTAATTATTTTATTATTGAATTTCTGTTATTAGTGATTATCTTTGGTATATATAATGTAATTAATTTCTTTATGTATTTATATATTTATTGCTGTATTGATTTATATCAATGTATATCAATTACTTACACATTATTTATTATTTATTTATTTATTTATGTACTGATTTGTTATCTCTTTATTTCAGTTATTTTGTTTTCATTTATTTCATTAATCATTTTATTTATGTATTTTATTTATTTATTTGGTATTTGTTTGTTTTATTAATATAACTCATATTATATTTGTATATGTATTGATAATATATTTATTATTTATTTCTCTAGTTCATTATATAATTTGTATCTCTTTATTTCAGTTAATTTTGTTATTTTATTATTATTATTAATTTAATTATGTATTGAATGTAGTTATTATTCTGAATTTTTCTGTCATTAATATACCTAATCTTATATTTTAATGGTTATTGATACTATATTTATTATTTAAGTTTTCATTTATGTCGTTTATTGATATTTTGACAGATTCAGGTGTCTATTGACCACCATGGCCATACAACCCAAGAGGGTGGAGAGTGTTGTGTTGGCCTGCTGTTGCCTGCACAACCTTCTTCGCCAACGTACACTTGCAATTTCCTCCAGCCTCATTGATACTGAGGACCCAGTGACACACCTGGTCACAGGTGTTCGTGGAGGGACGGTGAGCAGATGGGAGATATCCAGTGTCTCGCTGGAAACCAAACCACAAGGCTCGCCAAGGAACAGAGGGACTTCCTCAGGGGGTACTATACTTCACCAGCTGGTATGGTATCATGGCAAAACGACATGGTATAGAAGGTAAGATATATACACAGTTCTACAAAACATATTTTATTAATCACAAGTTACATGTTAGTTGGGTTGAGGATGCTCTCCAGGAATTGGGTGGTGCCAGGTGAGGTGCCTGAGAATGGTAGCGGTGCTGAAGGGCTGGGGAGGTTGAGGAGGTGGCCACCTGGTGGAGCATGCCTGGGATGGGTTGGTTGCAGCCCAAGCTGGGGCCAGGTGTGGTCCACATGGACTTGCTGGTGGCCGTACTTAGTCCTACCCACCTGATACCCCTGGTCATGCTGGCCGGAGTGGGCTTTCTGGGGGGTGCACTCCCGGGCCGGGCGGGGTACCAGTTGGTGTGGTTGGGGGGGAGGAAGGCACAACAAAGCCTGCTCCTCCTGGTGCTGGATCTTGCAGGTCTCAGCTTTGAAGTGCCGTGTGACCTTGATGAGGGCGGTATCCAACTCTTCATGGAGAGAGGGGTGCACATCAGATCTGCGACTGGTGAGATAATCAAACAATGATTGGACCTGGGCCTCACGCTTTGTCTGAGTACGCAGCCGGGTCTTGATGAAGGCCTGCAGTTCCTCATTGCCTCTGGACCTGTCCTGAAGCTGAAAAGTGGTTACGAATAATTAGTATGTTACACGACATGTTGTATATTATTTATGTTGTTTGACAGGCACTCGGTAATATATTGTGTGATTTATATACCCACGATGCTGCATCACAAATACAGTTATGTAATAATATTGAATGATTTTCTACAATATTAAATATGTAAAAAATAACTAACAATATTACCTAATAAACATGTTATTAACAACACATAATGACAACAAATGACATTAAAAAGATTATAAAGCACACACTACAAAAATTTGGATTGGGTATGACTATAAAATAATAATATTAATAATACATAATATGAATGATTCGTTACCTTTCGCAGTAGTGAGTCAACCTCGTCGCCTACAGGGCTCGTGCGACGTTTGCGTTTGGCGGCTGCTGCATGCTTCGGGAGACCTTTGGCACTCCTGTCGACCACTACCACCTCATCCTCCTCTTCCTCCTCCTGTTCCTCCTCCACGCTGGCAACGCTGGGAGGACGATATATATATATATATATATGTATATATATATATATATATATATATATATTTTCTTTAATACATACGAGGTTGAAAGAAATGGCAATTTCTGCGTTGGAAATTTTATTATTCAAAGTTTCCAGGTCTCTGATGAGTTTTCGCTGGGTGGCAGGAAGTAGATGAAGGAGATGAGCAAAATTCATGGTGGTACAGGGTTACATAAATGTACATGATGATACAGGATATACGACGCGTTTCACTGGACAACCAGCATTATCAAGTAAGGAAGGAATGAAATAAAAGGTAAACAGGAAGGGTATATATAGAGGGTGGAGGATCAGAGGAGGAGGAAAACAGGGGGCAAAAGTCTGCTATTGGTGGAAGCGTAAACTAGGAGAGAGAAGGGGTTAACCGCTTCACGCATGCGCACTGGATGCGGGATGGTGGTCAGTAGGTGGGGTCGAAGCTGATTGGCTGCGTGTCGAGGGGCGTGGCCTAAGTTGTGTGGCGCCTGCAGAAGACGAAGCTGAAGGAGGTAGCGCGGGGGGCTGCGTCAAGGGCACCGGGGGGCGAGGAGGGGTGTTAGGTCCTGTAGGGTAGTGCCTTTTGGCAGAAGGAAGGATCTGAAGGTCCAGAGTTTGGTTGTTGATGTTGGGATGTAAGGCTTGGATATATAAAGCTTCGAGTATAGGTAATCTCCTTGGGTCACTTTCTTTATCGAGTATGGTGGTGTGTTTCTCTAACTCGTTGCGTGTGAGGTGAGGGTGGTTAGGGGTGAGATAGTGGTCTTTGATGGCTCCAGCCTGAAGGTGAAGAGTTAACCGACGTGAAAGACGAGTCTGCGTCATACCAATATAGGAATGAGGTCCACAGTCCTCATAATTACAGGTATGTTGGTAAATGACGTGATCGTCGGTCATCGGGCTCTTTATCTTGGTGGAGGCTGGTTTGTTGCGGAGAACGAGGTTGGAGGTCTTGGGGGATTTGTAATAAATTATTAATTTGATTTTGTTTTCCGGGTTGGTTGGGTGGACATGCTTGGAGATTATTTCTTTTAAGACGGCCTCGTCATTTTTGTGTTCAGAGGACATGTAATTGCGGTAGAAGATCTTAATTTCATTGGGGGGGTCAATGTTGGGAGGGCTTTGAGTGTACCATTTTTCAAGATGGTGGTTGATGGTGCTGGAGATGTCGGAGTTGGAGTATCCGTTATTTACTAAAACTTGGGATAGTCTTTCTAGTTCCTGGTGGGTGTCGGCCCAGGTAGAGCAGTGCGTGAGGGCTCTCCTAACATAGGCGGAGATGGAGGATAGAACCACCCCTAACCACCCTCACCTCACACGCAACGAGTTAGAGAAACACACCACCATACTCGATAAAGAAAGTGACCCAAGGAGATTACCTATACTCGAAGCTTTATATATCCAAGCCTTACATCCCAACATCAACAACCAAACTCTGGACCTTCAGATCCTTCCTTCTGCCAAAAGGCACTACCCTACAGGACCTAACACCCCTCCTCGCCCCCCGGTGCCCTTGACGCAGCCCCCCGCGCTACCTCCTTCAGCTTCGTCTTCTGCAGGCGCCACACAACTTAGGCCACGCCCCTCGACACGCAGCCAATCAGCTTCGACCCCACCTACTGACCACCATCCCGCATCCAGTGCGCATGCGTGGAGCGGTTAACCCCTTCTCTCTCCTAGTTTACGCTTCCACCAATAGCAGACTTTTGCCCCCTGTTTTCCTCCTCCTCTGATCCTCCACCCTCTATATATACCCTTCCTGTTTACCTTTTATTTCATTCCTTCCTTACTTGATAATGCTGGTTGTCCAGTGAAACGCGTCGTATATCCTGTATCATCATGTACATTTATGTAACCCTGTACCACCATGAATTTTGCTCATCTCCTTCATCTACTTCCTGCCACCCAGCGAAAACTCATCAGAGACCTGGAAACTTTGAATAATAAAATTTCCAACGCAGAAATTGCCATTTCTTTCAACCTCGTATGTATTAAAGAAAATTTATTACCTGGCTTTACTAACATATATATATATATATATATATATATATATATATATATGTGTATTATATGGCTTGTTTCATTCATCCACTGCCTAAATAAAGTATCCATAAATAAATGATTTACGTGATATATATATATATATATGTATAACATATTCAATAACTAAATAAACGAATAAAATAATGAAATAAAGAAGGGAATCATTCAAAAAATACCTACATACATAATACATAATGTATAAATAATGACTAATTAGCTTATATAACTCAATAAAGCAATATTAATCTTAATACATGAATACATTAATTACAATATAATTTTATATAAACAATATATTTCATAAATAACTAAATCAATACAATAATAATATAACAAAAGGAATAACAAACGGCAGATACCACAACCAGATCAGGTCAGAAACCTGTGGTATGCACAACGAGTCAGCACAAACATAATTTGTCCACACGTGGCTGGTCAGTATCAAACACTTTTAAATAATCGAGACATGCAAAACAGTAATTAAACAAACATTTACCTGGGTATTCTGATGACCACTCTGGCGCACGGTGTGGTCCTTCAGAAAGGCAAACGTGGCGATAATCCACTTATCCCGCTCCGTGTGTCGGGGTGGGGCCTGTCCACTCTTGGTGTCTGTAATGCGGTCATAACGAGTCCGCATGCCCTCTAGGAAACCCTTCACTTGCATCCCTGTGAGGTGGAGAGATATATACATTAATAATATATACACATATATACACCATGATAGGGTACCGTACATCACATATTAACGACATTATGTAGTGATATGTTATGTCTCGGTGAACACACTAGTCATTGCACCACGAACATTTGTACCAAATAACAACAATATAATAATATTATGATTATTATGATTATTGTTCTAATACTATAATAATGATATAATATAATAATATCATAATAAAAATTATCAGATTTCAACTTAACACACATATCCACGTGGCATTCATAGGTATATGGTGCAAGAGATAAATGATGAATCGTTCACTTTCATTTTCAGCATCATTGGCGTTACATTTATGTGCACATGTTCTCCAAAAAATGCACTCACGTGCATTTCATTTATTTGCTTGTAATACTCGAATCATCATCGCTCTCCTCAATTATTATTAAGTAACACATTATGGGCAGTAAACTCACCTGTAACAGGGGGTTCCATGGACTTGCCCTTGGTCTCGAAGAGTGCAGCTTTGAGGGCGGTGTCCTTGAAATCCTTACGCCCCTTGGCGTATAAAACGGGGTGACGCTCGTACCAGTCGGCCATGTCAAGCTCCTGCTCGTCACTATACACCACTTTAATGATGTGTCGACGGCAGCCGGGCTTCGAGGATTCCTGTTCCACGTCAATCTTATCGTCAGCGGCATCATTGGAGGGTGAGTAGGTGGCAGGCAGGGCAGGGGCGGCAGGTTGTGGCTCCTCGTGTTCACCACGTACAACAGGTTCAACCGCCGTTTCTTCCTCAATCGTGTTCCCCTGGTTGCTCTCATCCTCGCTGCTGGATGACCTCGACTGTTGCAAGGGCTTGTTGATCGTCTTCTTATTTTTCGGATGTAGCATGGTGGCGAGGAACGAGTTGGTGGTCGGAGCGATGTAAATCAGGAGACTGGGTTGGCACGCGCGGTCGTGTTGGTGGTGAGTGGGAAACATACGGCGGTGCATGGGGGCGCGTTGTTTTTATAGAGGTTGGCGGCCACGTCACACGGTCTGCGGTGGTGCCACGTGCGACGTTGCCACATCGCCGCGTTACAGGAGGGGGTCCCCACATGGCTGCGCATACCGGGGACCCCGGTATGTTTTTACGCCGCTTGGAGGCGATGGCCGCCAACCAACGTCGCCATTTGACGGCGACCCCCCTCCGGATTAAAAAATCCAGGACCGTTAGGGTATTGTTGGGTCGCCGCAAGCCGCCGCTGATCCCCGCAGGTTGTTATGGTGACGCCGCCTGACGCAGACCTCATTTCTGGTGCCGTGTGCCGCCGTGTGATGCCGCACTGACGCCTACCTTTTCCCGTCAAGCGCCGTGACACGCCATCAGCCTCCCGTCCCCTTCACGTCTCCATTTTTTGACCTCACTCCACGCCGACTTGATTTTGAAAGTTCGACATGTTGAACTTTTGAGGGGGTATGTGAAGACCCATCCCTACCTCTTTGTTATGTTGGCGACGGCCCATGATGCGCGGCGACGTAGACCAAGACTGTCCAAGACCCTTAGGTCGCGGACAGTCTTGGCCTCAAATCGGCTAGGTGTGACGCATGCTTAACCCAATGTCGAACGAAGAAGATGCAACCGAGTTTTAATAATTTATACAAGCTAAATATCATTCAGTTGCAGAGAGATCACAGTTTGTTTCTGCACATTTCGTTAATTTTGGCCAGCACTTATGTGTGATTTATAAAGAGAGAATGTCTAAAACGAAGATGTGTGTGGTGAGAGAGAGAGAGAGAGAGAGAGAGAGAGAGAGAGAGAGAGAGAGAGAAAGTGAGAGTGAGCGAGTGAGAGTGAGTCAACGGGTCTTAGATTGCAATTAGGAGACGGTGATAGCCATTGAGGCGGTGGATGGGAGGATATACAGTGGGAGATTGTCCCCAACTCTATGCCTTACGGCCGCCATTTTGTAGACCTTAATGGGGATGGTTCACATTTTGGTATATTTTTTCATATATATATATTATTTTTCTAGTTTCCAACCTACACATCCATCAAACTTAAAAGAAAATAATAAATAAATAAAATATAAACAAGATCCCCCTTCAAGATATATTTGTACATTTTTCGGTAGATAAATGTACCGGCCGAAGGCGGGTTCCTCCTAAATGATAGGCTCGCTATCGCTCACCAGGAAAACATCGACACCTAAATGACACAGTCTTACATATTGACATAGAAAAGGGCGAAAGGTTTTAAAATTACCAAACTAATGAGCCAAACGTCTTAAAATCTGAAAACTAAAGGGGCTAAGCATGAGGGAGAAGGGTGTCCAGAAAACCAGCCCATCTCCCCCTTCCTGGAGACCCCATAGGCCGTAGTCTTTTACCAGAGATTGGCCAACCTCCGACATTTTGGATCCACTGGGGTCACTAACCTATTTTTAACCGGTGGCGTCTTTTTCATTATATTCTACCAATTATTATAAGATGATATTCAGCTTAGGAAAGACCTCTAGGAAATAATAAGACTTCAAATGATCTCAACCAACTGTTTTAGCTACCACAGATCCTTCCTAGGATGTATAATATCGATTAAATATAACTAGAATCAAAATTATATAATACGTCGCTGGTACTCAAAGGGTTAAGGGACAGGTTGTTGCTTGTTCTCCCTCATCTCTAGTCTGACTAGTTTTGAGCTTTTAAGGCGTTCGTTCCATTAGTTTGGCGATTTTAAGAGCTTTCGTCCCATCTTTGTCAATATGAAGACTTTTCGTGCTATTTAGGTGTCTATTTTTCCTGGCGAGCGATAACGAGCCTGTAATTCTAGGAGGAATCGGCCTTCGGCCGGGAAAAAATTCTACCGAAAAATGTACAAATTTATCTTGAAGGGGGATCTAGGGAGTGTTCTTTTTAAGCTTAGAGGTCTAGCAAGGTTACTGTAAAATAAATAAATAAATAGATAGACCAAAAAATAAGCACTACCCCCTTACACTGGAATATGTCCATACCCATAATACATATTCGGCAACACTGGTACAGGATATATAACTTGGTCTATGAACCTAAACTATACATGATCAATAAGTACAATATCCTCCTTGTTTGATAATTAAGGGGAGATGGGCGTATTTATATTAAATTAAATGGCAAGAAGCTTAACAATTTTAATGAACATTAGTATCTTAGATTTGTCTTAGATAGTAATCTGAAAAAATATTAGGGATTGATAAGATGTAGAAATATATTCTCTAATGAGTTTAATTGCATTTTGCGAAAATTGTCAGGAGTCAGTTTTGAAGTGTTTATCAAACTGTTTACCAGCTACTGCTTAAGCCTGTATGGAACGGAACTACGGTACTGTAATAGCAAGTGTAATGTTCCCTTTAAGCAATTTGCTATTGGATATTATAAGGCAATCAAGAAACTGTGAGGCCTGAAATACTGGGAAAGTAACCAAAAAGCTTGTCAACTTGCGAGCCTAATGACTTTTAAGGCTGTCAGCCTATGCCCAAGAGGGAGTAGTTGTAATATAGAAAACACAGATAAAAGGAAAAGAAAAAACAACACATTTGATTAACTGGAATAAAATAAGATTTGCATATAAAATTATTGCCCATCCTTATACATTTCTTGAAAACAGTTTAATCGATGTACCTAATAGCTTATTCTTAACTAATGAAGCAAATGCTATTTTTAATGCAGCATACAGTATTATTTGTTTAAAAGAAAATGACTTTGAAGCAGTGAAGTCAAGAATAATATACGTTCAAATTCATGAAACAACAATGCTTTAATGTTCACATTTGATTTTAATTGTATTTGTAAATATGTAAAAAGTTACTATGTACAGTTAGTCATGAAATAAAGAATTGCATGACTGACTGACTGACTGACTGACTGACTATCTATCATAACAGCCAGACACAATAGCGAGGAGGATGACAAGTTGACATGCCACACCGAATCATTTGGAAGAGGAAATTCAAACATTATCCGCAATCTTCTAATCCTAATTGCGTCCTGTTTAAAAACCATCGGAAGATATGACCTCTCTCTCTCTCTCTCTCTCTCTCTCTCTCTCTCTCTCTCTCTCTCTCTCTCTCTCTCTCTTCTCCTTTGCTATCCATTCCTTCCACTGTCCATTACTGTCGGGTTAGCTATCTCTACTAGAATTAAGTCTTGACCACCTCCCTGGGATCGTAATGTCTGTGTGGTCAGTATATCTATGTAAATATATGTAAGTATATATCTCTAACTCCACTCAACACACGCATACAATTTAATTCACTCACCAGCCAATTTCCCTGCACAAAACACTCCTACCGTTGTGTGTATTTAATAAAGAGGTTCCAATATATGCCACGCCAAGTGCTGTAATATTGGACACACTGTAAATTTAGGCGCGTTTTTTGGCAGCCCGGTTGAACAATAAGAGTCAAATAATGTTGACTGTGCCTATCAAATAAACGCCTACTTGATAATAGCTTTGGTCTATCTGTCTGTCTCTCTCTCTCTCTCTCTCTCTCTCTCTCTCTCTCTCTCTCTCTCTCTCTCTCTCTCTGTTGGTTTACGTGTTTTAGTTTACCTGTAAGTACGTATCAGTCTATCAGTCTATCTGTCTGTCTACCTGTCTCTTCATAACATACATGGTCTCATCGTTGATATCATTCAATTTACCCTAAAGATTAAGAACCACTTTCTCACGGAGATAATGTATTTATTATTTGTTTGTTTAGTTATATCTTGTTTCCCTCCCTCGACCAACATAACACTCCCGTTTGAGATTAAATTGAAAATGCATCGGCCAAAGGCTGGTTCCTCCTAAAGTGCAGGCTCTCTATCGTTCGCCAGGAAAAAAACTAGACGCCGAATGGCACGAAATGACTTAATACTGACACATTAGTGAGGCAAAACGTCTTAAAATCTAAAAACAAAATGTGGCTAACAGTACATATGTTTATATTCAATTAAGGGGGAAACCACCTTATTTGTTCTCTCTCTCCTCTCTCTCTGGGTTGTATCTATTCGGCCCCATTAAGCCTACTGTTTTAAGACGTTTATCCGCATCCAGGTGTCGACTTTTTCCTGTCCAACGGTAGCAATCCAGCATTTATTATAAAATGTTTTTTGAAAGCAGGCTATATGTATACATTTGAAAGCAGGCTATATGTATACATTTGAAAGCAGGCTATATGTATACATTTTGAAAGCAGGCTATATGTATACATTTTGAAAGCAGGCTATATGTATACATTTTGAAAGCAGGCTATATGTATACATTTTTCGATAGAACAATGTCCCCGGCGAAGCCGGATTTCTCCATACAATGCTGGCTCGCTATTGCTCACCAGGATGAAATCGTCACCTGAATGGGGATAAGCGTCTTAAAACAGTAGGCTGAAGGGGTCCGAATGGATAAAAACCAGAGAAAAGGAGAAAAGGAGATAAACAAGCAGGTGACCCTCCTTTAATTATTGGTGTATTTGTATATTGCTCTCTGTGCTAATGTGTCAGTTCTATACCCCGTTCATTATAGGTCGGCCAAAAATACCCATCCCAACATATCAGAACGCAAAGTGGGCTACATTGAGGGGGCCCAACTCGTTTTGTTTGTCTCTCTCTTTCTCTCTCTCTCTCTCTCTGGGTTGTATCTATTCGGCCCCATTCAGCTTACTGTATTTAGACGTTTACCCCATCCAGGTGTCGATTTTTCCTGGCGAGTGGTAGCGAGCCAGCATTTTTTATAATATTTTAACAGCAGGCTAAATTACTACAGTTATTTGATAGAAATGTGTCTCCGGCGAAGCCGGTTTTCTTCATACAATGCTGGCTCGCTATCACTCGCCAGGAAGAAATCGACACCTGGGTGGGGATAAACGTCTTAAAACAGTAGGCTAAATGGGTCCGAATGGATATAAGCCAGAGAAAGCGAGAAAAGGAGAGAAAAGAAAGCAGGTCACCCCCTTAATCGAACCAATATTTCTACCATTGTGGAAGAGTCGGTCAGGGAAAATGTGTGGAAATTTGCAGCCCCTTTCCTCTAGCCCTTTTTGAGTTACAAAGGTTATAGGTCAGGATGTCTGGCCTACCTATAATGAATGGACTATACACTCTGTATAGGTCAGGATGTCTGGCCTACCTATAATGAATGGACTATACACTCTGTATAGGTCAGGATGTCTGGCCTACCTATAATGAATGGACTATACACTTTGTATAGGGCAGGATGTCTGGCCTACCTATAATGAATGGACTATACACTCTGTATAGGTCAGGATGTCTGACCTACCTATAATGAATGGACTATACACTCTGTATAGGTCAGGATGTCTGACCTACCTATAATGAATGGACTATACACTCTGTATAGGTCAGGATGTCTGACCTACCTATAATGAATGGACTATACACTCTGTATAGGTCAGGATGTCTGGCCTACCTATAATGAATGGACTATACACTCTGTATAGGTCAGGATGTCTGGCCTACCTATAATGAATGGACTATACACTCTGTATAGGTCAGGATGTCTGGCCTACCTATAATGAATGGACTATACACTCTGTAAAAGCAAGGGTTTGAAAAGGGTATAAACACGAAAATACAATAATTGGGTATATTTTTAATGTTAATCACCTTTCTATCCTGGTAGTAGATGTGTGTATAGTTACTGATATATCTTTGTAAACGTATAATATTATGATAACTTCAATTGTATTATTCATACCAATATTACATTACAGTACACCTTCATGATATGACAAACTAATCAACGGTGTACGTCACCTGGTTAGTATTATTTTGGTTATGTTATGTTCGTCCTATTCCTTTGTAAAATTATTTATCAGTGTTCGTCTAGTTATTATTACTTAAGTGTTGCTAAGTTCGTCCTTTTACCATGACAAACCAATTAACAGTTTTCGTCATCCGATTATTAATATCTATGGTTTATGTTCGCCCTCTTAGAATGGCAAATTAGTTAACGGTTGTCTTCATCTGCTTATTACTATGTAAGTGTTGGTATATTCGTCTGTTTATAATAACAAACTACTGCTTATTAATATTTGTTTTGGTATGTTCGTTCGTTTAGTATGACAAATTAGTTAACGGTTTTCGTAATCCGCTTATTATTACTTATGGTTTGTTATGGTGGGGTATGTGACAGTTGTGGACACCTGTGGTAAAGTGTGTTACCGGTGTGCAGCTGTTGTGGTGTTTATATCTGTGTACCCATAGAGAAACAGGGACATACAGACACAAAGGGATAGTATGGAACCAAATGTTAATACCACGCTGCCTTATATCGTGGATCCGTGTATTGTTCTGCATTGGGCACACATGGTATCCGCTATCACCACACATCTCTTACCAGATACAATAAGTTTTTTCCTGCTGATGGTAAATTGCTATGATACAATCTTGGTTACTCAGCTATTACATAGATTGTATAACGAAATGTGATGTTAATTATGAAAACTTAGCATTTATATAGCATTTATATAGCATTTATATGGCATTATATAGCATTTATATAGCATTTATTTGTACATTATGTATAAACAAATTAGCTGCTAAGGGATTCAACTTACCATCAGCTGATATTATATGGACTATAGTCACACAACACACAAGTTTAAATGTGACGTCATTCCTTAACCATACAGTACCGGTGACGTCCTTTTCTTTATATTGTGGCAACTATTTGACGATTATAATCAGATTAGGAAAGAACTCTAGCAATAATAAGGCTTCAAAAGATCTTGACCAACCCTTTTAACGACCGCAGATCCTTCCTAAGCTGCACAATATCGTCTAAATATAGCTAGAATAAAAGCTAACATACGTCGCTAGTACTCAAAGGGTTAATTCTATTGTATTTGACTTCTCCTGGGATACCATGATATTTTCTTAAATTATTATTGACCTTATTGCTTGATTTTGTAATTTACGAAACATTCATTATAGCTTTTACCCCTAGGCTAACATGAAAACCTTCCCATATTTCCTTCAAACTAAGAAAATGCCTAACCAGATATCCTCCAAACTAAATTTATACATTTTTAGATTGACAATTTTCCCGGCCAAAATATCCAATTTACAGTCTCGCGTTCAGCCAGAAATAATCGCCACCTGAATTGGGTGAACCGTTCTATTATCGTCACACTGGTGGGGCGAAACAAGGGAGGGTCAACAAGACCCCTTTGGAACCAAAAACAGTTAAGACAGAATCACATGCATGTTATTTTCCTTCATGTATTTTCGTCAGCACTGGTAATGGAAGCTGATATATTAAACCTTTTGAAATAAATGTGTCCTCTAAATTATGTAACTGCAGTATAGGATCCTTTACCAGTGCAAAACATCCAAGGAATATTGCCGCTAAAATGTTTGATCGTCGAAAAATGGCGACAAAAATCTATCGTGTGATACCCTTCCGTGTTTCGCTATATCGACAGAGCATTATGAGGAGTTATATTTTAATACAAACAAAATTTATTAGCCTGCTCTCAAGATCTCCATCACGGTTGAAAATATATGCCCAAGACCCCCCTCCGACATATATGTGAACATTGTTCGATAGAAAATGTAGTGGCTGGGTTTCTCCTAAGTTTCAGGCTTGATATCGCTTGCCAGAAAGAAATCAACACATAAATAACACGAAAGGTCTTAAAATTTACATAAATATGAGATGAAAGGTCTTATAATGGCCACAAAAATGGGGCGAACATCTTAAGATCTAAAACAAATCATGGGGCTAAACATGAGGGAGAAGGGGATCCAGAAAAAACCCAATCTCTTAACTCAGTTACAGAGTTAGTTTTGTTATGTTAATTTAGCCTTTTAGGTCTATATAGTTGACCTCCAAACACATAGTGTCTTCTTCAAATTCACCTATCTTTAAAAACTATATAATAATAAGAAGAAAACAAATATAACTCTCCTCCCGTAGAGACACCATTTCTTTCAAAACATAATTTCCACATCTTGAACAACACTCCGTCCAAAATGTATACTTAAATATATAGCCTATATATTAAAATAAATATATGAACAAAAAATCCTTGCCCTTGTTTATTAATCCAATTATATTTATTTATTTAAATTACCCACAGTTTAATTTATCTTCGAAACGTAAGAAATAATGATCTATTGAAACAATCACAATTACACTGGTAATACAACGTCTTCCCCACCCTCCATAATATATATAGTTTCTCAAAACATATCTATATTCCTCCAAAACTTGCTATTACCCCCAAAAACGGTTATTTTACTATAAACAAAGTTACTTTTCTAAAACATAGGAAAATTATGTTCAAATCGAATGCTACTCTACTCCCATAGAAATAGTTTCTTCCAAAAAACATTTATGTTCTTCCCAAAACTGCTATGGCTCCCAAATTAACTCCCCTACCAACAAGAGTGGGTCACCTGGCTTCTGGGAACTAATCAGAGGTGAGCAGCGGCCACAATGGACAGGTAATACACCGTCCAACTAGGTAGCCTCGGTCCACCTAAGACATCAACACCTGAACTTTTGCCTCTCTCTCTCTCTCTCCAGCAAATATATATATATATATATATATATATATATATATATATATAGTAACCAAAACATCCGTAGGCGGCCCAGGGCACCGAAGTCTCCACACCAGTAGGAAGAATAGGGACAATATGTTGCTGAGCTCCATCTTTATTGACTAATTTTCGGCCACAACCAGAGGCCATCTTCAGGTGTACATTATGATCCTAGACAATGAAAAAATGCGTTATTTAAAATTAAAGTGGATCTAAAAACTAAGTTTAATTCAATATGAATTAACTCCAAAACCAATATAAAATACATAAGAAAACTACCTTCACCTCAGTAAACAGCAACCACAGTAAGACTAAACAGTAATAAGAAAATCATGTTTATGTTACCTAACCTATCATTCAAACTTAAACCCTAAACAAACAAAAAATAAAACAAAAAGAAATGAATTATATCGCTCAATAGTCTATGAATTATTGGAAATGTTCAACTCAGGTTTCAATTTTTCAATGAGCAATTTTTCATCGATCAATGTTTCATAATGGCTATAGAATCTCGCAATTACTTTAAAATCCTGTATACTAAAAGCATGGTCTTCCTCGCGTGCGTGGTTCCTAATGGCCGAAAAAGAAGCAGTTTGTAACAATTTATTTGATCTCACACTCCTACCCATATGTTCAAACACCCTGACTTTCAAGGATCGTCCAGTGGATCCTATGTACCTGGTCTGACAACCAGGACATGACATATTGTCCCTATTCTTCCTACTGGTGTATATATATATATACTGTATATTACATATTACACCAGAATATTAAGTAGACAAATCTATATATTCCGTAAAGTTTTTAAGCATTTGAAAAAATACGAAAAGCTTTGCATGACCTAGGTTCCCTTTGATAAAGCCCTACTGTAGTGTTAAATGAATAGTTTGGGAAATTTAAAGACACTTTAACACATCAAACTGTAACAAAAACAGCAGCACAAAAATCATGCATCAAACAAGAACCCAAACAATAATAGCACAACACAACAAAACGTAACACAACACCACGTATATTTTCGTACACTAGCCTCCAAAAGTGTTATATTACATTATATATAGCCGTCCGGCTGGCTCAGTTGGTAGCGTGCCTGATTCCCATCTTGAAGGTCTCGCGTTCAATCCCCGCTCAGATTGAAAAGTTTTTCTGGGATACAGCCGGCGGTTACCATCTCCCCATGAGCAAGGGGGATGGGTAATGGTCTCTGGTAGACTAAAGAAAGCCAAGCGCTTGTGAATCCTCGAAGGAGGAGATACGGGCGCTATATAAGTAACCAGAAGATTATTATTATTATTTATAATAATATGTTCTGGTTAGTAAATATGGTTAAGTAAAATAGCTCAAAGCCTGTTAAATGCTGGAGGCTCATTTTAAAGTGAATGAACAAAATTAACAGCAGCCAAAATCGAGTTAAAAAGACGGCACCGGTATTGAAAGGGTTAATGCATTTCAGAATTATTTATATTGAACTTGGAATCACACCTCTCTGGAATTCACTTTACCAGAGTAGCTTCCTATACTATAGATAACAATACACACAAGTTCAGAACCATCGTTGCAAATTTCTCATGTATGGTGTCCCCCATTCATGAGAAATTTGGTGGATTTAGGCGGACTAAGCTGAATGTTAGTGTACTTGAATGTATTTGTCTGCCTCTCTCATATAAATTACAAATAATGATAACCTAAATATATAAACACATAGCAGTCATGACAAATTATGACCAATGCCCTTTGATATGCTATGACATATCGTGAACATTACTACAAACGGTCCCCAAGGAATACATATACCTGTGAGGAGAAGCAATTTCTTGACAACGTTTCGCAGATAGCTTCTTCAGGTCACTAGAGAAGCTATCTGCAAAACGTTGTCAATAAAGCACTCCTACTCATACGGTGTTTATATTCATTCTGTCAACTTTTCAAAGTTATTTTAACAATACCCATACCTGTACCTCTCCCAGCTGGTTTGGCGGCTATGATACCAGCTGTCAATGATGTCGTAACACCTAACATCCCCCGACACACCAGACGTCTCATTTGACCGGATAACCCAAAACAATACCATAAGGGGAGATGGGTCGTTTTTCTGGTCCCCCCCTTCTTCCTCATTTTTAGCCCCATTAGTTTTCAGATTTGGTAACGTTCGGCCCATTAGTTTGGCGATTTTAAGACCTTTCGCCCCCCTTCTTTGACAATATTAAGACTTTTTGTGTGATTAAGGTGTCTATTTTCTCCTGGCGAGTGATAGCGAGTTTGTAATTCAAGACGAACCGGCCTTTGGCCGGGAAATTTTTATACCGAAAAATTTACAAATTTATCTTGAAGGAGGATCTTGGGTTTTTTTTTGAAAACTTGATGGAGGTCTAGGGAGGAAACTTCAAAAATAATAAAAAGGCTCATAAAAGATCAAATAAATACACCATCCCCCAATAATAGGAAAAGAAAGCCCTTTGAAATATTAAAAGCCATTAAATTGAAGGGAAGAGAAGCGAACCATCTATAGAGAGAATTATGCTAACTTTGTCATGTGACCCATTTCGTATTCCTAGGTGTGCTTCTCTGCTTATTTATGTAGTCTGTCGTAATGAGTTATACATCGGTTTCAGAAGTATATTCAAGAGTTTAAGTGGCGACGAACCAATTTGCATCACTGTCGAACGCACACCAGACTGTATTATAGCCAAGATGCTTCAGAACTTAGTTATATATTGGTTCAGATACTCGAATGTGTGTAACCTTTAAGGAGGTAGTACTCGCTTTTTCTGACCCCCTTCTCCTTCATGTTTAGCATATTAATGTTGAGGTTATAAGACGTTCATTCCGTTAGTTTGGCGATGTTGAGACCTTTTGCTTCATTTGTTGTCAAATTGACACCTTTCGTGTCCTTTAGGTGTCGACTTTTTTCCTGAACGAGCCTCTAATTTTAGAAGGAACAGGTCTTTGGCCGGGAAATTTTTCTACCGAAAAATGTACAAATTCATCTTGATAGGGGGTTTAAGGGGTGTTTTTTTTAAAGCTTGCTGGAGGTCTAACGAGGACACTTAATAGTTTTACAACATAACTTATGTTATGACTTATTGTATCTAACCCGCAGTCAGCGATAAGAGATATGTGTTCTACATGTTTATATTGCAGTCATGTGGAATATCCAAAGAGTCAGTTGGTAGGTGTTATCGACTGTTAACGCCCTTTTGCCTTTTATTCTGGCTAAAATAGATGATTTTATGCAGCTTCAAAACACACCTATTACATTCAGAATAGTGATCGAGATAACAGTAGATGAACAGCTAATGAAAATAGTCCAGTTTTAACCAAAATGTGCAGAAACTACGTCATCGTGCTGAAGGGGTTAAGTCAATCACAATATATATAATTCCATGTATAAACTCACATACATGAAAGTATCTAATATACACTACTATTGTTAACGCTGCCCAGAGCGGCCTATTGCGGGTCTCTCAATAAACTAAACCAAGCTTATATGGCAGCTTTAAGTGGGAATGGGCGTATTTATTTTCTTATTTTTATATCCTTAAATTAATATTTTTAGTTTCCTCCCAAGACCTTCATCAAGCTTAAAACACATCCCCTAGATCCCCCTTCAAGATGAATATGTACACTTTTCCCATAGAAAATGTTCCCGGCCTAAGGCCGGTTCCTCTTATATTACAGGCTCGATATCGCTTGCCAGGAAAACATCGACACCTAAATGGCATGAAATGTCTTAATATTAACAAAGGAATGGGGCGAAAAGTCTTAAAATCGCCAAACTAATGAGCAGAACGTCTAATATTCTGAAAACTAGTGGGGCTAATCATGAGGAAGAGGGGCAAGACAAACGAACCATCTCCCCTCAAGAAAATATATTAAATTACTAAATTGTCCTTAGTGTTGAAAATGCCGGAAGGGAGGAGAGGAACAGCGCCTCAAATGCCGGAAGGGAGGAGAGGAACAGCGCCTCAAATGCCGGAAGGGAGGAGAGGAGCAGCGCCTCAAATGCCGGAAGGGAGGAGAGGAACAGCGCCTCAAATGCCGGAAGGGAGGAGAGGAACAGCGCCTTAATTGTCCTTAGTGTTGAAAATGCCGGAAGGGAGGAGAGGAACAGCGCCTCAATTGTCCTTAGTGTTGAAAATGCCGGAAGGGAGGAGAGGAACAGCGCCTCAAATGCCGGAAGGGAGGAGAGGAACAGCACCTCAAATGCCGGAAGGGAGGAGAGGAACAGCGCCTCAATTGTCCTTAGTGTTGAAAATGCCGGAAGGGAGGAGAGGAACAGCGCCTCAATTGTCCTTAGTGTTGAAAATGCCGGAAGGGAGGAGAGGAACAGCGCCTCAATTGTCCTTAGTGTTGAAAATGCCGGAAGGGAGGAGAGGAACAGCGCCTCAATTGTCCTTAGTGTTGAAAATGCCGGAAGGGAGGAGAGGAACAGCGCCTCAATTGTCCTTAGTGTTGAAAATGCCGGAAGGGAGGAGAGGAACAGCGCCTCAATTGTCCTTAGTGTTGAAAATGCCGGAAGGGAGGAGAGGAACAGCGCCTCAATTGTCCTTAGTGTTGAAAATGCCAGAAGGGAGGAGAGGAACAGCGCCTCAATTGTCCTTAGTGTTGAAAATGCCGGAAGGGAGGAGAGGAACAGCGCCTCAATTGTCCTTAGTGTTGAAAATGCCGGAAGGGAGGAGAGGAACAGCGCCTCAATTGTCCTTAGTGTTGAAAATGCCGGAAGGGAGGAGAGGAACAGCGCCTCAATTGTCCTTAGTGTTAAAAATGCCGGAAGGGAGGAGAGGAACAGCGCCTCAATTGTCCTTAGTGTTGAAAATGCCGGAAGGGAGGAGAGGAACAGCGCCTCAATTGTCCTTAGTGTTGAAAATGCCGGAAGGGAGGAGGAACAGCGCCTCAATTGTCTTTAGTGTTGAAAATGCCGGAAGGGAGGAGAGGAACAGCGCCTCAATTGTCCTTAGTGTTGAAAATGCCGGAAGGGAGGAGAGGAACAGCGCCTCAATTGTCCTTAGTGTTGAAAATGCCGGAAGGGAGGAGAGGAACAGCGCCTCAATTGTCCTTAGTGTTGAAAATGCCGGAAGGGAGGAGAGGAACAGCGCCGCAATTGTCCTTAGTGTTGAAAATGCCGGAAGGGAGGAGAGGAACAGCGCCTCAATTGTCCTTAGTGTTGAAAATGCCGGAAGAGAGGAGAGGAACAGCGCCTCAAATGCCGGAAGGGAGGAGAGGAACAGCGCCTCAAATGCCGGAAGGGAGGAGAGGAACAGCGCCTCAAATGCCGGAAGGGAGGAGAGGAACAGCGCCTCAAATGCCGGAAGGGAGGAGAGGAACAGCGCCTCAATTTAATAAATCTCGTTTTTAATTGAGTTCTTTCAAGGCAGTGCTGAAAAGACCCAATGTGGTAAAAATTGTACACCGATGTCCTGTAAATAAGAACAGTGTGTGGATGACGTTGATGGCTCTCTCTCTCTCTCTCTCTCTCTCTCTCTCTCTGGCGCTGCTCAATAAACTCGCCCCTCGGGGCAAAATCAAATCTCTCTCTCTCTCTCTCTCTCTCTCTCTCTCTCTCTCTTGAAGTTTAAGATATGTATGTTGTTACACAGGTTCTAATCCCGGTAGGATCACATGCTTTCATTAATTTCATTGGGAGGTGGTTGGTGTTGGGAGTGAAATTAATAAATTATATTATAGTCTAGTCTATATGTTTGTACATGCTAAGATTGGTATGCAGGATTCGACACTGCATAATAAATCGTAGGCTTGTGCAACATTCGTTTAACTGTCTTTGTGGTGCAATGCATAAGTGTGTTGATTTTCGGTGTGAGCGTCCTGGGTTCGAATCTCCGGACTGCCACATGTGTTTGTTAATTTCATTAATCGAGTTTAGGAGTAAAGTTGGTTAGTGGAGAGAACATAATAATTGGTCAGTATAAAGTTATCAATTAATTTGTGTTGCCAGTGTTTATTTTCAATTAGGATGCTTTTGTTATTATTATTATTATTATTATTATTATTATTATTATGCAATTAGGATGCTTTTGTTGTTATTATTATTATTATTATTATGTTTAAAGAGGTAGGATAGCAACTCTACAGTGTAGATAGGTTTTGGAGAGTAAAATTAAAATTAGTAGGGTATTCACATGCATGATTTTGGTGTTGTGCTACGTTGTGCACAAGTGTTCTAGTTAGAGGGGCTCGTGGTCTAGTTAACCCATTAAGTACCGGTGACGTTCTTTTAACTTTATATTTTGGCTACTATTACACGATTGTATTAAGTTGCAAAACACTCTCCAGCAATTATCAGCCTTCGATCTATCTCACTTAAACAAATTTACTACCACAGATCCTTCTAAAACTGCACACAATCATCATACCTAGAGTCAAATTCAAATGCCGTCGCTGGTACAGAAGGGGTTAATTAGGTATCTTGTGGGATACATGGCTGAAGTTTTATACTTGCCGGAATTCGAAACGATTAGGAGACTCGCTAGACCTCCATCAAGCTTAAAAATCTCAACCTTCAAGATAAATTTGTATTTTTTTCGGTAGAAAAGTGTCCCGGCCGAAGGCCGGTTTCTAATAAAATTACAGGCTCGCTATCGCTCGCCAGGAAAACATTGACACGTTTAAATGGCATGAAAGGTCTTGCTATTGATGTAGAAATGGGACGAAAGGTTTTAAAATCGACGAACTAATTGGATGAACGTCTTAGAACCTGAAATCTAATGAGGTTAAACCTGCGGAAGAAGGGGGCCACAAGAAACAACTCATCTCCCCTTAAAGCTGGCTTTACACGTTGTTATTTACCGCACGATAGTAGGGGCTTGCTCCAGGCTGCACGTACTGATGCATAATATAATGTATTTACTTCAATCCCAACACCAAACACCTTCAAATTAAATTAATGAAAGCATGTGATCTTAACGGGATTCGAACCTGGGTCACCACATACATATCTTAAACATTCTAAGCACTACACCATCAAGATAGTTAATGGTTAGGAGCATGACTACGATTTTATATCCATTTATCGAATACTGGATAACAATCTAATCATGTACTCAAACCCAACTGAACACTGGATATCCTAATGCTTAAGTGAAATCATGTGTCATACACCAAATTATTTAGAGACAGTAAGGGACAAACCTTTCCAACACAAGTTAGTTGCCTTTCCAGCATGCTTCTGTTACCATTAGCAACATGCAATAACGCTTGCTATTCTGCACCATTTAAGGGACCTATAGCTTGTTTTTCTGTTTAAGCTAGCAATAAATTGACTCATCCCCATTTTAAGGGGGCATTTATGTTGCTCCCTAGACCTCCATCGAGCTTAAAAAACACCCTAAAGACCCCCTTGAAGACAAATGTGTACACGAAAGGTCTTGGTATTGATAAAGTAATGGGACGAAAGGTCTTAACATCGACAAACTAATAGGACGAACGTCTCAAAACTTCAAAACTAATGGGGATAAACATGAGGGAGAAGGGAGTCTAGAAAAGCGACATACCTCTCCTTAAGGTACCGTGTTAATAAGCCTTGTTGCTGCTAGAAGGCATGCCCCATACCTTTGTTAAATGACTAAGGTAGTCCAGCCCAGGGGTATAGTCACCTGAGTGAGTTCATCAAACATTGCATTGTATATCTTAAGTTGATATTACCGTATTTGACGCATATTAATATTTAAGATATTTATTATTGAGGCATCTCACTCTCTTAGCACTGTTCCCTCCCCTCTCTAAAGCCAGTATCACACGAGCGCTTTTTCCCTCAACATTTATCCTCAACACTGGTCTGGCACCTTATGCGGTCAACATTTAATATATTTCTGTCACCCAAATGCATCAATCATCAGTCTAGTTTCTGATACCAGAGCAAAATATACCAGAAATGTTGCCAAAATAATATTGATTATCGAATGTTGACTATAAAATCTCTTGTGTGATACTGGTATAGGGCGTGTAGCATATAGTCATCCGTTGACAGACATGTATTCAGAAGCAGGGTGGAGCTATAACACCATGGGAGAACCCTCTTGTATAAAGGAACAGTCACACCAACCGTTTTCTGGCAACTTAATATGTCCACTTTTCTTCAAGCGATATGTTTTTTTACCTGTTAATGGCAAAGACACTGAAAGCAAATCATTATAGTTGCCTGATAACATATACATCTTAAATGTACATGCTTAAGTAGTAGAGTTGTCGATAAGAGATGCTGGACTAAACGCGCCTCTAACACCCTGTCTTAACCTTCTTCTTATATAACACCCTCATCCTCTCCTGTGACGGGGCCTATTTCTGGCTACAATGTGCTCTTTGTGTTCTGTATAAATACCATACGTCAATCTTCAGCGGCGATCCATCCGGCGATATGACTATCTTTGTCCACATAGATCAATCTGTGTGTAAACTTTATTGATATACTGTAATTTTAGTTATAAAACGTCAAGTATTATTCTATCATTATTCATTAATATATATCCATTATATCTTCGTAAGACCATAACATCTTGCCTATATATCTATATATGGTATATATTATATATCAATATCTGTAGCAATGTCCATATACATTATACAGTATAATATATCTATATCTATCCCGTGGCCGGACGGATTGCCGACGAACATTTGGCCGAACGGACATTTGGCCGAACGGTTAGGTTAAGTTAGGTTAGGTTAGGTTAGGTTAGGTTAGGTTAGGTTAGGTTAGGTTAGGTTAGGTTAGGTTAGGTTAGGTTAGGTTAGGTTAGGTTAGGTTAGGTTAGGCTAGGCTAGGTTAGGTTAGGGTCTGTCGGCCAAATGTCCGTTCGGCCAAATGTCCGTCGGCAATCCGTCCGGGAGCCTCATCCACCAAACTATCTATTTAGTGTTTTAAATCTATGTATGCATCTATCTATCTATCATTGCTTTATCCCTGTAGTGATGGTCCTATTATATGATCTATCAATTACCTTGATACGTTAGGTGGAGATGGATCGTTCTTCTAGACACCCTTCTCCCTCATTTTTAGCTCCATTAGTTTTCAGATGTTATGACGTTTGGCCCATTAGTTTGTCGATTTCAAGAAATTTCGCTCCATTTCTTTGTCAATATTAAGACATTTCGTGTCATTTTGGGTGTCGATATTTTCTTGGCTAGCGATAGCGAGTCTAATTTAAGAGAAATCGTCCTTCGGCCGGGACATTTTTCTATCGAAAAATGTACACATTTATCTTGAAGGAGGGTCTTTTGGGTGTGTTTTATTAAAAGCTTGATGATGGTCTAGGGAGGAAACTAAAAAAAATAAAAATTGAAAAGCTAGATAAATGAGTACATAAATACGCCCATCCCCTCTTAATTATAATTCATCTTTAATGAACCCTGTGGAATTGTTGCACCTAGAGTGACTAAGGCTTTGTCATCATTTCCATCAACATTTCCACCACCACCTCCTCTATCATAATCACTATTGCCAATATCAACATCGACTCCTTAACACCTTACGAGCAGCGGGCTAGGCGGTAATTTCTATGTACGGCCCAGCGTTTTTTTTTTACCTAAAATGGGGTTGTTTCCGTGCTCTTTTTCATGCATAAACAAGACCCAGACCATAATACAAGTATGTATCCTTCAAAGGGCGTAAATTGTGCTTTCCAATGACACCCGAACCATCCTTCTACGATTACTGGTTGTCTTGCAACGATCGTGCAACCGAATTTGTTTTGAGATTTTGAGACGTTCTCGCTCATTAGATTGGCGATTCAACACCTTTTGCCCTATTTCGTTGTCAATTTTATGACCTCTCGTGTCATTTAGGTGTCGATTTCTATCGCCCTGAAATTTTAAGTAGCCGGGAAATTTTTTACCGAAAAATGTAAACATTTTTCTTGAAGGAGGGTCTAGGGAGTGATTTTCTAAGCTTGATGGAGGTCTAGCGAGGAAACATGAAAATACGGAATAAATTAATTAATAGAAAAAAAAAACGGCCCCTTAATATTCGTATAAAATCTCCCCCTCATATTCACTATCACCACCGGTATAATCTCCCCCTCATATTCACTATCACCACCGGTATAATCTCCCCCTCATATTCACTATCACCACCGGTATAATCTCCCCCTCATATTCACTATCACCACCGGTATAATCTCCCCCTCATATTCACTATCACCACCGGTATAATCTCCCCCTCATATTCACTATCACCACCGGTATAATCTCCCCCTCATATTCACTATCACCACCGGTATAATCTCCCCCTCATATTCACTATCACCACCGGTATAATCTCCCCCTCATATTCACTATCACCACCGGTATAATCTTTCATAGCGGGAGTACTTATATCTTAAGAATTACCATTATTACAGTATATTGTTCTTGTGTACTTTTATATGCATTATGTATCAGAGATTACTAGAAATGCTTAGACATCGATAATATTTGTTTATGTATTAGAGAGAATCATAGACTTACGTTCAAAAATTTCCCAGACCAGCTCATGCAGGATGGAAGGAGGTGAAAATTGTTGCAAGCCGCTATAGTATTGGTTAATAAAGTGCGTGAGACGTAACAATTGTTGCAAGCCGCTATAGTATTGGATAATAAAGTGCGTGAAACGTAACAATTGTTGCAAGCCGCTATAGTATTGGATAATAAAGTGCGTGAGACGTAACAATTGTTGCAAGCCGCTATAGTATTGGATAATAAAGTGCGTGAGACGTAACAATTGTTGCAAGCCGCTATAGTATTGGATAATAAAGTGCGTGAGACGTAACAATTGTTGCAAGCCGCTATAGTATTGGATAATAAAGTGCGTGAGACGTAACAATTGTTGCAAGCCGCTATAGTATTGGATAATAAAGTGCGTGAGACGTAACAATTGTTGCAAGCCGCTATAGTATTGGATAATAAAGTGCGTGAGACGTAACAATTGTTGCAAGCCGCTATAGTATTGGATAATAAAGTGCGTGAGACGTAACAATTAAACATAGAAAGGTTGACTTTGAGGAATGAAGTTCTTAAGCTGTCCCAGGGATATATATATATATATACTGTATGTATTATATTTGTTCGTAAAGGGACACAAGGCAAAGCTGACTGCACTGAGTGTCCCCACCCCACCCCGATTCAATTGAAAAGGTGAAGTACAGCTAAATTGAAGGTGTGTTATCAAAATCTGTGGACACACAGTGATTGAAGCAGTTTAAGTTGTATTTGTATGATTTATACATACATGTGTATATAGGCCATACTATACAGAAAGAAGGGTGTTTACCCTAGAATTTCTCGGCATTTTAACTTTTGGTATGCAACTATAGATGGTGTTTTAATTTGGGTGAATAGAGAGTAAGTGACACCATTTTCGAGGCACGATATATATTGTGGATTAATTAGGAGGTGCTCACTCTCTTGTATGTTTATCCTCTCTGCTCAGAGGTACCTTCAAACTATTTCATCAGTTAATCAGTATCGTTCAACAACATTTACACTTTATTATTGCAAGCGATTGCACAAGTCCTGCAACACCAACCAGATGGCGACAGTTTGGCTGGTCGTTACTCGTGAGCTGGGGAGACAAGAAATGGGGGCAAGAAGGAAATATAGCCACTTTGATGATTATGTGTGTGTTTGTGTGTGTGAGTAACTGTTATGTACTCCAATGTATCCAATTATTATTTCATGACTTATATATGTACAGGGGTACACATATGGGAATCTAATAATCTAATAACTCTATTATAACAGCTTATATTATTAACGTTGTATTTTCCTTGTATCAAATACAATGGATTCAGTCCGAGGGGCAACAGGATGTATACAGTTGACCCCGCAGGTCATGGAATCCACACATGTCAGGGCTGATGTCATCAAACCAAGTCACACAACATCACGTGTCATGACGCCTGTAATATTGGCATAGAGACTGTGAGCGGAAATTTTTTACCTAGATCGGGTCACATTGGGAGACCCCACCCTAATACGTCATTATGGACAGGTACTAGGATTGGCTGTGATGTACACGTAGAATGGTAATGAGTGGTTTTACGTCATAAAAAGGGGCGTAACCCGAGATTATATAAGGAGGCTTTCTAGAGCTGGAAGGCAGAAAAGACGGGGACCACAGCTCGTTCATCGAGAGGTCAGAGATCAGCTCTGTGTGTGATAACCAGCCTATATACCATACTTGAATTAATCTTACTATTACGAATTCTTATACAATCAATATACTAGTGTACTTCTGAATAAGTCTTAGATATCTTTCATTAAACTATTATGAATTATTTTCAAGTTTCACTTACTTGATCCTAATATTATTTTGAGTTATCTAATTAATCCCAGGGTAAGCCTGTGATGGTGGCAGCATTCATAAAGGGGAATTGATACCAAAAGTAACCCTCTTCTCTCTACCTTACATAACTGTGCGTGTGTGTGTGATTGTTTGTATTTACCTCATTGTTGTTTTACCTAATTGTTTTATTTAAGATTTGAGACTAGTCTTGTAGTGTCCCATTTTCTATTAAAGGGCATAGCTCATACAAAATCCCATTCCATTTTATCACTGTCTAAAGCATGTTAAAGCATGATTGATACTGCACAGTTATCTTGGTTTGCCTTAAATTTTGATCTAAAATAGTAAACAAAGCCGTGTAAGATATTTCAAGCTTTAGGAGCTTGATGGCAAACCCTTTCACCTCTATCTTTTGTTTGTGAGAGAGAAACTTGACCGCGGGAATTGAATCTGCTTTGATATTTCTTATATTTAACATACCCTGATGTATTTCGTACATGATGAAGTAATGTGAAGGCAGTATTTGATATATATATATCACATGAGTGAAAATGTGTCTATCCTAAAGTATCTATCAATACAATTATTCATATTTTGGTATCATTAATCATAAATAAATACGTATTGGCAGCTCTATCCATATGGCAATACGAGTGTGTATTCTAACGGTAGACAGGTAATTTTGTACTACAACAGCTATGGCCTACATGTCAAAATGTTCCATCTTTATTTTCACTTTCACAGTGCATTTTTCGATAGCTTGCCATTATTTCTACATTTCACTATTAAACTTATGCTGCTCGTACAATTTCTCATACCACTCTTTTAAATATCTGTCCATCTTTGTAACTGCTTTCACAGCATGGAGTACTTAACAGAGATACTGTGAATCAAAATGGTGGCCATTGACCTTACTCCTGAAACTCTTTGACTGATTGTGTTATTCTATGGGTACCCAAATTCCCTTATAAACGTCACGAAGGGCTCGGAAATGCCTCTCGCCACCACCGTCCATAACACAAATGTATTTATCAACTCTGCGTAAGCAGAGTGGTATCACCCCCCGTATAGTGGTACATGCAAACCGAAATGTCTGTCTGTCTGTCCGTCCAAGAACTCCTCCTAGACCGTTTGACGGATTTTCACCAAACTTCACACGAACCTTCGGTGCGTGTATTCGACGGTAATTAAAAAAAAAAAATTGAATTTGTGCAATAGTTATGATCTTAGGTCCAAACAATTGTTTTGGCGCCCCCCCCCCCTTCATGATCCCCCCCCCCCCCCCCCCCCCCCCCCCCCCCCCCCCCCCCCCCCCACACACACACTGTACCTATTCCCTGTATGTGTGTGTGCCCCGTAGGAGCAACCACACACAGAAATTCACACATCAAACACATGTCTCAGATGTGGTGATAATGGTGAGACGTCTGTCTATATTTCCTAATCATGTAGTTGTAGTGATGATGACAGCAGTGATGATGATGGTAGTGATGATGATGACAGTAGTAGATATGATGGTGACAGTACTAATAGTAGTGATGATGGTGACAAGCAATGATGATAGTTGTAGTGATAATGATAACAGTAGTGAAAATGGTGACAGTATTAGTGATGATGGTGAGTAGTAATGATGATGGTGAAAGTTGTAGTGATGATATTAGTAGTAGTGATGAGAGTAGTAGTTATGATGGTAAGAGTAGTAGTGATGACTGTTATAGTTGTAGTGTTGATGATAGTAATGCCCCTTTCCCACTGATGCGACTTCATACGATTTTCGTCGCCGAGGACGTAGTCTTGTCAATTCGCAACGAATTTGTGCGACGTCAACGATTTTGACCGTTAAAAACCATTGACAAGTTTACACTCGGCGACGATGTCGCCGATATGTAGGACGAATCGGCGACATTATGCGACGACATCGGCAAATTGAGCGATGGTTCGCCGATGACCTCGGCGAGAACTGTCACATTTGAATAAAATATTGCGAAATAATGCGAAGGATGAACGAATCCTCGGCGTATGTTCTGCGACGTCTTTGGCGAATGAAGCGATGGTTCGGCGAATACCTCGGCGAGATTATCCGAAAACTTTTTGCATATATTTCATGGCACAAACATAAGAACATAAGAAAACGGGAGTCTGCAGAAAGCCGATCGGCCCACACAAGGCAGATCCCTGTCACACCCAATCCCAATTACAAGGCCTAATTATAGACCCAACTCACTAATGCCTTGAGGACTGACCTCACCAAAATGGTCAGAGATCGACGCAAGATTACGGGGTCTGCAGAACGCTGATTGGCCCACACCAAGCAGATCACCCCTCATACCCAACCCAACTCGTCGAAAATGTACAAATTTATCTTGAAGGGGGGTCTAGAGTTTTTTGTTTTAACACTTAAAGAGCGGGGCCCGACTTAAGTCCGTATCTAAAAAGCAGCAAGTTAGGAGCATTATTAAAGCTTTTAAAGGGTTAAAATCGAGTGCAAATGGCCGGGAGCGCAGCAGGCCACACGGCCGACACCCAGGGCTTACCGCCGCCCACTGACTCACGCTCCCTCTGTTCTCGAGAGGCCGGCAGTGTAGCCAGTAGTGAGCGTAGCTGGAAAAAATATGCCGCTATACGCTAAACTCCCATGTTAGTGGTAGCACTGCATGAAATCGACGAGAGCTACGTAGCTTGTTCTGGTCTCATTTTGAAGCTTGTAGCGCCTAGTGTTTTGCTGAATACATTTCTTTTCATGCAGATACTTGATTGATCATTCAGGAGGGCCTGAATATGCCCAAAATAGCCCAAAACCCCCTGCTAGATGAGGGTTAAGTTTGATGGAGGTCTAGTGAGGAAACTAAGAAATAAAGGAATGAATGACCAAACAAACGGTCCATTTCCCCTTAAGGGGGGATGGGCGTAATATTTGCTCGTTTATATATTTGTTTATGATTTATTTAGTTTCATCCCTAGACCTCCATCAAGCATATAAAGCACCCCCCAACACCCTCCTTCAAGATCAATTTGTACATTTTTCGATAGAAAAATATCCTGGCCGAAGGCCGGCTCATCAAAAAGTACAGGCTGGCTATCGCTAGCCAGGAAAAACTCGACGCCTAAATGACACAAAGTCTTAATATTGACAACGAAATAGGGTGAAATGTCTTAAAATCGCCAAACTAATGGGCCGAACTTCATAAAATATGAAAACTAATGGGGTTAACCATGAGGAAGAAAGGGGACCAGAAAAACGACCCATCTTCCATTAATTCGGAGATGGCAATGTCCTTGCCGTATGTTGACATTACGGCTTACAGTAATTGAGCCCACCTCGCTTTTTTTGTTTTCTCTTTCTCTCCCTCTCTCTTTGCCTTATATCCGTTCGGCCCCGTTCAGCCTACTGTTTTAAGACGTTTACCCCCATCCAGGTTCAATATTTTCCTGGTGAGCGGTAGCGAGCCAACATATATATATTTTTGTTTTGAGAGCAAGCTAAATTTGTACATTTTTCGATAGAAAAAATTCTCCAGCGAAGCCGGATTTCTCCATATAATGCTGGTTCGCTATCGTTTGCCAGGAAGATATCGATACTTGGATGGGGATAAACGTCTTAAAACAGTTGGCTGAATGGGACTGAATGGATACAAGCCAGAAAAAGAGAAAAAAAAAACAGGTGAACCCCCCACGAGAGGTGCATAGAAAAAAGGGTTGACAGGTTCACTATAGGCCTAATCATTTTTGTTTACCCACCTCGCCGAAGGTGCTCTTTGGCCTCGGCAAGGTGTGTCTTGAGCATTCCGCGACGTCGCAAGGCCCTTCGCATGCCTCGTGCGGAGCATACCCCTGGCGGGTATACTCTCGGCGAGTACTCGTGCGCACGTCGACGACTAATCGACGAGGAAATCGACGATGACTCTTGTGCATCGTCGATGTTCTCAGAACATCTGAGAGCATCGGCGAGCCACCGTGCAGTGTTGCAAAGTTTGTTTTCGTGTGAAACCCTCCGCGATGTCTCGCCGATGTCGCCGATGATCCATGAGGGCTTCGCAGATCCCTCTGCGATGTTCGTCGATGCTTGCGAGGGCTACGACCCCTCGTCAGTCCTCGTACAAAATGTTGAACAATCCGAACATTTGCGATGAACCGCGAGGGCCCTTGCGAAGCCTTGCGGGTCAAACGATTTTCATGGGAGGGTTCAAGATTTGTTTGCGACATGTTACGAATGTGCCCATTTCTTGGTGTCGGCGATGAAAATCGTATGAACTCGCAACAGTGGGAAAGGGGCATAATGGTGATAGTGACTAGTAGTGATGATGGTGACCCATCGCAGAGTTGGGTATGCCGTTTTGATTTTGGGCAAAACGGCACATCTATATTATCAACTCTGCGTAAGCAGAGTGGTATCACCCCCCCCCCGTATAGTGGTACATGCCGGCCGAAATGTCTGTCTGTCTGTCTGTCCGTCCAGCATCTCCGCCTAGACCGTTTGACAGATTTTCACCAAACTTCACACGAACCTTCGGTGCGTGAATTAGACGGTAATTAAAAACAGATTTTTTGAATTTGTGCAATAGATATGATCTTAGGTCCAAAAAATGGTTTTGCCCCCCCCCACTCAACCAGACCCCCCCCCCCCCCCCCTTCAGGACCCCCACACCCCACCCTGTACCTATTCCCTGTGTGTGTGTGTACACACATATCACAGAAAGCCACACATCATACACATGTCTCAGATGTGATGATAATGGTGAGACTTCTGTCTGTCTTTCCGAAAACTCCTAGACCGTTCGACATTAGAAGTGATGGACTGATGGTAGTAATAGTGGGGATGATGGTAATTGTAGTGATAATGGTGATAATAGTACTGATGATGGTTGTAGTTGTATTGATGATGATGAAAGTAGTGATGATGATGACAGTAGTAGATATGATGGTGACAGTAGTAGATATGATGGTGACAGTACTAGTAGTAGTGATGATGGTCATAATAGTAGTGATGATGGTGACAAGCAATTATGATAGTTGTAGTGATAATGATGATAGTAGTGATGATGGTGACAGTATTAGTGATGATGGTGAGTAGTAGTGATGATGGTGAAAGTTGTAGTGATGATGACAGTATTAGTGATGATGAGAGTAGTAGTGATGATGGTAGGAGTAGTGATGACCATAATAGTAGTGTTGATGATAGTAATGGTGATAGTGACTAGTAGTGATGATGGTGACCCATCGCAGAGTTGGGTATGCCGTTTTAATTTTGGCCAAAACGGCATGTCTACTTTATCAACTCTGCGTAAGCAGAGTGGTATCACCCCCCGTATAGTGGTACATGCAAACCGAAATGTCTGTCTGTTCGAGAACTCCTCCAAGACTGTTCGACGGATTTTCACCAAACTTCACACGAACATTCGGTGCGTGAATTCGACGGTAATTTTTTTTTTTTTTAAATTTGTGCAATAGTTATGATTTTAGGTCCAAAATATGGTTTTGCCCCCCCCCCCCCCACCCCCCTCAGGACCCCCACCCTCCACCCTGTACCTATTCCCAAGCAATGATGATGGCGTTCTGTATGTCTGTTCCCCGTAAGGGTACACTCACACGAAACGCCATCGTTCAGGGGGCGAAAAAAACCTCACCCGTATTTGTTAGGTTAAGTTAGTTCAGTTGACATTAGAAGGTGACAAATTGTAGTGATGATGATAGTAGTAGTGATGATAGTATTAGTGATGAGTGTGACAATTGTAGTGATAATGATAGTAGTAGTAATAATGGTGGTAATATTAGTGATGATGGTAACCCTTCGCAGAGTTGGGTATGCCGTTTTGATTTTGGGCGAAACGGCACGTCTACTTTATTACGATGAGCATACACCGCATATTTTGGTAACCCATTTCACTCTTCAACGATTCTGAAGAGAGAGCTATGTCACATGAAGTACAGGATCTCTTGTGCAGGAGTTTGTAGCAATGTCCTCTTGTTCTTCCTGTAGAGGGCGTATTTAGTTGCTTATTTTAATAATCTTTTTACTGTTCTGTTTAGTTTCTTTTCTAGACCTAACACCTAATCTGTACGAAAGGTCCTAATATTGATAAAGAAATGGGGTGAAAGGTCTTAAAATCACCAAAATAATAGGCCAAACGTCTTAATATCTGAACAATAATTGGGCTAAACATGAGGAAGAAGGGGGCCCAGAAATACCAAACCTCCCCTCTTAAGTCTTCTTTATCAGTGTGCTCAATTCCTGTGGTGTACTGTCTTGTACTGTTTATTGTTATGAGGTTGTCTCTCTTCCATTCATCTTGTAGTGAAGTGAAATTTAAGTTCATAGTTCAGTGTTCTCATGTTGGGAGCCCATCTTGTTATGCTTCTTTGGAATTGTCTTTAGTTTATGAGTGTTCTGTTTTAACCCATTCCGTACCGGTAACATCCTTTTAACTCTACGTTGGATACAATTATACGATTTTATTCAGTTTAATAGGGGCCTCCAGCATTTAATAGGCTTTCGAACTATCTCACTTAAACCTTTTTACTACCACAGATCCTTCTTAAGCTGCACAATATCGTCTAAATATAGCTAGAAAAAACGTAGCCGATACAGAAGGGATTAAATGTGGGCTCCACGCCACTACCGCACACTCAAGCATTGGACTATTACATTGAGTGATTCAAATCTAACCTTGTCTTAATATACAGTATATAACTGATCGCAAGTCGTACATTAGCCCACCAGGTATATGTTTGTTCTCACTAATGTTGTAATGTGATCGCCAGGATATAAAAGTGGATTCAAGATTGCTCATTGATTATTTTCCTTTCTTGATTTATTTAGTGTCTCCCCATTCAGTTTGTACGTTCCATTTGGCCTTTTAGTTCCCGCTCCCAGTTCCATTGCATGACATTATTGTGGGATAACTTTATTTTTCATTTCTGGTTCCATTGCTGTAGTTTGCCGATGTCACTCTGTAAGCCCTCACAGGACTCCACATCATTCACCAATTTTGGATAATCTGCAAACGTGCTTACATACTGTCCTGATGGTGTATATGGTTAGAGCATGTAAGTTCTGTTTGTGATATCCTAGGTTCGAATCATGGGAGAATCACATGTTTACATTATACTGTATATTTCATTTGGGATGTTATTGGTGTTAAGAACGATGTTAAAAATAGCTCTGTACGCCATCCGGTAGATTGCTTATAAATATAAACAAAAACATAATTGAAACGAGTTGGCCTACAAAGCCCTGTGGCACTACACAGTACATTGGAGACAGAGGTTAGGGGGAGATTTTCACTTCAGGTTAAAATTTTTGGACCCCCCTTCTCCCTCATGCTTAGCCCAATTAGTTTTCAGATTTTAAGATATTCGCCCCATTATTTCGACGAATTTAAGATTGTTTGCCCTATTTCAATCAATGTTATGACTGTTCGTGCAATTCAGGTGTCAATATTGTCTTGGCGAGTGATAACGAGCCTGTAGTTTTAGAGGAACCGGCCTTTAGCAGGGACATTTTTGCTACCGAAAAATATATAAACATTTATCTTGAAGGAGGGTCTTAGGGGGTATTTTATTAAGCTTGATAGAGGTCGAGAGAGCAAGCTAACAACCTTCCCTTAAGCCAATCTGAGTGTTTATTTTTGTTTAGCTTCTGGGAGACAGTTCATCAAAAGCCTTTTTGAGCTCCATAAGCACAAATGCAGCCCACCCCCTCTCTTTCTTGTACTACTGCATATAGCTTATATTGCTGTGTCTATGTGTATGAGGGAGACTAACGGTAGAACTGCCTGTGACAAGTGCCTCCCACAGAGTTGAAAGAGTGAGAGGGACAAAATCAAGGATTGTTAATAGATTTAGGGATATATATAATACCGGTATTATATATATATATATATATATATATATATATATATATATATATATATATATATATATATATTTTTTTTTTAAGAATCAGAGCAAATTAGAGACACAAGATCTCTGAACCCAAATTGGAAATAAAAAACCCAACTCTGGTTCTGCAGATGATACCTCCACAATGCTCGTATCACTCTCTCTAGTAACTTCTAAAGTATGCTGGTTAATTAAGGGGGGATGGTTCGTATTTCTGGCCCAACTTCTCCCTTATGTTTAGCTCTATTAGTTTTGAAATGTTAAGACGTTTGCTCAGTTTGTTTGTCCATTTTCAGACCTTTTACTCCCTTTCTTTGTAATTCGTATAATATATGTGTCGATTTTTTCCAGGCGAGCGATAACTTGAAGGGGGATCCTGGGGTTGTTGTTTAAGTTTGATGGAGGTTTAGGGAGGAAACTAGAACAAAAATAATAAATAAATGAAAAACTCGACCAAAAAATTAACCATCCCCCCCATAATGGATTTTCCATGTCGTCCTTCTTGAAAATTGGTAAATTATTAGTAATCTTCCAATAAGCACTCTAATAAGATTACAATACGTAAACATGGATAGAATGCAATACATAGTTGATCATATAGATAACAAACATATAGAGAAATACGTAGACGCATTCTTAGATAGATAAATACAATCATCAATAAACCTACGTATAAATACTATATGATATTATACTATAGGTTCCAGTAATCCTTGTAACCCAGCACCAGCAGCTACTGTACATAAATAGTACCATTACGGTGATATTCTCAATACATAACAACCTCATTAATTTATACTTACTCCCTGCAGTATATAGGAATGTGTATATAGGTATATAGAAAGATAGATACATACCTAGAGATATATAAATAGATAGATAGATAGATAGATAGATAGGTAGATGAAGAGAAACGTCAATACGTACTCTAATAACTATAATAGTAGACAATATATTATGTACGGCATACGCATATATAAATTATATAAGCGAGCAAGTTCTGGGTTCGAATCTTCGGATGATCTTTCATTAATTTCAAGGGGTGTCATTGGTGTCAAGAACGATATTAGTTTAAAGTTAATAGATAGAGAGTATAATTAGTATATATATATAAGAACATAAGAACATAAGAAAATGGGAGCCTGCCGAAAGCCGATTGGCCCAAGCAAGGCAGGTCCCTGTCCCACACAACCCCAATTCAATTACAAAGCCCAATTATAGGCTCAACACTCTAATCCCCTGAAGATCATCTTACCAAAACGGTTAGAGATTAACGCAGGATTATGGGGGTCTGCAGAGCGCTGATTGGCCCAACCCGGCTGATCCCCCTTCACACCCAACCCTTCTCATCCATATGATTATCCAATTTTATCTTAATGCTCCCTACCATTTTAGATCCCACTATAGCACTTGGTAGTCCATTCCACCCATCTACAACTCTGTTACCAAACCAATATTTGCCTATATCTTTTCTGAAACGAAATTTATCTAATTTGAAACCATTGGTACGAGTTCTTTCGCTATCACTGAGCTTTAATACATTTGTCATGTCCCCTTTGTTAATCCCACTAACCCACTTGAACACCTCTATCATATCCCCTCTAACTCTGCGTCTCTCTAACGAATGTAAACCTAATTTCTTCAACCTTTCTTCATACGGAAGATTTCTAATATTATGGATAATTTTTGTCATTCTACGCTGTACTCTCTCCAATGAATCTATGTCCATTCTGTAATAAGGACACCAAAATTGGACAGCATAATCCATATGGGGTCTCACTAATGACAAGTAAAGTTTTAAGATAACATCAGCAGTTCTGTTACTCACACTCCTAGAGATGAACCCGAAAATCCTGTTTGCCTTATTACGAACGCTTATACACTGATTTATAGGTTTCAAATCATTGCTAACAAACACACCTAGATCTTTCTCGCAGTCTGAATTTTCTAATTCTAAATTAGCTAGTTTATATTTAACATTTGTTTGCATCTTCCCTATCTTTAATACCTTGCATTTGTCAATGTTAAACTTCATCTGCCAATTTACTGACCATTCATGTAAGGTATCTAGATCCCTTTGGAGGCACTCTATATCGCTATCTGAATCAATTGATCTCCCCATTTTAGTATCGTCTGCGAATTTACTTATCCTACTAGTTATACCTAAATCTAGGTCATTTATGTATATAAGAAACAACAGGGGACCTAATACCGATCCCTGGGGGACACCACTTTTGACTGCTCCCCACTCTGACTTGGTACCATTTATGCTGACTCTCTGTTTCCTACCAATTAGCCATGACCTAATCCATCCCAACAACGATCCTCCTATTCCATGTGCCTCAACCTTTCTCATCAATCTCTCATGAGGGACTCTGTCGAAAGCTTTACTGAAATCTAAATAAATAATATCATATGACTTGTCACTATCTACTGCTTCATATACCTCTGAGAAAAAGCTAAGCAAATTAGTAAGGTAAGAACGTCCCTGAGTGAATCCATGCTAAGAAGAATTTATTAAGTTACATTTTTCTAAGTGGCTTCTAATTTTCCTAGCAATAATAGACTCTAGCAACTTTCCTATGATTGATGTGAGACTAATGGGACGGTAATTGGATGCTATCGATTTATCACCTTTTTTGAAGATCGGAACTACATTTGCAAGCTTCCAAGCTTCTGGAACTAAACCTGTTTCTAATGACTTGTTAAATACAAATTCTAATGGGATCTCTGCATTCTTTTAATACTCTAGCATATACCTCGTCAGGACCAGGCGATTTTTGAGGTTTCAGTCTGTCAATTTCCTTAAGCACATCATTTCTACTTATACTAACTGTACTTAACATATTTTCTATACTATCACTATATACCATATTGACTTCTGGAATCTGTGCCAAATTTTCATTAGTGAAAACGGAAAGAAACTGACTATTTAATGTGCTGCACATTTCTAAATAATGTTCTGTTATATCTCCTATTGAAGTTGTTAGGGGGACTATTACATCTCTAATTTTAGATTTATATAGTTGGTAAAAAGCTTTAGGGTTATTTTTTGAGTCACTGGCTATCCTTATTTCATAATTTCATTTTGCTTTCCTGATTTCCTTTTTGACCTGTCTTGATAGAGTCTGATAGTATATATGTAGATGATTTTCGCCTTTCTTTATTTTTCTCTATATTCCTTTCTTTTTTCCTATAAGATCTATTAGCTGATTAGTCATCCATTATGGTTGGTTCTGCGTCGATCTAAATCTTCTTTTAGGGATATATTTATTTTGAGCATTGTGGAGTGAAGCAATAAACTGGTTATATGTAGGTGGCAACTTTAACTCTGGCATATCCTGACTTAATTGCTTAACAATAGGGTCCACCCTTAAGTCTCTTCTTAGCCCACCATAATCGGCTTTTCTGAAATCTGGGATAAGTGTCGTATTCTCTTTAGCATTCCCTGTCCATTGTATATTAAAATAAATAGATTTATGATCGCTATTTCCTAGGTGGTCACCAATCTCTACATCATTTATCATATTTTCATTGTTACTGAAAACTAAATCAAGAATATTAATAACTCTAGTCGGCGTATCTATGAATTGAAATAAAAAACTATCTTGCACTACCTCAATAAACTCTACTGAATCGGAGTCGCCTATTTGGTGCTGCCAAGCAATGATCGGAAAATTAAAATCCCCCATAATGCACACATTGCTAAACCTTGATGCTATTTTAATTTCCTCCCATAACGATGTTCCGCCATTTCTACTCATATTAGGCGGTCTATATATAACTCCAATAACTATGGTCTCACTACCTTCGTTAACCTCTACCCCAACACTTTCATTATCATTATTTAGTCTAATACCTGATTTAATACAGCTTTTTAATGTACTCCTGACAAACACTGCTATACCCCCGCCCCTCCTACTTGTTCTGTCATATTTAAACAAACTATATCCTGGAATATCAAATTCTGCTAAAAAATGCCTAGATTCTGTATTAATCCACGTTTCAGTTAGCGCTATTATGTCTATATTTTCTGTGCTAACGAGTGCTCTAAGTTCGTTCTTTTTGTTACATAAACTCCTACAATTTGTATAATATACCCTCAACCTATTACTTTTATTTGCAACTAATTTATATTGTGTTTAGCTAACTTATTATTTCCTGATGAACTACTAGCTCTAGACAGAAATTCTACTCTATCAGTATTCTCATTTTTACTATCAGTTACATGTGTAGTGTTATCGATACTACCCGGTACTATTACACATCACTATATCCGCACTATCTTGACTGATTATTTCTATTTACTATATATATATATATATATATATATATATATATATATACTGTATATATATTAAAATATACATAGATAAAAAACAGATAAACAACCCCAAACAAACCTAGACAAACATACATTATATTCCTGTGCTGCTCCCAAACCCGTATTAACTTGTACATAATTAATAACACACACACTGATCGTCTCATTACAGAACCACCTCATTAATTTATACTCACTCCCTGCAGTAGATAGTGATAGATAGTTATATAGGAAAATGTATATATAGAAAGAGATAGATAGATAGATTAATAGATAAAACATAGATATATAGTTATACAAGGGAATATATAGATACATAGATAGATCACAACCAGCAGGTAGATAATTAAGGTGGGATGGGCTCATTTATTTGCTTGTTTGTTTATCTGTCAATACTTGTTTTAAGTTTCCTCCATAGATCTCCATCAAGCTTAACAAACAAAAAACCCTAGACCCCCTTCAAGATAAATATGTACGTTTTTTCGATAGAAAAATATCCCGGCCGAAAGCCGCTTCCTCTTATATTTACAGACTCGCTATCGCTCGCCAGGAAAAAATCGACACCTAAATGGCACGAAAGGTCTGATATCGATAAACAAATGCTACGAAAGGTCTTAAAATCGACAAACTAATGGGGCTAACGTGTTAAAATATCAAAACTAATGGGGCTAAACATGAGGGAGAAGGGGACCCATCTCCCCTTAATAACAATGACGGTAATCCTCTCACTACAGAACCACCTTGTTAATATACAATAACTCACTGTAGTAGATAGTGATAGTTAGCTAGTTAGATAGACAGGTAGGTAGATAGATAAGTAGGTAGGTAGATGGATATATAATACAAATAAGAACGATAAAGTTATATAGGGATAGATATATAGATAGAATAATATTAAGATATATATAAATATAGAGATATAGAGATAGATGGATATAATATAAATATATATATATATATATATATATATATATATATATATAGATATATATATATATATATAGATAGATAGATAGATAAATATAGAGATATATAGAGAGATAGATATACAGGACAGTGACCTTCCTCATTACAGAACCACCTCATTAACTTCCAGTCAGCCCCTTCAGTAAACAGTAAATGGTGAATATCTATATCTCTATACGACATGATCCCCGAATGGGTGGCCACGAATTAATCGCCCCCAGGTATATATAGAGAGATAGATGGATAGATAGATAGGAAGGTACTCTACATAGGTGCATAGATAAATACATAGGTAGGGAGGTAGGTAGGAAGACAACAAATAACCTTTATAGTTCCCTCTATAATCTACCACACTTCCATCACCAACTATAATATTTATATATATTTGGATAGGCCCTAACCATAATTCATCCTTTCTATTGAACCATTACCATATAATACACACTTATTATCACTCCTAGTCAATTATAACTTTCATCATCTGTATGTATTATGTATGTATATACTCTGGCACATACCCCACTTGTATTTATATATATATACAGTATATATATATATATATATATATCGCTAGACCTACATCAAGCATAAAAAAACACCCCCTAGATCCCCTTTCATGATATAATTGTACATTTGTCGGTAGAAATAGCCAGTTCCCCCTAGATTTACAGGTTCGCTCTCGTTTGCTAAGATGCATTAATAGACGCCTAAATGGCACGAAAGTTTTAAATATTGACATAAAAATCGGGAAAAATATCTTAAAATCGCCAAACTAATGGAAAAAACGTCTTAAAATCTCAAAGCTAATGTGACTAAACATGAGGGAGACACAGCAACTACCTCCCCCTTAAGCTTAATTCCCTTTTAAACTCACACTCTCATTTACTTAAGGGGGGATGGGCGTATGTATTTCCTCATTAACATATCTGTATATGTATATATATATGTTTTCTTAGTTTCTTACCTAGACCTCCATCAAGCTTAAACAAACACCCCCCAATACCCTCCTTCGACTTAAATTTTAAAATTTTTCGATAAAAAAATGTTCCACCCAATGGCCGGTTCCTCTTACATTAGAGGCTTGCTATCTTTCGCAAAGAAAACGCGACACCTTAATGATCCGAAAAATCATAAATTTTACAAAAAATTAGGCTAAATTTTTAAAAAGCGCCAAACTAATGGGATGAACGCCTTAAAATCTAGAAACTAATGGGGTTAAACATGAGGAAGAAGTGGGACCAGAAAAACGACCCATGTCCCCTTAATTGTTATAAGGTAATCATATAGAAGTCCTCATACACAAGAAAGACATAACTGTATATCCTTAACAAATTATTACCTATACTGTATGTGTGAGGGATTAAGTGAGGATGGTAATTACCTATACTGTATGTGTGAGGGATTAAGTGAGGATGGTAATTATCTATACTGTATGTGTGAGGGATTAAGTGAGGATGGTAATTACCTATACTGTATGTGTAAGGGATTAAGTGAGGATGGTAATTACCTATACTGTATGTGTGAGGGATTAAGTGAGGATGGTAATTACCTATACTGTATGTGTAAGGGATTAAGTGAGGATTGTAATTACCTATACTGTATGTGTAAGGGATTAAGTGAGGATGGTAATTACCTATACTGTATGTGTAAGGGATTAAGTGAGGATGGTAATTACCTATACTGTATGTGTAAGGGATTAAGTGAGGATGGTAATTACCTATACTGTATGTGTGAGGGATTAAGTGAGGATGGTAATTACCTATACTGTATGTGTGAGGGATTAAGTGAGGATGGTAATTACCTATACTGTATGTGTGAGGGATTAAGTGAGGATGGTAATTACCTATACTGTATGTGTGAGGGATTAAGTGAGGATGGTAATTACCTATACTGTATGTGTAAGGGATTAAGTGAGGATGGTAATTACCTATACTGTATGTGTGAGGGATTAAGTGAGGATGGTAATTACCTATACTGTATGTGTGAGGGATGAAGTGAGGATGGTAATTACCTATACTGTATGTGTGAGGGATTAAGTGAGGATGGTAATTACCTATACTGTATGTGTAAGGGATTAAGTGAGGATGGTAATTACCTATACTGTATGTGAAAGGGATTAAGTGAGGATGGTAATTACCTATACTGTATGTGTGAGGGATTAAGTGAGGATGGTAATTACCTATACTGTATGTGTAAGGGATTAAGTGAGGATGGTAATTACCTATACTGTATGTGTAAGGGATTAAGTGAGGATGGTAACTACCTATACTGTATGTGTAAGGGATTAAGTGAGGATGGTAATTACCTATACTGTATGTGTAAGGGTATACTGTATGTGTAAGGGATGAAGTGAGGATGGTAATTACCTATACTGTATGTGTAAGGGATTAAGTGAGGATGGTAATTACCTATACTGTATGTGTAAGGGATTAAGTTAGGATGGTAATTACCTATACTGTATGTGTGAGGGATTAAGTGAGGATGGTAATTACCTATACTGTATGTGTGAGGGATTAAGTGAGGATGGTAATTACCTATACTGTATGTGTAAGGGATTAAGTGAGGATGGTAATTACCTATACTGTATGTGTAAGGGATTAAGTGAGGATGGTAATTACCTATACTGTATGTGTAAGGGATTAAGTGAGGATGGTAATTACCTATACTGTATGTGTAAGGGATGAAGTGAGGATGGTAATTACCTATACTGTATGTGTAAGGGATTTAGTGAGGATGGTAATTACCTATACTGTATGTGTAAGGGATTAAGTGAGGATGGTAATTACCTATACTGTATGTAAGGGATTAAGTGAGGAATGTAATTACCTATACTGTATGTGTGAGGGATTAAGTGAGGATGGTAATTACCTATACTGTATGTGTAAGGGATTAAGTGAGGATGGTAATTACCTATACTGTATGTGTGAGGGATTAAGTGAGGATGGTAATTACCTATACTGTATGTGTAAGGGATTAAGTGAGGATGGTAATTACCTATACCGTATGTGAGGGATTAAGTGAGGATGGTAATTACCTATACTATGTGTGAGGGATTAAGTGAGGATGGTAATTACCTATACTGTATGTGTAAGGGATTAAGTGAGGATGGTAATTACCTATACTGTATGTGTGAGGGATAAGTGAGGATGGTAATTACCTATACTGTATGTGTGAGGGATTAAGTGAGGATGGTAATTACCTATACTGTATGTGTAAGGGATTAAGTGAGGATGGTAATTACCTATACTGTATGTGTAAGGGATTAAGTGAGGATGGTAATTACCTATACTGTATGTGTAAGGGATTAAGTGAGGATGGTAATTACCTATACTGTATGTGTAAGGGATGAAGTGAGGATGGTAATTACCTATACTGTATGTGTAAGGGATTAAGTGAGGATGGTAATTACCTATACTGTATGTGTAAGGGATTAAGTGAGGATGGTAATTACCTATACTGTATGTGTAAGGGATTAAGTGAGGATGGTAATTACCTATACTGTATGGGTGAGGGATTAAGTGAGGATGGTAATTACCTATACTGTATGTAAGGGATTAAGTGAGGATGGTAATTACCTATACTGTATGTGTGAGGGATTAAGTGAGGATGGTAATTACCTATACTGTATGTGTAAGGGATTAAGTGAGGATGGTAATTACCTATACTGTATGTGAGGGATTAAGTGAGGATGGTAATTACCTATACTGTATGTGTAAGGATTAAGTGAGGATGGTAATTACCTATACTGTATGTGTAAGGGATTAAGTGAGGATGGTAATTACCTATACTGTATGTGTAAGGGATTAAGTTAGGATGGTAATTACCTATACTGTATGTGTGAGGGATTAAGTGAGGATGGTAATTACCTATAC
>CM064484.1:1835226-2134120 GCA_032716605.1 Paralithodes platypus
TTTTGCTAGCGACTTTGTTAGTGGTTAGATGACTTGTAACCGCTGTTTTCCCACGCGGCTCGAGCTAGTGCGAGTATATATACAGTTCCTCGCCACTCTCTCCCTCAGATCTGGTTTCTAGAACGCACCCATCTTTTTCCCTAGCTACCTGTACCCCGCTCGCACCTGAGAATCTTTTCCTCTGCCTATCTCTCTCATTTTCCATATCTTTCACCATCTTTTATTAATATTATACCCCCTCTGGTTAACTCTGCAAAATCAGCTTCATGCTGGCCAGTTGTATTGTGCGTTAAGGTCTGATATAACCCATGTATGTTAGTTGTTAAGATAAGTGGATCACGAAGCATTGGTTGGCATTTATATTGTTTAAGTACTGCATCCTTTAATTATTAGTGTTCTGCTGGATTAGATAATGCTAGACTAGGAGTCTGATATTATAAGGTATTGTTTCCTATGAGTGCTGGCTTTAGTTAAAAGCTGCACGACATACCTGAGAACTGGAGTTGATTGAGTAAATTCTAGTCTGTGTGCCATTGAGAATAGAGCATGCACGAATGAGGGCTTTTTGCCTATACCATTCTGCACTGTTCTAGTCTCGATTGTTTGTCTTTGAGGTACGCCAGGAGAACGCTTAATACTTCGGTATTAAGGTTTTCTCAAGAGAGCTACCCTTCATTATAACGTAATATTTGACGCACAGACTTGAGATTTGCACTAGGCTATGCGGCATGCCATGCGCACCAGTATCTCGTATCATTGACTCTAGCTAGACTTTATCAATCATAGTAGACATTAAGTATATTAACCTAATTACTCTTTTTATGCATACCCATTTATGATTACACAAGCATTTCGCAGCCTAGTTTGATGTATTGAGACACAAACGACTTAGGCTCTTTTTGTTGATAGGAATACTGCATTGTCGTGGCGATTATTATTATTGTTGTTGTGTTTAGGATATGCTTGGCCCCGACTGCATTATATATTCTGCCTTTTTGTGTGCATAGCCTGCACGAGCATTGTTCCGCTGCCTGCCTTTTTGGGTTCCATTTCCGATACGAGCATCTTTATAGCATCTAACATTTAAAGAAGATTCCTTGTTAGTGTTGAAGGACTTTAGTGCACTTTCTTTCATGCAGGAGTGCCTGACATTTATTGATTAAAGTAACGTAAGCTGTAACTTCTCTTACCACCTTACTTTGCATACCATAACCAAGCACCTTCGGTTATAGGTAGTAATAGGCTGTTTTCACATAACATTAAGCCTAGAGTACACGCACATTTATTGAGAGTTTGATAGCCTATTATTGCATATAGAACTCTGTAGAGTATTTGTGTTCTTTGTTCACTGGGAATATACATCAGAGGTTGGAGCTAGCGCTTTCCGTTGTAACATTTATGCCATTACTAGTCCAATGAATAAGAGCCCTGATATATTTGAACCCCAGTCGTAACAAATGGCGACCTCGCCAGTATTTGGTGAACCTACATTTATTAGCAAGGGAACATTTGTTGTTTTGGAGAATATTTTGCGGGGATCAGCAAGAATTTTTTTTTTTTTTTTGCAACATAGTATAGCCCTTGAGTATTTCCGAGAATTTGTGTGTGTATATTGAGGTATAAGAGTTTGGGGTACTTCTTTTCTGAATATTGAGGTGGGAAATTTTTGTGAGCATCATGTCTTATACCGGATCAGAGGAGAATGGAGACACAGTACGTAATGTCGAGACTGAGGAACAGCAGCATGATGAAAGGGTTAATCGGGTGAACTGTGAGGAGGATGCTAGGATATTTTTGCAATGGCCTGTTATGACTTGTAACCGCTGTTTTCCCACGCGGCTCGAGCTAGTGCGAGTATATACAGTTCCTCGCCACTCTCTCCCTCAGATCTGGTTTCTAGAACGCACCCATCTTTTTCCCTAGCTACCTGTACCCCGCTCGCACCTGAGAATCTTTTCCTCTGCCTATCTCTCTCATTTTCCATATCTTTCACCATCTTTTATTAATATTATACCCCCTCTGGTTAACTCTGCAAAATCAGCTTCATGCTGGCCAGTTGTATTGTGCGTTAAGGTCTGATATAACCCATGTATGTTAGTTGTTAAGATAAGTGGATCACGAAGCATTGGTTGGCATTTATATTGTTTAAGTACTGCATCCTTTAATTATTAGTGTTCTGCTGGATTAGATAATGCTAGACTAGGAGTCTGATATTATAAGGTATTGTTTCCTATGAGTGCTGGCTTTAGTTAAAAGCTGCACGACATACCTGAGAACTGGAGTTGATTGAGTAAATTCTAGTCTGTGTGCCATTGAGAATAGAGCATGCACGAATGAGGGCTTTTTGCCTATACCATTCTGCACTGTTCTAGTCTCGATTGTTTGTCTTTGAGGTACGCCAGGAGAACGCTTAATACTTCGGTATTAAGGTTTCTCAAGAGAGCTACCCTTCATTATAACGTAATATTTGACGCACAGACTTGAGATTTGCACTAGGCTATGCGGCATGCCATGCGCACCAGTATCTCGTATCATTGACTCTAGCTAGACTTTATCAATCATAGTAGACATTAAGTATATTAACCTAATTACTCTTTTTATGCATACCCATTTATGATTACACAAGCATTTCGCAGCCTAGTTTGATGTATTGAGACACAAACGACTTAGGCTCTTTTTGTTGATAGGAATACTGCATTGTCGTGGCGATTATTATTATTGTTGTTGTGTTTAGGATATGCTTGGCCCCGACTGCATTATATATTCTGCCTTTTTGTGTGCATAGCCTGCACGAGCATTGTTCCGCTGCCTGCCTTTTTGGGTTCCATTTCCGATACGAGCATCTTTATAGCATCTAACATTTAAAGAAGATTCCTTGTTAGTGTTGAAGGACTTTAGTGCACTTTCTTTCATGCAGGAGTGCCTGACATTTATTGATTAAAGTAACGTAAGCTGTAACTTCTCTTACCACCTTACTTTGCATACCATAACCAAGCACCTTCGGTTATAGGTAGTAATAGGCTGTTTTCACATAACATTAAGCCTAGAGTACACGCACATTTATTGAGAGTTTGATAGCCTATTATTGCATATAGAACTCTGTAGAGTATTTGTGTTCTTTGTTCACTGGGAATATACATCAGAGGTTGGAGCTAGCGCTTTCCGTTGTAACATTTATGCCATTACTAGTCCAATGAATAAGAGCCCTGATATATTTGAACCCCAGTCGTAACAAATGGCGACCTCGCCAGGATTTGGTGAACCTACATTTATTAGCAAGGGAACATTTGTTGTTTTGGAGAATATTTTGCGGGGATCAGCAAGAATATTTTTTTTTTTTGCAACATAGTATAGCCCTTGAGTATTTCCGAGAATTTGTGTGTGTATATTGAGGTATAAGAGTTTGGGGTACTTCTTTTCTGAATATTGAGGTGGGAAATTTTTGTGAGCATCATGTCTTATACCGGATCAGAGGAGAATGGAGACACAGTACGTAATGTCGAGACTGAGGAACAGCAGCATGATGAAAGGGTTAATCGGGTGAACTGTGAGGAGGATGCTAGGATATTTTTGCAATGGCCTGTTATGACTTGTAACCGCTGTTTTCCCACGCGGCTCGAGCTAGTGCGAGTATATATACAGTTCCTCGCCACTCTCTCCCTCAGATCTGGTTTCTAGAACGCACCCATCTTTTTCCCTAGCTACCTGTACCCCGCTCGCACCTGAGAATCTTTTCCTCTGCCTATCTCTCTCATTTTCCATATCTTTCACCATCTTTTATTAATATTATACCCCCTCTGGTTAACTCTGCAAAATCAGCTTCATGCTGGCCAGTTGTATTGTGCGTTAAGGTCTGATATAACCCATGTATGTTAGTTGTTAAGATAAGTGGATCACGAAGCATTGGTTGGCATTTATATTGTTTAAGTACTGCATCCTTTAATTATTAGTGTTCTGCTGGATTAGATAATGCTAGACTAGGAGTCTGATATTATAAGGTATTGTTTCCTATGAGTGCTGGCTTTAGTTAAAAGCTGCACGACATACCTGAGAACTGGAGTTGATTGAGTAAATTCTAGTCTGTGTGCCATTGAGAATAGAGCATGCACGAATGAGGGCTTTTTGCCTATACCATTCTGCACTGTTCTAGTCTCGATTGTTTGTCTTTGAGGTACGCCAGGAGAACGCTTAATACTTCGGTATTAAGGTTTCTCAAGAGAGCTACCCTTCATTATAACGTAATATTTGACGCACAGACTTGAGATTTGCACTAGGCTATGCGGCATGCCATGCGCACCAGTATCTCGTATCATTGACTCTAGCTAGACTTTATCAATCATAGTAGACATTAAGTATATTAACCTAATTACTCTTTTTATGCATACCCATTTATGATTACACAAGCATTTCGCAGCCTAATTTGATGTATTGAGACACAAACGACTTAGGCTCTTTTTGTTGATAGGAATACTGCATTGTCGTGGCGATTATTATTATTGTTGTTGTGTTTAGGATATTCTTGGCCCCGACTGCATTATATATTCTGCCTTTTTGTGTGCATAGCCTGCACGAGCATTGTTCCGCTGCCTGCCTTTTTGGGTTCCATTTCCGATACGAGCATCTTTATAGCATCTAACATTTAAAGAAGATTCCTTGTTAGTGTTGAAGGACTTTAGTGCACTTTCTTTCATGCAGGAGTGCCTGACATTTATTGATTAAAGTAACGTAAGCTGTAACTTCTCTTACCACCTTACTTTGCATACCATAACCAAGCACCTTCGGTTATAGGTAGTAATAGGCTGTTTTCACATAACATTAAGCCTAGAGTACACGCACATTTATTGAGAGTTTGATAGCCTATTATTGCATATAGAACTCTGTAGAGTATTTGTGTTCTTTGTTCACTGGGAATATACATCAGAGGTTGGAGCTAGCGCTTTCCGTTGTAACATTTATGCCATTACTAGTCCAATGAATAAGAGCCCTGATATATTTGAACCCCAGTCGTAACATAACTAATAATAATAACTTATCATAACTCTCTCTCTCTCTCTCTCTGGTACCTAATTAACTTAAATGTATTGTCTACTTGCATTTATACATGTATACCCATATAAGGAATACATTAAAGGAATACGAGATTTCTGGATTTCATATGTTTTGGAAATGTATCTTAATTATATTTCCCGTGGTCTTACTACTTCAGTGTGTTGCGAGCGATCGTGTAATTTCATTTGAAAGAAGTGGCCATAATAATTATTATTGGATATTGACATAATTATGCTTAAACTTTATTGTTCAGCTTGCATACATTTAAATACGCTATTTATACCACTGTTCATAATGCTATACACCAATCTGTATCACGCAAATCCTTGGGCGCCATATTGTTTCTGGCTCCTGGGATTCCTTATGTGATAACTCTCTATATACAGGCACTCTATCAGTAACTAACCAGCTAAACTAAATCAACGCTCATGAACGATATATTCTACAATATGTTAATTAAGGGGAGAAGGGTATTTTTTCTGTTCCCCCTTCTTCCTTATGTTTAGCTGCCCCATTAGTTTTCACATTTTTAGACGTTCGGAGCATTAGTTTGGCGATTTTAAGACCTTTCGCCCCATTTGTTGTCAATATTAAGACTTTTCGTGTCATTTAGGTGTCCATTTCTTCCTGGCGAGCGGTAGCTAGCCTGTATTTTAAGAGTAACCGGCCTTAGGCCGTGACATTTTTCTATCGAAAAATTATAGCAAGCTCTCATTCCTCTACTAATAAAGATAGTCCTTAAAGTTAAAGAGAGAAAATAAAGCTCTAATTCCTCTACCAATAAAGATACAAATATAGCCAGCTCTCATTCCTATACTAATAAAGATAGTTCAGTGTGTTAAAGAGATAAACTAAAGCTACCTCTCATTCCTCCACTAATATAGATAGTTTGAAAGTTAAAGAGACAGAATAAAGCTATATATCATTCCTCTACCAAAAACAGTCCTGAAAGTTAAACAGATAAAATAAAGCTATATCTAGTCCCTCTATAATAAAGATGGTTCCGTGTGTTAAAGCGAGAACAAAAAGGTAGCTGACATTCCTGGCTCCTGTCCTCGCTACCCTCAGTGATAATGACGGCAAAAACTGATCCACCCCAAGGAAGGAGGGAGATAGAGAGAGAGAGAGAGAGACGACACATACCATACGATGCAAACAAGATGGTCAGGACTTAATCATTTATTATAGACAGCCAAACTAATAAAGAACTGTGGAAAATAAGGACAGTAGAAAGAGAAAGAATCTGTTTATTGTTTTTATTGTTTTTTTGTATATGTGGACCACGGAATTCATGATTTAATTAAGTGATATCCATAATTCATGATTAGGCAGTGTTTTTGGTTTATATAGCTATATTTTAGTATATATTGGTCCTAAAAATAATTACAAATTATTAATATAAATAGAACAAGTATTTTGTAACGCTTGTACAATTTGATTAATTGATCATACTTTTTCACAATTTAATGTGCAGTGTTGTAGATAATGTAATCACATTTCTAGCATATGATATACCGAAACTTATTTGTCATTTCTTTTGCGATTCAGCTACTGTTTTGTTTTCAGAATTTGTATATTAATTTATGAATTTGAGCTCTATTTAATATTATAACCAAATTTCGTGTAATAATTTGATTTGACTTTATCTAATAATAATTATTATTCGCTACTAAAATTCTGGATTAGAGTTTTAGTTACTGAAAAATGTGGTTAACCAATGTTGGTAATCAATAATAGCACACATTCTATTCTCATATATATGACTCTCGACCAATGAGTAAAATGTGTGGATCGTATTAGTAGTTGTATTTTGTGTATGAGATGAAGCAATGTTACTGGTTTATGAACTCCGACCTTAATTTAGTAGATATATTGAAATATTTTGTTTGATTGTTTGTTGAATCAGTCCGAACAGGCCCTACATTTCTTGTACATTTGTTTATAGTTTATTTGCTTTCTTAGAGTGGAATGGTCGTTATTGTATTGGCGTATAAAAATCCATACTTCACATTTCCGCAGATCTGTTTTCTTTTAGTTCTATCAATTTGTACTTATTCCCGACACCTCCAAACTAGTATATTTAGCCTGAGGTGTTCCTTTACTATGGGCAAGCATTGGCACTACTACTTTATTATATTTAATAACTATTAACAAAATGATAATATGATCAAGTAGACATTGCGATACTGAAGTTGTATATACTATATATATATATATATATATATATATATCTATCTATCTATTGCCTGACGCCTTACTCCCCTTAATGAGGGTGGCCATACACAGAATGCCCCCAAGCAGACCTATGCCCTGTAAGAGGGACAACCCGAGACAGTTTACTGAAGGACTTACAGGATTTACCACTCTATTTAGGATCCGTCCGACTCCGAGGCCCTCTGTGTATCTTGTTAGCACTATTGTTCTGCAGTGGTGTTCGGCTAGTCCATCCACTAACCTGGCTTACCCTTAGGTAAGCAGTATGGATTTGTATCAGGTTATCTCCCCTAGACAGGTTGCCGACCAAGGCTGACGAGTCCCATCCACCCGGATTTTTATAAGGTTGTCTCTCCAAGTTGTGTTGCCGACCAAGGCTAAGCAGTCCAAACCACCCAATTTATGTATATATATATATATACTGTATATATATATATATATATATACAGTATATAAGCCAGTATGGCTTCCTTAAGGGTCGCTCTACTGGTGATCTTCTTTCATATCTTACTAACTCTTGGTCATCCTCCTTTCGGGACTTCGGTGAGACTTTTTCTATTGCACTAGACATATCGAAAGCCTTCGATAGAGTCTGGCATAAATCTTTAATTTCTAAACTGCCTTCGGTTTCTATCCCATCTGTGCCTTGTCTCTAATTCCTTTACCGTCCATAGCTGCGGTTGTGGACGGCCATTGTTCACTTCCTCACATAAACTCCGGTGTTCCACAGGGCTCTGTCCTAATTCCTATTCTCTTTCTAATTTTTATAAATGATCTCCTTAACTGTACCTTAATTCCCATCCATTCATACGCAGACGACTCAACCTTACACTACTCATTAGTTTTTCAGAACGCCCCAGCAGCAATCCCTCAACGACAAACGTAATGAAGCTATAGAACTCTTAATCTGATCTAAATACTATTTCCAATTGGGGCAGAGAAAACCTTGTTAACTTTAATGCTTCCAAAAACCCAATTTCTCTATCTACCGTCAGGATCTCCCAGCGGACTATCCTTATTCTTCAACAATACAAAAATAACCTTCTTTCTCTCAATATCTTGGTGTCTCTTTTTTCTTCTGCTCTCATTTGGAAGGACCATATTACCAGTCTTGCTAAGGCAGCCTCCCAGAAGCTGGGTGTGCTCAACCGCCTTAGGGGGTTCTTTTCCCCTGCACAGCTTCTTGCTCTGTACAGGGGCATAGTGCGCCCTATTGAGTATTGTTCACATGTGTGGGGAGGTTCCTCTCACACCGCTCTCCTAGACAAAGTTGAAATCATTAACTCCCGTCCACTCACCAACTCTCTGCAATCTCTCTCTCCGCCGCAATGTTGCATCTCTCTCGCTATTCTATCGCCTATAATAATCAGTGTTCCTCAGAACTATCCCAGTGCATACCACCTCCTTACGTAGGGCACGTGGTACCCGTCTTGCAACTCAATCCCACCCTACTCTGTGCAACTCTCCTACCCAAGAGTGAAACGTTACTCTCAAACTTTCTTCTACTCAACAGCTGAGCTCTGGAACTCTCCGAATCAGTCTTTCCCTCTTCCTATGACTTAAATTGCTTCAAACTCCGTGTGTCCAGGCATTTTGGCTCGAACGTCCCTGATTTTGGCCCTGTCACTCTTTCAACTATGGGGGAGGCACTCGCTATAGGCAGTTATGCCTTTTGCCTCCCTCAATCACATAGAAAAAAAAAAAAAAAAAAAAAAAAAAAAAAGAGTTACACATATATTCAGACCACACAGACCTTGCGGTCCCAACTAGGTGGTCCGGCCTTAATACTACTAGACAGGGACAGTTTATAGTGGAAGAATAGGACATTAAAGTAGAAGGATCTCTCCCCACCCTCCGGCTAAATAGCCGTACCGGAAAATAGGATGAAGTGTAACCTTATGGGTCAGGATATGCCCACAAGGAAAGGTTTTATATAGTATAGGAAGAAATTAGTTTTAAAAGGAAATTACACATGCCTACTGATTAATTCATATTAATCCAATAATCAATAGATGATCGTCCAGTCTTTTCTTAAACGTATCAATAGAATTACTGTCGACCACCTTCCTTGGTAAACAATTCCACTTTTTAACCACATTGTATGTGAAGAAATATATATATTATCACATCTAAGGATGCCTTTTTCTAATTAATATCATTCCATTACCTCGGGTTGCAGCATTATTATTAATCGTGAACATTGCGCTGATATCTACTCTGTCAAAGCCCTTAAATATCTTCAAACGCTCGATAAGTTGGCCTTGCAACCACCTTTCCTTTAGCGAGAACAAATTTAATTTCTTTAAGCTTTCATAATATAGCTTGTTTTTTCAGAGAAGGAATTAGTTTAGTTGTTCTACGCTGCACAGATTCGAGTTTTGTAATGTCCTTCTTGAGATACTGGGACCAGAACTGAACGCCATATTGAAGATGGGGTCTAACAATGCTTTTGAATAACGGCAAAATATTGTTTTCGTTTTTTTAGGTAAACATATGTTTTGATAAATCCCAAGGCTTTGTTAGCTTTATTTGCCGCAGCCGCACATTACTCTGAGGTTTTAGGTTTTCTGATATTATAACCCCGAGAACTTTAACCTTAGAGTTTGCTATTATTGGTTGGCCTTTCATTTGATAATCATACTTATTGTTTTTTTAACCAACATGCAAAATTTGACATTTGTCAACACTAAAGGGTAATTGCCACTTTTCTGACCAATCCATTATTTCTGTCTTCCTCATTCAAGACTATATTCCCTATCTTTGCATAGTCAGCAAATTTGGAGATAAAGTTATTCAGACCAACATCAATATTATTTATGTACTGTATAATTATGGTAAATCAAATCGGACAAAGGACCGATCCTTGAGGCACACCGCTGGTAACAGGCACCTAACCTGATTGTACACCATTAATAACAACTCTTTGCTTTCTGCTTGCAAGCCAGCTTTTAATCCATTGATATATATTACCCTATATTCCGAGCAGTTCATAATGTTCTAATAATTTATTGTGAGGTACTTTGAAGAGTCAGTGAAAGATGCAAATGGAGAATTACTAGTGGAATCAGTTGAAGTTAGGAAAAGATATGCCAAGTATTTTGAATCTTTGCTAAATGCAAGAGATGGAAGAGAAGCAGTGATTGAAGCAGTGGTTGATGGAGATAGGTTACCCAGGCCACCCAGGTGGCAGGGAATGAATGAACGGATTGAGGAAAATGAGGCGAAAGAAGCAGTGAAACAAATGAAAGCGGGAAAAGCAGAAGGTTTGGATGGTATTGCTGTGGAGTGTATAAAGAAGGGTGGAGATGTGATAATAGATTGATTGGTGAGACTTGAAGAGTGCATGTATTGTGCCGTTGTACAAGGGGAAGGGAGATCGGCAGGAGTGTTCAAGTTATAGAGGTATTAGTTTATTATCAGTGGTTGGAAAGCTGAATGGGAGGGTGTTGATAGAGAGGATAGTAAAGTGTACGGAAGTGGCAATAGGAGAAGAACTGCGGTTTTAGGAGGGGAAGAGGGTGCGTGGATCAGATGTTTGCAGTAAGACAGTTATGCGAGAAGTATTTAGAGAAGCATAAGGAGATATTTTGGGCTTTTATGGATTTGGAAAAAGCGTATGATAGTGTGGATCGTGAAGCAATGTGGAAGGTGTTAAGGATTTATAAAATTGGAGGAAATTTGTTAGGAGCAGTTAAGAGTTTTTATGAAGGGAGCAGAGCATATGTTAGAGTAGGAAATGGTGAGTTGAGTGAATGGTTTGAGGTAAAGGTAGGTTTGTGACAGGGTTGTGTAATGTCACCATGGCTGTTTAATATGTTTATGGATGGTGTGGTGAGGGCGGTGAAAAGGAGAACTATGGGAAGAGGATTGGGTTTAGTAGGAAAGAATGGTAGAGATTGGGAGTTGAATCAGTTGCTGTTCGCTGATGACACAGCATTGGTGGCGAATTCTGAGGAAAAATTGCAGCGGGTAGTCAAAGAGTTTGGAGTGGTTTGTGGGAGGAGGAAACTGAAGGTGAACGTCAATAAAAGTAAAGTAATGGTGTCTAATAGGGGTGATCGTAGGGTGAATCTAGATGTGAGGCTGGATGGGGAAATATTGGAACAAGTAGAGTGTTTTAAATATCTAGGAGGAACGATAAGCAGGAGTGGAGGTATGAAAATGGAGGTAAAACAGAGAGTGTGTGAAGGAAAAAAGGTTTTCGGAGCAATGGGAAGTATGTGGAAGACGAGAAATCTCGGAATGAAAGTAAAAAGTGCAATGTATCAAGGAATTGTTGTGCCAACAGTGATGTATGGGGCTGAGACATGGGCTCTGAAGAAAAAGGAGAAAAGAAAGCTGGATATGATGAAGATGAGCTGCTTGAGGAGTATGTGTGGAGTTACTCGTAGAGACGGATTGAGGAATGAAGAGATACGTAGCATAGTGGGGCAACAGGAACATTTGTCAGCCAGAGTGGACAGAAGGGTGCTGAGCTGGTATGGTCATGTTGAACGAATGGGAGATGAAAGGCTTACAAAGAGAATATGTGAGTCAGATACAAGGGGAGATAGAAGGGCAGGAAGACCCCCATTGAGATGGAGAGACTGTGTAAGACAAGCTTTGGATGATAGAGGAATGACTATAGATCAGGCAAAGGAAGTGATAATAAACAGGAATGAATGGAGAATGCTTGTGAATAGTTGAGTGAACACATGGTCATTTGGGGGAAGGGGTCGGGCGCAAGTTGGACTAGATAATAGTCCATCAGGCGCCTGGCCCGGGGAGACGATTATTATGAAGGGTGCGCCTGGAATTGTGGTGGGCGGGCTTGTGGCTTTGGCTCCGCTGCATATCTGCCTGCCGAGATCGGAGCCTCTCCGGGTGGTCGGGGGCCGGGGGAGTGCTGGAGCGACCTTGGTGACCCTGGTCTCTGGGTGTTCTCCTGGGTGACCTAGATGTGTGTGAATTTTGTGTTTTGTCTGTGTTTGTTCGTTTTTCTGTCTTGTGTTTTGTGTTTTCCCTGTTCTTGCTCTGTCTTGAGTCGGCCACCCCCATGAAAATAAAAACAAAAAAATAATAAAATAGAGTAAAATAGAACATAAAAATAAAAATAGGAAAAGTGGGGATTGGGCCTGAGCATATACATACATACATACATACATACATACAATACCTTGTCAAATGCCTTTTTGAAAAATAATCTAGGTAGACTATGCCAAGCGCCTTAGTTGAGTCATTAAGAGCAAACCAATTTATTATAATATTCGAGAAGGTTTGTTAGGCACGATTTTCTGGTCCTAAATCTGTGCTGGCTGTTTCTTATTAATCTATTAGATTCAAGATACTCAACTATTATATCTCTTAAAATGGGTTCAAGAATTTTTCCTACATACTGACGTTAACCTTATAGGTCTGTAATTAATAGCTTTGGCTCGATCACCTTTTTTGTAAAAGGGTGTAATGTTGGTTGTTTTACAATCATTAGGGACGCAACCCTGCTGTAGTGACGAGTTAAAGATAATGGTCAGGGATTCACATATTTTTTCTTTTACTTGTTTTACTATCCTATTATGGAAATTATGAGGCCCCGGAGTCGTGTTGATATTTAATTTATTTAACTTACATAATACTTCACTTGCACTGATAGTAAAGTTTCCTATTGCCTACGTTGTTACTGGCCTATGTTTTGTATTATTCTTTACTTCGTTTGTAAAACAGAATGAAAATATTCGTTAAGTGTATTTGCAATATATATGTCGGCTGTCACTATTTGATCATCTCTAGTAAATGGATTTATTACGGCTTTTATTTCTCTGTCATTATTTACGTAGCTATAAATATTATTTGGGTTGTCAGTGCTATTTCTGGCTACAGATACTTCATACTCATGTTTAGCGGATCTAATAAGTTTCCTAACATTTCTTCTAGCAAGGTTGTATGATTCCTTTACTTGGTCATTAGAACAGTCTTTTGTTTAAGCTTGAACATTTGCTGTCTATTTATTATTGCATTACGGATTTCACTGTTGAACCATGGTGGGTTTTTTAAATTTCACTCGTTTGTTTAACTTTTGTTGGTACATATTTGTTCTGTGCCATCATAAACATGTTCTTAAACTTCCCACATCTCATTTATTTCGTTATATATATCTAGCTGTGAGTGTGTGTTATGCAGTGCTTGCCAAAGTTTGTCAAATTCAGCATTTTTATAATCTGGTACCAGAATGTATTTGTTTCTTAATAGTATAGCTGCAATTAACTTCGAACCTATTGAATCTATGGTCAGAATTTGACAGATGTTCACCTACTTCTAAATTAGTAACTACATTTTCATGGGTAGTTACGACAATGTCAAGAATATTATTTTCACGCGTTGCTTCCTTTAACAGTGATATAGATAATTATCTTCTATGAAATCTATCATTTTGATTAAATTAGCGTTATTTCCTGTTACAAGATTCCATTCTATATTAGGGACATTATAATCGCCTAGAAGAATACATTCATCCGAAAGAGTTTTATTTAGCATATCGTAAAATATTATATCGTCACTATCTTTGTAGCTAGGGGCTCTGTGAGCTGTTAGTAATATGAATTTTCATTTTATTGATATTAATTCGGGCACACAATATTTCTAGATTACTAAGGGGAAGGGTGATTTCTTCTGTCATCAACTTAGATGATATATACATGGCCACACCTCCTCCTTTCTTTCCATTTGTACGGTCTAAATGAATACATGTGTAACCATTGATATTGTATTTGGATATTAGATCATTATTATTTAAATCAAGATGAGTTTCGGTGATGCTTATAATATCAGTTTGTTCAGTTAATAGGAGACAATGTTATTCATTGATCTTATTTCTAATAGAGCAGGCATTGAAAGACATTTCTAATAGAGCAGGCATTGAAAGACATTTTCTTAATGTCATTTTCATTGGAATTTTCAACCCTTCTGTGTTTAAAAGCCTGACCGGAGGTCAGAGAGAGAGAGAGCTACATAGCTACATAGATACACAGACCACACAGACCTCAAGGTCCTTACTAGGCAGTCTGGCCTTACAAACTATATATATATATATATATATATATATATATATATACACCGGTACATATATATACACACATACATACACATATACACATACATACATACAGAGAGCTACATAGAGCTACATAGATACACAGACCACACAGACCTCAAGGTCCTTACTAGGCAGTCTGGCCTTACAAACTATAATATGCATATATGCATATATACACATACACACATACACATACATACATATACATATATATATATATACATATATATATATATATATAGAGAGAGAGAGAGAGAGAGAGAGAGAGAGAGAGAGAGAGAGAGAGAGAGAGAGAGAGATAGAACTAAGAGTGAGGTAGAGCTAGACTGGCCACCTAGTCAAGGTAATTAATTCAATAAGACAGGCCTTAATCTGGACCCTGGTAATTCCTGTTCGGTGTAGCAGGCCTATCACAGCATCTCCTACATGGACCCGACTATCATGCTGTATCAGTCTCTCTCTCTCTCTTTCTTTCTCTGTATCTTTAAGCTGAAAAGCGAATCCTGATAATAATAATAATAGTTATTTAGTGCCAGATCTTCCAAAGGAATTCACTAGTGCTTGTAATACTTTCAATCAATCAGTGGACTGGGGTCTGCACCGAAACAGCACGCAGCTGTACCCACCTTCCAATTTCACTCCTAAAGGTCTCTCTGAAGGCGATTCCAGACCACGACTCATTCCTCTACCAGGCAGTAGTACCCAAAAATAATGTTTTACTTTCCTCAGCCTTAGTTTCTCCAAGGTATCCCCTTTTTCGGCTTGTTACTCACTAAAATCATCGCATGAACAATCTCAACTTCAGGGAGCCAATCCACATACCCATATAGCCAAGTTGGCACTTACAAACTACACTCAAAATGTTTAGAATCACGTTCAGAGAGTAGACGCTGATTTCATATGTGATCATACCAGTGGTACCCCATGATCCTACAAAGACAATTGGTAGCCAAGGAATTGATGTTCCTCTCTGTATATCTGTTAATGACCACGTCTGTCTCGCATGGACTCTCTCAAGAGTCCAAGGCAATGAAAATCATCATGACCTGTCCTACCATTGTAATGGACTTTATAACTAAGATAAGGGAATTACACTTTATAAAAGACCTCTATGTTCTGCTTCACCCAACAAACCACCAAATGCTTATACTTTATTCTTAGCCCAAGAGACCCTCAATAGCACGGGATCAGACTCATCACCATGAGCTAACTTGATAATCTCTAGCGATGCTGGTTGCGTCATTCCATCGTCCAAAGTCAAGGTAAGTTATATTTTGTTTTCTATGTGCATGATGGAGACAAGAGGAAAAGCTGCCTGTAACAAGTGTCTGGACACATGGAGCTTGAAGCAGTTTATGTCATAGGATAAGAGAAAGATAGACAGAGGCAGAGGGTAATTCTTTACTTGTTGAGTAAAAGAATTACAGTACTCGGGAAATTGGTTCACTCTTCGGTTTCAGAAAAACGGGTGCCACCCACTCTGCACAAGCGAGGAGGTATACACTGAGAAAGTTCTGAAGAACACTGATTATTGTAATAGCGGTAGAAGAGTGAGAGAGATGCCACATTGCAGTGTGTAGTGAGAGATTGTAGGGTATTAGTAAGAGGAGGTGAGTTTATGAGATAAAATGCTTTTGACTATACCCTTTCGAGAAGTATGGTATGGGTGGAACTTCCCAACACTTGCAATATTGAAATAGTCGACAGATGCTCTAGATAGACTATGTCTGACAGCCCGTCTCAGTAACCAGTCCATATAACTGCTGAAGACAGTGCCAGCACGCAACCCTGTCTCACCTCTGAGTTCACAGGGAAGAAAGTGGAGGCCTGCCTGCCACACTTGATAGCACTCTCTGTACCTGTGTAAAGTCCAGACACCAGATCAATAATTGTTGTAAGTATCCCACAGCTAGAATAGTTCATAGTGTGGCTGTGGTGCACTGAATCAAGTGCATTTTTGAGATCATCAATAACTGAAATCAGCTCCTCTGAAAACTCAAGCCAGCCTTCCACATGTACCCGGAGCACCAGAATTCAGTCAATCATCAACTATTTGGCTGTGAAGCCAAATTGCACAGGTCTTTAACCTATTTTACAAGATACCCTGAACTCACGTCAGTAAGATACACGAAGACCTTGTTCGGCACACTGAGCACTGCACATGTGTTCGGCACACTGAGCACTGCAACATATCACGGTAGTCGTTGCAATCCTGTTGATCCCTTTCCCTTTTCAAATAGGGATTACCAAGCTCCTTTTCCAGTCAAGGGAAATGTTGCATACCCTCCAAACAGTAGTCAGGATAGCATGCAATCCATGGAATATAAACTCCTCCCCAAGTTTGCAGAAGTTGTCCAGAAATGCCACAGATACCAGGTGCTTTCCCATCCTTCAGCCTAGCCACAGCCTAGTTTACTTCGGCAAGGGAGAGTGGGTCTTTGCTGATTGATGAATCAGGAATTGATGGCTGATCATTTACTGACTGAATTTTTGTGCCAGGTGGAGCAGTCCATACAACTACCCAAAATACGTAGCACAACAGGCCCTATTTTCGGTATCATCTAATGCGACTATGCCATAATATGTCATTTAAACCGAGCTAAGCTGGGGGACAACATTTGAATGGATCTGTTCAAGGGCTCGATAAGCAGGTCGAAGGCCATTTGCAGAGAGATAGCTTTCAACCTACTACTCAGCAATTCCCATGGCATACCCCTCTTTATATCTTCACAGGAAAGCTCTTGCTCTATGTGACACTGCCCTGTGCTGGACCCAGTCTAGAATACATACTACTTGTGCACAGCTGCTAATCTAAAGTTTTTTGCTGGAAATATATCCTAAAGAGAACAAAACTACAGGGATAAAATATTACCATATAATATATTTATCTTACGATTATATTGCAACATAATCAATAGCAATTATAATAATAGTATTACTCATTATTATTATTATTATTATTATTATTACTATTATTATTATTATTATTACACACACACAAACACACACACACACACAATATACCCCCCCCCCCCCTCACCCCCACCCTACACACACTCTCAACACATAAACAACCGTCCAAGAGATCATATATTATATAGGAAAGCACGAGGGGGCCAGTGTACGATAATTATTTCATCCACCGCACGACAGCGACTGATGGAAGCTGTTGTGGAGGTGTCCGGAGAAGAATGGTGGAGGACGTGAAGGAGGAGAGATGGTGGTGGGGGTGGAGAAGGAGGGAATAGGTGGGGGTGATATAGGGGGGAGCGGCGGTGAAGGTGGTGTTGATTGGAGTGGAGAGGGAGGGGGGAGGATGTATGAGAGAGAGGGAGGTGTTGATGGTGGTGGAGAGGGATGGTAAGGGTGGGGATGATTGTGGAGAGGCAGTGGGGGTGGAGAGGGAAGGTACAGTTAAAGAGGAGGGGGGAGGATGTGTAAGCGAGAGAGAGGTGTTGATGATGGTGAAGAGGGGGGGTAAGGGTGGGGAGGAGGGGGGAGAGGCGGTGGGGGTGGAGAGGGAAGGTACAGTTGGAGAGGAGGGGGGGAGAATGTGTATGAGAGAGAGAGAGAGAGAGAGGTGTGGAGAGGGAAGGTTAGGGTGGGGATGATGGGGGAGAGGCGGTGGGGGTGGAGAGGGAAGGTACAGTTGGAGAGGAGGGGGGAGAATGTGTATGAGAGTACAAAAGAGTACAAAGGAAATCAAGCAACAACAGATCTAGTGACCCTTCTAGGCTGCTTGTCCTCCAAACCACTGAGGATCAAGTGTCCAAACAGTGGTTTAGAGTGGGTAAGGGAACATTGGAAAGGGAACTACTGCCCTGGAAGTAATGTCCGTGGCAGGATTAGGAAGTTAATAGGGGACATATTGGTTAGTTACTGAGGGGGGGATAAACAAAAGTTATTAATTTACAAACGCAGTCAGTCGCGGGTTTGATGCTAGATATTTGTCTAGGAGAAGTTTAAATGAATCAACGGTGCTGCAGTCTATAACATCTCGGGGAAGCCCATTCCACAAGTTGACAACTCGATTGAAGAAGAAATTCTTAGATTCGTGTGAGTTAAAAGATTTACCAATAATTTTGCATTCCCCTCGTGTAATTAGATTGGTTGATAGTGAAGTACTTACTACAGTTCATATTGTCGATGCCTTTGATGATTTTGAACACTTGAATTAAGTCGCCTCTTAATCTGCGCTGGGTTAAAGGAAATAGATTTAATTCTCTAAGACGCTCCTCGTATGGTTTGTTCTTTCGGCTAGGTTTAATTTTGGTAACTCTACGTTGAACTCGTTCTAGCTTGTCTATATCTTTTTGGTAATAGGGGCACCAGGATTGAACGCAGTATTCCAGAAGAGGGCGGACTAAGAAATTTTAAAAGGTTAGGATAACTTCTCTGGATTTATGCTCAAATGACCTGCCCATAAAGATTATTATTATTTTCTTTGACTTAACAACTTCTGAACATTATAATAATAATAATAATAATATTTATTCAGTTAGCATTTTACAATGTTGGTACCACATAATATGTTACAAATATGACATGTACCAGCTTTGCATAATTCCAACTAAGGATAGTCCAATAAGGCCGTTAGGCGTATTTCCATTGGGGTCCTTGTGGGATTAGGTTAGCTGGGGAAAATGGGGAGGATACAAAAAACAAAAAAAACAAAAAAGCAGATACTTTAGAGAAAGTATTTCTAGGGGGTTATATTAAGATACCTTACATTCTATAGTTGGATTGGTCAAACTATTTCAGTAATAATTTCAGTTTGTTTTGCCTATCTCTTATGTCGTATTTAGTAGTAGACATAAGCTTGGTGCTCCCTTCTCGCAGCTGTCCGGTTCAGGTGCTCCTTCAAGCTACATCTGAAGGAATACAGTGTTCTCTTTTCACGGACTGACTGGGGTAGGTTGTTCCAGTCTTTGATGGCAGTGAAGAAGAATGTTAGCTTACCCTGTCCTTGGATTCTCGGGACCGTACAATTATACATCCTATTCCTTGTATTGTGTCCAATCCTCTCATTTGCTTTAACAAAATTACTCTTTAGATACTCTGGAGCCCTATCATAAAATATCTTGAAGGCATTTATGAGTCTGATTTGTTTGGCCCTGTCAGAGACATTGAGCATACCAAGTGACTGAAGTTGTTCCTGGCCAATATGCGACCTGGGTCCTAGGTTCAGCATGAACCTAACCATTTTATTTTAAGTGACCTGAAGTTTGTGCTTTGCTGATTTAGATAATGCAGAGTACCAGGATGACACAGAATAGTCAAAATGACATTGAACAAGCGCTTGGCATAGGGTCTTTTTGGTTGCCGCTGGCAAGCATCCCACCTGTCTATACAGGTATTTAATATGTGCTCTACATTTACTCAGGATCGATTCCTAGATTGTTTCACCTGACAGAGTCGAGTCCACTTTTAGTCCGAGATATTTCACTTGTGACACTGTTGTTATGGGAATATCATTACAGTTGACCGAGAAGCCCTCAATGTCTTTCAATTTACGTTTTGTTCCACATAAGATGGCTTCTGTCTTGCCCAGGTAAAGAGATAGTCTATTGTCCACTAGCCAATCACTACATGATTCTAGTTCTTTGGAAAGTGAGGCGGCAATACTTATTGGGTCTTTTCCTGAAACCAGTTGACTCGGTTTTAGGTTACTCGATATTGTTACGCCCAGATCGGTTTCTCTGTTTACATTCTTAAGCTGAGTGCCATTCACCGAATAGCTTGCTTTCTCATTTTGGTGTCCGATATGTAGTACTTCACATTTATCCGCATTGAAACTCATTTGCCAAATTTGGGCCCAACATGACAACTTATCTAGATAGCGTTGCATATTGTCAACTTGTTCTTTTGAGAGTACGCTATTTGAAATTTTTGTATCGTCAGCAAATTTTGAGATTGTACAGGTGAGACCCTCATCTATGTCGTTGATGTAAATTAGAAAGAGAATTGGTCCTAGTACCGATCCTTGGGGTACCCCGCTACTTACATTGGTCCCTTTAGATGCCATACTGTTTATTACTACTCTTTGCTTTCTGTCGCTGAGCCAATTTTCTATCCATTTCAACACACCGTCTTGTATTCCATGCGGTTTTAGTTTTAGCAGTAAACGTTTGTAGGGAACTTTGTCAAAGGCCTTTTGAAAATCAAGGTATATAATATCTACAGCTTTATTCTCATCATAGAGGTTGAGGATATCGTGGAAGAAGTCTAAGAGGTTTGTTAAACAGTAACGTTTTTTACGAAAGCCGTGTTGAGTATCTTTAAGTATGTTATTTTACTCTAAGTGATTTACGAGTCTGTCTCTTATGAGTGTTTCTAGCATTTTACATACAGCTGAGGTTAAGCTAATTGGACAATACTTACTGGGTAGGGATTTGCTGCCTTTTTTTAATATCGGTGTTACGTTGGCAAGCTTCCACTGATCAGGCATAGTTCCAGACTGCAAGGATTTATTGAATAGCAATGTCAGTGGTTTGGAAAGCTCATCCTTAGCTTCCTTTAGAACTCTAGGTGAGATTGTATCAGGTCCAGGCGTTTTATTTACCTTGAGTTTATCTAAACAATTCAATACTTCTCTCCCTGTAACGGTGATATTGCTTAGAACATCTGAATTATCAATCTGAATCGGCGATGGTGTAGGGATATCACTGAGGTCTTCTGTTGTAAAACTGACACAAAGAAGGTATTGAGGGCATTACTCATTTGTACTTCGTCTTTGGTGTATTCTCCATTTTCATCGACTTACGGTCCAACAGTTGAAGTAACTACTTTTTTCTTTCTGATATAACTATAGAATTCTTTCGGGTTTGTTTTACTTTGATTCGCAACATGTAACTCCAGGGTCTTTTTACCTTGCTTAATTAAGTTTTTGGCTTTGCATCGTAGCTCTACAAATTTCACCCGTTCTTCGTCATTTTGTGAGGATTTTAATCTATCATTAGCAAACTTTATAGCAAGCAGACAGTTTGAAATACCTTTATTCCACCATCTGGGCTTATTAATATGGCCTGTATGCCGTATTTTCGATGGTATGCAGTCTTGCATTGCTTTTAGGTAAGTGTTTTCGAATACTTCCCAAGATGTATTTATGTCGTTATTGTTAATTAGAAAGCTCCAGTCAGTTTCTTTAAACATTGCTCTAAGTTTAGGAAAGTTTGCTTTATTGAAATTAGGGACTTTCTCGATGCTGCTATTTGGTTCGTTATTAGTAAAATTTAAGCTGAAAGTTATCGTACGATGGTCGCTGTTACTAAATTCATCACCGACATTCAAATTCTCTATCAATTCTTCTTTTTTTGAAAGTACAAGGTCAAGGACTTTATTTCCACGGGTTGGAGATCTAACAAATTGATATAGCGAACTCTCTTGCAAGTTTGCATACAGGTCTTGTCCAGAGTGTGAAGTAATACTATCTCCCCACTTGGTCACAGGTAAATTGAAGTCGCCAAAAAATACGGTATCATGCGAGTTACTTACGTCTGCAATTTGCTCATAAATTTCTCGGTCAGTTTGTACTGATTGAGCTGGAGGTCTGTATATTAATGCAAGTATTATTTTTGTACCTTTATTGTTCTTTATTAGCACAAAGGATGTGTCGACGTTCACAATTTGGGGTTTTGACAAGAGGGTAAGGTTAAGACTTTCATTGATATACAGTAAAACGCCACCTCCATTTTTATTTATTCGGCTTTTCTCAAACATTACATAACCGGGAAGTGAATACTCTGCTAAAAAGTCTCTGTCTTCCGAATTGAGCCAAGATTCTGTTATGCCAATAACATCGTATTTTTCTGTTAACACTAGTTCCTCTATATCTGAAAATTTATTGCGTATGCTACGAGCATTTGCATAGAAAACCTTTAATGTTGTGGATTTAGAATTCAGGGAACGTTCTTTAACAAAATTCTTGGTTCTGGTCGGATCTACATTTATGTACCTGTCTGTCCTCGGTCCTCGCTGTCCTCGATTATCATCCCTGGTGGTCCTCGGTCCTCGCTCATCGTCTCTGGTGGTCTTCGGTCCTCGTTCGTCGTCCCTGGTAGTCCTCTGTCCTCGATCATCGTCGCTAGTGGTCCACGGTCCTCGATCCTCGTCCCTGGTGGTCCTTGGGCCTCGATCCTCGTCCCTGGTGGTCCTTGGTTGGCTCTGCTTCTTTTTCGAAAATCCTTTACTGCGTCGTGAAGCAGGCGGCCAAATCTTGCTGCTCCGACCTGGTTTAGATGAACTCCATCCGCTACAAACAGATAATCTTCACAGTAGAAGTCATCCCAGGTATTGATGAATCCAATGTTTTCCTCCCTGCAGAGTTCAGCCAGTCGACGATTTACGCTAGTGGCCATGTTGTAGAATCTGTTCTTCACACCGATCCTGGGAACGATCCCTGATATGATGACTCTACGTGACTTTTTCTTATACGTCTGAATCAGCTTCCGGTACTTGAGCATGAGGTCCTCCGATCGAGTCCACTGCACGTCATTAGATCCAACATGAATGACGTACATTGTGCGTGAGGGGGCTGACTTCGAAACTTCGTTGACTGCAGCTGCAACGTCGTCCACACCGCCACCAGGGATACAGAAGCGCTTCCTGGTCCTGGGTGCTCTGGCGCAGAACTCGGTAAGTTGTCCATGAACCATGGAATTTCCTACGAGCCGAATTTCTTCTATTTCTTCTTCTTCGTCTAAGTCCGCAAGAATCTGGTAACGGTTCTGGCACATGGTTTCGGTGATGATCTTCCTTGCGATGGGGCGAACATTGTTTCTCACAATGCGGAAGTTGTCCTGAGGGAGAGCAATCATTACTTGAATTTTCCTGACGTGGTGCTGAAGTTGGTACCGCTATATCAGGCGTAGGGCTGTTGGAAGATGCTGCGGTGGTAGAAATTGCTTCATTTGATAATACTCCTACGTTAAGCATTGCAAATTCTTGGACATGAACCTCGGGGCAGTCAAACATGGTAGGACCAAACCTACCGGAACAGGTCGTGCAGGCGTGAGACATGGTGACAATAACAAAACTTCAAATCACTTCACTAGCTTCAAGTCACTTCTAATCACTTGCCTCACTTCAGATTACTTTATTCACTTCACACACATCAGATAACTTTATTCACTTCACTCACTTTAAATCACTTCACTTCACTTCTAATACAATTAACCCTTGTCTATCGGGTCCCGACTTAAGTCCATATAGAAAATTTGGACTATGTGGCGGGGCCCAACTTAAGTCCGAGTGCAATTTTGGCTCAATATTGGCTCTGAGAGAGAGAAACGGGAGGAGCATGGGTTACCTCATGACCGCTCGCCACGGCCGACGTGGACCAACTGAGTTGTACGCCACTTACATCCACCCTCACTCCCTCGCTACATACGTAATTATATAAAGAAATTACCGTATTTTATCGATTTTGCCCTTCGGTTGCACGATTGTTGCAAGACAACCAGTGATCGTAGAAGGATGGTTCGGGTGTCATTGGAAAGCTCAATTAACGCCCTTTCAGGGATACATTCTTATATTATGCTCTGGGTCTTCTTTATGCATGAAAAAGAGCACGGAAACAACCCCATTTATGGTAAAAAAAAAAACGCTGGGCGGCACAGTGAAATATACTTCACCACCCGCTCTTTGAGCGTTAAAGCATGAAAATGTTACATATACATCAAGTCAATAATACACCTGGAATGAAAAGAAAAATTACGCCACAAGATTTACTAGCAAGTACAAAAGTAAAAGTGAATGGGAGGTTAAATTAACCTAGTGAGAAACTTTAAAAACAATAGTAGTTAGTATATACAGTGGTCGACACAACAAAACAATAGTAGTTAGTATATACAGTGGTCGACACAACAAAATAATAGTAGTTAGTATATACAGTGGTCGACACAACAAAACAATAGTAGTTAGTATATACAGTGGTCGACACAACAAAATAATAGTAGTTAGTATATACAGCGGTCAACACAACAAAACAATAGTAGTTAGTATATACAGTGGTCAACACAACAAAACAATAGTAGTTAGTGTATACAGTGGTCAACACAACAAAACAATAGTAGTTAGTGTATACAGTGGTCAACACAACAAAACAATAGTAGTTAGTATATACAGTGGTCGACACAACAAAACAATAGTAGTTAGTATATACAGTGGTCGACACAACAAAACAATAGTAGTTAGTATATACAGTGGTCGACACAACAAAACAATAGTAGTTAGTATATACAGTGGTCGACACAACAAAACAATAGTAGTTAGTATATACAGTGGTCGACACAATAAAACAATAGTAGTTAGTATATACAGTGGTCGACACAACAAAACAATAGTAGTTAGTATATACAGTGGTCGACACAACAAAACAATAGTAGTTAGTATATACAGTGGTCGACACAACAAAACAATAGTAGTTAGTATATACAGTGGTCGACACAACAAAACAATAGTAGTTAGTATATACAGTGGTCGACACAACAAAACAATAGTAGTTAGTATATACAGTGGTCGACACAACAAAACAATAGTAGTTAGTATATACAGTGGTCGACACAACAAAATAATGGAATTGGTAATATCCCTGACAAGAGTGTAATAGGCCTATTAATATGATGGCAAGTATCTGAAATGCACTTAAATACGCTATCAAAAAGTATCAGTAACTAAATTATTCTAACCCAATATTAAAACTATCTTAACAAATGTCAGTGTGTGCGATTTATATAATCAACCAATATAAAAAGTTCAACTAGGTACAGTAATGGCTAGACATTGATATATAAAGTACAAGAAGAGGGTTAATTTGTTTATGCGTACACAGGTGGCGCTGGTGTCGGCGGCGGCGCTTTATTTGGCAAAGATAATTTTGATAAACAAACGTTTATCAGTCAAAAATACAGGTACAATGTCATGCAAGATAACTACTGGGTGACTTACTAAGCACTTAACTACAGTGAGGGCAAAAATAACTACAGCAAGGGCTGTAGCGTACAATATACCTCGAGAGAGAGAGAGAGAGGTGTGGATGGTGGTGGAGAGGGAGCGTATGGGTGGGGATGAGGGGGGAAAAGCAGTGGGGATGGAGAGGGAGGGTACAGTAGGAGAGGAGGGGGGGGGAGTATGTGTTTGAGAGAGAGAGGTGGTGATGGGGGTGGAGAGGGAGGGTAAGGGTGGAGATTATGGGGAGCAGATGTGATGGAAGGTGGGGAGAGGGGATATAAAGATTGGGATAAATGAGGGGAGAGAGGATATGAAAGGGGTGGAGAGTGAAGGTGTGAGATATATATGATGGGGAGAGGGAGGGTGCAGGTGGGGATGAGGGAGAAAGGATTTGAGAGGAGTGAATATTTGAGAGACAGGTTGTGGTTGGGGTGAAAAGGAAGGGTGGGTGAATAGGATGTGATGGGGAAGAGATGATTGTGGATAGAGAGAAGGGAATAATGTGGGATATGGGGGTGTGATAATGTGAAGAGCAAAGAGTGTGGATTGGAAGGGAAGAAAGGTGTGTTGGGAAGTATGAGGGAAAGAGAGGGGGGGGGGGGGCAGAGAGGGGATCGATGGAGATGAAGGGAAGAATGGAAGAAGGCGAGACAGTGGTTTAAAAAGAAGAGGATGAGTAGGGTGGAGAGGGGAGGGTGAGTGGGGTGGAGAGGATGGGGGATGAGTGGGGTGGAGAGGGGGGATGAGTGGGGTGGAGAGGGGAGGATGAGTGAGGTGGAGAGGGGAGGATGAGTGAGATGGAGAGGGGAGGATGAGTGGGGTGGATGAGTGGGGTGAAGAGAGGAGGATGAGTGGTGTGGAGAGGGGGGGGTGAGTGGGGTGGAGAGAGGAGGATGAGTGAGGTGGAGAGAGGAGGATGAGTGGGGTGGAGAGGGGAGGATGAGTGGGCAGGAGAGGGGGGGATGAGTGGGGTGGAGAGGGGATGATGAGTGGGTGGAGAGGGGGGATGAGTGGGGTGGAGAGGGGAGGATGACTTGGGTGGAGAGGGGGGGATCAGTGGGGTGGAGAGGGGAGGATGAGTGGGGTGGAGATGGGAGGATGAGTGGGTTGGAGAGGGGAGGATGAGTGGGTTGGAGTGGGGAGGATGAGTGGGGTGGAGAGGGAAGGATGAGTTGGGTGGAGAGGGTAGGATCAGTGGGGTGGAGAGGGGAGGAAGAGTGGGATGGAGAGGGCAGGATGAGTGGGTGGAGAGGGTAGGATGAGTGGGATGGAGAGGGGAGGATGAGTGGGGTGGAGAGGGTAGGATGAGCGGGGTGGAGAGGGTAGGATGAGCGGGGTGGAGAGGGGTGGAAAGGTGGTTAAGGGGATATCGTAAAGGGGATCGAGTCTAAGTTAGTAAAATGAGTAGAGGGTATAAATGGGAGAATAATTAAAGGGAGTGGGGGATATAAGACACCCAGATAAAGATACGGGAATGGAGAGACGGGAGAATTATTTAACCACTTGTTACGACCGGGACTACAAATAAAACTAGGGCACTTAAAGATTGGACTAGTAATAGGGCACTATGCAACAACGGTACGCTAGATCCAAACCCTCGAACTTATATGCCGGCAAACAAAACACCTATACCCTCCAGAATTACTCTGCGATAGAGGGGTATCCTTAACTGGGCATAAATGTACTCTACTTCAGGCTAACCTACACTGGTATAGCCTGATAACAAACAAGATGCAAGTTACGTTAAAATGCACAAACAGGAATCTATGGAAAGATCAATTAAATCACTGCAAGATTTAATACAATAAAAAGATGCTTAAATACAGTTACTCTAAAAACAATAAACTCTTCACTCCTATCTGAAAGAAAGTGAAGTATAGTCCTACAGCATAGACCTGGAAACTTCTGAAGAAAGTCTGATGCTCATAAGATGCTCGTATCTTAAACTATATAAAGGCAGGAGGCAGGACACCATACGTGTAAATCGAATACACTAAAAGATAGGACATATAATGTTAACTGACACGGGAATACTATAAATGCGCAACGGCAGCAATGCTCGACACTTAAAGAAGTACTTCCTTATCAACGAAACAGTCCGCTATGGTTGTGCAACTCAACAACAACCTAGACTAATAAATGCTGCGAATAATAATGTGTACATATCAAAGAGCTTATATTAAATTCTAATAAGTGTCTACTCGATTAATAATGTCTAGCTGGAATACTCTAGGTAAGGAACTGTGGTTGATCAAAACAGGCTCGTAGCCTAGCGATGTCCTTAAGACTGCATCCTTTAAGTTACGTTAATTGACTAGGGTGCTCTCTTGATAGATCCAGATCACAAGTATCTGGTTCTACCCTGGCGACCCTCTAAAGACAAGCAAAGAGGCAGCAAAGTGTGGAACTGGAACAGGCCAAAACCCTCAGTCAACACAATGCTGCACTCGCAAAGGATGCAAGCGAAAAGACAACCCAGCTACCACAGGACCGGTCAAAGTCGTGTAGGTATAAGCAAACCATACACACATCGGAGACAATGATTACAGTTACCCTATCCCTGTCTAGCATTAAATAAAAGAGCAGAAACACTAAATCAATAATGGAGACACACTAAGTTCCCAACCTCTACTAACTAAGAACCCTCAAAACCTATTCTAAGTACATGTAAATATCTCTGAGGACGGCGCATGCAATACAATGGGCCGGCTATGGAAACCGTATGCAGAACCCAAGGGGATAAGTAATTGAATAAAGACGAGAAGCAAAGGAAAAGAAGAAGGTCAGAGAGAGAGACAGTGGTAAAGGGGGTGTTCGGGAGAGAGTATGCAAAGGGATGTTAGAAGCACGCGCGCCTTGCCTGTCCTGACGAGGAGAGCTCCTGGGGACCCTCATGTAGGAGGCAAGTTACACAGGAGCCCGCAAAGGCGCGATGGTCGGCCAATCACGAGCCGAGACGTCACAAGACAGCAGGTGTCCCGTGACACAGCGCCCGCACCTACAGACACTCACTACCATCTCGCTCTGAAAGTCTCTCTCATTCCCACGCTGGTACTATCATCACTACTATTGATATAAAATACAACCCGTTGTCACAGACGAAAACAAAGACCACCACTGGACTGTCTGTGACAATGCGATTACAAGGAAAGAAAGAACAACTTTCTCTGATAACTGTATCCCATTTCGATGTCCCTGGCGAGCGCTAGTGGCTAACGAGAGGCGATTCTGCCCACGCTGGTAGACGTCACACCCCGCCCAAGATATGGGACGCTCAACATGAGGCGAGCACCATATCTGACAAGGCAGAATGCCGACAAGACCCGTCACACATAGCCACTCCACCAGAAATGAAATGCAAAGCTCAATTCTTACATAAAACAACATATTGACATAAAGAAAATCTTATAACCCCTCCCAAACACAATAGTATAATTTAGCCTGCTATGCTCCCTGAGCGAGCTTCACAGAGCCCAGCCTGCTAAGTGAAAGACAGGTTCAACTTAGGACTTTAGCTATAACATTGGCAACTTATAGTTAACTATCAAAAAGAAAGAGTTTTTATGTGATTTTTGTTTTGTTTTTATTTAATTTTAATGTTGTTTTTGACGGCTGCTCTACAGGGGCAAGCCTGGTTTTTCTCCACTCACAAACACACACTGACTGAACGGCGAGGGTTCTCCTGCAAACATACCCTCCCATGACAAACAATCAGCCAAAACATTATCAGTGCCCTTAACATGCCACACATCCAACTTTTGTTCCGGCAGCAAAACAACACCTGGCACTGATAAACTGCCCAGTTCATCACAAGACTGGCACTTCTCTTCGCTCTTTCCGGCAACGGGGCCTGCCAATAACCTTTCACTAGTTCTACCTTCGTGATGAGCGAGGCAGCCCCGATGCGGTCTATGGTGTCGTCAACTCTAGGTAATGGATAGGTGTCTGTCAGAGATAATGCTTCCACACTCTTGCAATCAACATACACACGGATCTTGCCACTCAACTCAGGTTGCAAACTCACTGGCAACGACCACTCACGATATCCCTTATCCCTCAGACCCTTTTTCCATTTTTAGTCTAGCTCTACTTTAACGACAAGCTGTCGAGCAGGATTTATACGGTAGGGAATTAACTTGAGCCTTGCACTGTCTCCAGCCTCCATGTCGGATTCTACCCCGTACATCAGGCCTGGAGAAGCAACAAACATGCAGACGTACTGCCACAGCCTAGTAAACAACTTCTCTTGGCGCTTAGGAACAAGAGGTTGCAACTTATCTCGAAGAACAACATGCTCATTGCCCTCCCACAATCCAGCCGAGACCGCAGTTTCTACACTATAGTCTCCCTCCTTCTCCACCTTTGTCCCTAGAACAGCCAGGTCATGAGAGGGACAATCTGTACCACCTGTGCAGTCACTCCCATAGTTCATAATTGCTAAGGCTTCCCCGCCGATACCGCACATGCGCACCCCCGCATTCCTTATGACTACATCTGCCTGCGCAGCATCAGCGCCTTCAGCGACATGGCCAGATACAGTCGGTCTATGGTAGGGCTGTTGCATATTACTAGAGCAGCATTGGGAGGCTATGCGACGACTGGGCGCATCCACTCCACAGCCAACCTCACCAATCTGCTCAATGTCCTTATTCTGACCACCACTCTTGCAAGCCATGGGTCGACCCTGACCTGACACCCATGCCAAAGCCTCGTCGCCCACCTTGAACCACTGAAACAACGAGGCTAACGGTCTACTCACACTCAAGTGACCTGCCAGCGGGACCTCATGCACCGCATGAGTTGTGAGGCCTGGGTGCTCGGCACAAACAGTGGGGTATGAACCGAGCAGGGGCTGGAGCGTTGCACACTGCTGCTCAGGCAGGTGCTCTGGCGCTTCCACAGCCACCTGGCTCGTGTTCCCCGCCCACTGCTCCACCGAGACATGACAATCCCAACTCTCCTCCACCTGAGCCCCACTGCCCCCCTCTCCTTCTCCACCTTGGCCGCTGCAGACCAACATAGGGACAGTAGTCTGCTCAGAAACTCCTTTAACAGGTTCACATGACATGCCTCCCCGTCCTCGAGATCAATAGCCCCGTTCCCACAACTCTCCTCCACCTGGGGACTACTCTGTCGCGGAGTGCCATCACGCCCTACCATGTCCCTAGGGGGGACAGGTTCTGGGGCCACTCCGGAGCTCATGTTTGGTCCTAATACTGAGTCGCCAAGAAGAGCCGTTGGATCAAAACTCACAAAACTTCTCCCAACTTTAGCTTTCTCCTTCCGACCGTTCCTCCGCTGGTCTAGAGACTGAGGAATAGGCTGTGACACCTTAGATGCACAAGATCGGGTGACAACACACGCCATCTGCTGTAATTGACACCTCTCGACCCACTCCTGCCCCTCCCTACTCACGTCGGCTGCCCTCTCGGCAACGACTAAGGGTGGAACCTCAGAAATAGGCACCGCAAAGTCGTTGCCGAGAAGAAGTTCGACGGCCTCTACTGGCAGTTTCTCTACGATTCCAACATCAATCTCTCATGTCACACCATCAACCTCCAGCTCCACTCAAACCAACGGGTATGACCGTGTAGCATTAATACCCTGCACCACAACTACCCGTGCCGCGTTTATAGGTTGGCCTGTAAAGTTTTTCATCAGAGTCTGGGATCCACCTGTATCACACAACAACTCCAACCTATGCTTGCAACCAGCCCAACTCACGCAGCCACGCCCTCTATGGTCGCAAAAAGCATCGCGGACAGGTTTCGAGCCTTCCGGACACTCCTTCACTGGCTGTGCCCCCGCATCTGACATATCACCCCGGGTAAATGCAGAAGACCTCAGAGACACCCCAATGTGGCTAGCCAAAGACACGACTGCTGTAGGTTGGTTACTAGGGCAGGAACGTGCAGAATGCCCCTTTATATGACACTTAAAACACTCTACTTCACCCTTGGACTTTCCCTGAGGTGGGGAAGGGCCCTGACCTTTCTTAAATGGGACGGTTTTTGGTTTGTGATCAAAATTAGTATCATTGCTCTTACTTTCGTTATTAAATGTTGCATCACTGACTCGGGGGGGTGGAGTGTTGTGCCCCTTGTTAACTGCATCGGTCCGTTGTGCAGACCCGCACCCTCGAATCAGCGATACTCTCAGGTCAGCCAACTCAGCTGCCTTTTGTAGAGTTTTAGGTTGTTTCTCTTTGAGGTTCAAAGTCAGGTCGCCGCCTGTGCACTTTAAAAATTGCTCTAGAAGGACTAACTGCTCAAGCTCTTCGAATGTCGTCACCTTCTCTGACCTTAGCCTATTTCTCAAAGCATCAGACAGTTCCCGGGCATGTTCTAGAAAAGTGCACTCACGACCCTTCGTAACACCCCGAAACTTCAACCTATATGTCTCTGGTTGTAACTTGTATGCCCGCAGAACAGCTTCCTTCAATACCTCATAATCGATGCAAGACTCCAAGGGCAACGCATCATATGCCTTGAGTCCTTTGCCAACCAACCTAGAGGAAACAAGGGCTGCCCACTTAACCTCGGGCCATTGGGAGCTCCCGGCACTTCTTCTCAAAACGCAGGAAAAACTCGGTGACACCCGACTCGTCAAATGCAGGGACTAACTTAAGAAGGTGCAATAAAGACTGATCAAGACCTCGATTCCCAGAACCAGACGCTGCCCTGTCGACTCCACCCGAGACTTCTCAAGCTCTATGTCTGCACAGTACATGGCCTTTCTCTCCTCAGCCTGGATCCTGAGCTCAGCCTCTCGCTGCCGCTGCTCGAGCTTAGCCTCATGCTTTCGTTGCTCGAGCTCAGCCTTATGTTTTCGTTGCTCGAGCTCAGCCTCATGCTTTCGTTGCTCAGCCTGCTGGTTAAGTTTGGCAAGTTCGAGCTGAAACAACATCTCAGCAGACATACCTTGAGGAGGGGGTGCTACTATTGGGGACCCACCCCGTGAATCACCTAGAGGCATACCCAACCGCCAGCGGGTATCGGCCTGTGGGAACGTACCCGGCTCCGGAGCCCGAGGGGGCGTCATGGTAGGAGTCGAGTGGAATGGGGGCTGGGCAAAAGGTGCCTTAGCGCCCGCTCCACCCGAAGCCCCACGCACCCCAACGAGCACACAGGTAACCAGCTCACTTCTCGACAAACCGCTAGTACCGGGAAACCCTAAGACCGTGGCTACACACTGTAGTCCATACCGGTCTTGCCCCGACACACGACCCGCTGACACAGGCTCCTCCCAAAATATCCGAGCATCCTCCTCACTGTTCACCACCCAAGCGCCCCTAGACAACTCCACCTTCTCCACCTCCTCGCCTGCTTCCCGTACTGTGTCCTCACTGTGCACTGATCCGTCGTTCGACATAGTGTCCACCGGAAATCCTCAACGTTTAAAAAAAAAAAAAAGTAACTAAACTCTCATGTAGCACAATTCATTCAAAAAATGCTTGAAGACAACTCAAGTGCTATACTACGTTGCCAAACAAAAATTCCAACGTGTCCAAAATATTCCTCCAAAAACAAATGTCCAAAAATCCTGCAATTATTTCTTAGTTCATTTGGTATGACGACTAAGATATGATACTAGGCAAGGTCGCCATTTGTTACGACCGGGACTACGAATAAAACAAGGGCACTTAAAGATTGGACTAGTAATAGGGCACTATGCAACAACGGTACGCTAGATCCAAACCCTCGAACTTATATGCCGGCGAACAAAAACACCTATACCCTCCAGAGTTAATCTGCGATAGCGGGGTATCCTTAACTGGGCATAAATGTACTCTACTTCAGGCTAACCTACACTGTTATAGCCTGATAACAAACAAGATGCAAGTTATGTTAAAATGCATAAACAGGTATCTATGGAATGATCAATTAAATCACTGCAAGATTTAATACAATAAAAAGATGCTTAAATACAGTTACTCTAAACAACAATAAACTCTTCACTCCTATCTGAAAGAAAGTGAAGTATAGTCCTACAGCATAGACCTGGAAACTTCTGAAGAAAGTCTGATGCTCATAAGATGCTCATATCTTAAACTATATAAAGGCAGGAGGCAGGACACCACACGTGTAAATCGAATACACTAAAAGATAGGACATAATTATAATGTTAACTTACACGGGAATACTATAAATGCGCAACGGTAGTAATGCTCGACACTAAAAGAAGTACTTCCTCATCAACGAAACAGTCTGCTATGGTTGTGCAACCTAACAACAACCTAGACTAATAAATGCTGTGAATAATATTGTGTACATATCAAAGAGCTTATATTAAATACTAATAAGTGTCTACTCGATTAACCCTTAAAAAGCGGCTCACCACTTAAGTCGAGTTGAAAAAACTGGCAAAAAACGGGTGAAAAAAGGGTGGAAATCGAGTGAAAATGGGTGGGATAGTAATGATCCATACGTCCGACATCTGTGGCCTCCCGGCCCACACTAACTCCAGTTCCCCCACCGCGCATGAGGATGACAGTGTAACCAATAGTTCGCTAAAAGTGAGCAAGGTAGCAAAATCAGCTAAACTTCCATCTTCGAGGTAACACTGTCAGTGCTCCACGAGTGCTACGTAGCTGTATGTGGCGTCATTGTGTAGCGATTTCCACCTAGTTTTCGGCGCAATACAGTTCCTTTCATTTCATATGATGGTTGATATAGCAGTCAGAACGGCCCAGAAAGGCCCAAAACGGCCACAGAGCACCCGCTAGAGGAGGGTTAATAATGTCTAGCTGGAATACTCTAGGTAAGGAACTGTGGTTGATCAAAACAGGCTCGTAGCCTAGCGATGTCCTTAAGACTGCATCCTTTAAGTTACGTTAATTGACTAGGGTGCTCTCTTGATAGATCCAGATCACAAGTATCTGGTTCTACCCTGGCGACCCTCTAAAGACAAGCAAAGAGGCAGCAAAGTGTGGAACTGGAACAGGCCAAAACCCTCAGTCAACACAATGCTGCACTCGCAAAGGATGCAAGCGAAAAGACAACCCAGCTACCACAGGACCGGTCGAAGTCGTGTAGGTATAAGCAAACCATACACACATCGGAGACAATGATTACAGTTACCCTATCCCAGTCTAGCATTAAATAAAAGAGCAGAAACACTAAATCAATAATGGAGACATACTAAGTTCCCAACCTCTACTAACTAAGAACCCTCAAAACCTATTCTAAGTACATGTAAATATCTCTGAGGATGGCGCATGCAATACAATGGGGCGGCTATGGAAACCATATGCAGAACCCAAGGGGATAAGTAATTGAATAAAGACGAGAAGCAATGGAAAAGAAGAAGGTCAGAGAGAGAGACAGTGGTAAAGGGGTTGATCGGGAGAGAGTATGCAATGGGATGTTAGAAGCACGCGCGCCTAGCCTGGCCTGACGAGGACAGCTCCTGGGGACCCTCATGTAGGAGGCAAGTTACACAGGAGCCCGCAAAGGCGCGATGGTCGGCCAATCACGAGTCGAGACGTCACAAGACAGCAGGTGTCACGTGACACAGCGCCTGCACCTACAGACACTCACTACCATCTCGCTCTGAAAGTCTCTCTCATTCCCACGCTGGTACTATCATCACTACTATTGATATAAAATACAACCCGTTGTCACAGACGAAAACAAAGACCACCACTGGACTGTCTGTGACAATGCGATTACAAGGAAAGAAAGAACAACATTCTCTGATAACTGTAGCCCATTTCGATGTCCCTGGCGAGCGCTAGTGGCTAATGAGAGGTGATTCTGCCCACGCTGGTAGACGTCACACACTTCAACACGATGACGTATTTTTTACCTCTTATTCTGGCTATAATTAGACGATTTCATACAGCTTAAATAGAACATAATATTATGCTATTCAAAGGGTTTATTGAGACCGTGTTTATCCCTTTAAGTCTTCGAGGTCTAATAGTAACCAGAATAAGATCAAAGTTACGTCATCGTGCTGAAGGGGTTAAGGGGTAAATACGAGAGTGGTGGTAGATGGGAGGAAGGAGAAGTGACACGAGAAACACACAATGAAAAGATCAGACGCTGCTAAAAACTTAACTGTTGTCTTTTGTGCAGATGAAGGTAAATTGACATGTCGCCATCTTGAGTACCAGCGGCGTGTGGTATATTTTTTTCTAGCTGTATTTAGACGATATTATGCTATTTGGAAGGATCTCCGGTAGTTAAAAGTGTTGGTTAAGATAGTTTCAAGGCCTATTATTGCTAGTGGGCCTTCCTAAGCTTAATCACATTGTATAATAGTTGCCAGAATATATTAAAAAGGACGTCCTTTGGTACTGAAGGGGTTAAGGCAAAAATACGAGGGTGGTGGTAGATGAGAGGAAGGAGAAGTGACATGAGCAACACAAAATACGAGGGTGGTGGTAGATGAGAGGATGGAGAAGTGACATGAGCAACACAAAATACGAGGGTGGTGGTAGATGAGAGGAAGGAGAAGTGACATGAGCAACACAAAATGAAAAGATCAGAACACTGCTAAAACTTAAGGGGGGATGGCTAAGTTTTTCTGATCCCCTTCTCCCTCGTGTTTAGCGTCATTGGTTTTTAGATTTTAAGACGTTCGGCTCATTAGTTTGGCAATTTTAAGACTGTTTGTGTCATTTAGGTGTTGATTATTTGCCTGGCGAGCGATATCGAGCCTGTAATTGTATAAGTATCCAGGACATTTTTCTACCGAAAAATACACACATTTATCTTGAAGTGGGGTCTAGGGTATTTTTGTTTACAGGTTGATGGAGGTCTAGGGAGAAAACTAAAAAAATAATACAAAGATAAAACAATACTCAAATTAATACGGCCATCTCCCCATAACTGTTGTCTTGTTTACCGCTGAAGGTAAATTGTCATGTCCCCATCTGTATTACTCACTTAGTAAGAAAATATAGTATCCACAGATGTCGATATTTATGAAACCTTGGCATGGCTACCAAGCATAGAGGTATATTATTTGTCTGTGAAATATCGATACTTCAGCAGGCAAGGCGTTAAGTTATTCGTCAGGTGTAAACAATAAATATCCCTTTCTTTTCCTCCTAGTGGTTTAAGGGGAACCTCCATCAAGCTTAAATAAGATAGGCTACCCACAGTAATCGCCTTCGAGATTAATGTGTACATTTTTTTCGGTAGATATGTTCCGGCCGAAGGCTGCTGTCTCCTATATTATAGGCTCGCTATCAATCGCCAGGTAAATAATCGAAACTTATATGGCACAACAGGTCTTCACGTTGAGGGAAATGGTTTTAAAACCGACAAACTAATGTGGCGAAATGTTTAAAATGTCACAAACTAATGGAGCTAAACAAGAGGGAGAAGGGGGTCCAGAAAATACACCCCATTAGGTTAACCCATTCTACTTTCTCTGTCTAACCCTTCTTTTTTCCTCAAACGCTACTGGCAAAAAAAAAAAAAAGAAAAAAAAAAAAGTGGAAGGGACAGAAAGGGGATAGGAGGAAGGATGTAGTTGATTGGAGAGGATGTGTCCAGTGATAAGGGATAGCTAAGAAAACGTAAAGTATGTGAGAGAGAGAGAGAGAAGGAAGGATGTACTTGATAGGAGAGGATAAGGAAGCGATAAAGTAAACGAATATTATGCGTGTACGAGTACAAAAGTACAAAGGAGTACAAAGGAAGTCAAGCATCAACAGGTCTAGCGACCCCACGAGGTTGTTTGCCCTCTAAATCACTCCTGTTCAATTTGTCCAACAGTGGTTCAGAGTGGGTAAAGCCTAGTTCACACATTCAGGAGTGCGAGCCCGAGTTTCCACGAGTCCACAGTCGTGAACACTCTGGCCTGAGTGTACAAAAATCTAGGAGTGTACACGAGTATCCACGAGTCAAAACGATTAGCCAAGAATGCACTCGTGGACACTCGCGGTCCTTAACGAGTCACTACAAGTATGCTGCGAGTGTACTGAGAGTGGGGGAAATTTGAATTTTACCGGTCATTTTCGGATTATGAGTAGCTGCGAATACTTACGAGTTACCACGAGTGTGACAAGAGTATTTACGAGTAGTTATGAGTTATGACGAGTTGTCACGAGTATGCCCACGAGTGCATTGAGAGTATGCCAGGAATGCCTCCCATTGTGCCCCTGGCATGCACTAAAAAACATTATGTGTAGTCATATATGTTCCTTTTAATTCTCATATATATATATATATATATATATATATATATATATATATATATATATATATATGAGTCCCACTTTTGACTCTTTTTGCCTTCCTTCAGCCGACTTATATCACATTATACTACAAACATCATATATGACATAACATATAACACATTAAGCATCAATAAGAACTGTTTTAGATCTGTTACTGACTTTTTTGTGTGGATTGATGTGTTGACGTCAGTAGATTTACCCGTCGCTGCACTCCCTTCCCCTTCCCCCGCCCCTACCCCAACCCAGACCCCGTCACTGTGATGAAGTTAATGGGCTTTGTGCTAAAGCTCGCACATCGGCCCCTCCATGTCCCGCAGCATGTCCATCGTCCTCATCGCAACCAGATAACACAGAAATATTGTCCATCATATCATCAGACTGGTTGTCACTGTCAGGGCCATGAAAAAAAAAAAAAAAAAAAAAAATCAAATAAAAGTCAAATCTTCCGTTCGGAGTTTTACACCAATTAGCTTAGCGCCTTATCTGGAGATGATGGGGGAATATCTTTTGTTGATTGTTTCTTATTTCTTGTTTATCTATGCGCTGGAAGGATATTATATTTTTCAATTCCATCGCATTAGAAATTATTCATAGATTACAAAAAGTCCAAATAAGACATAGTTATGTTTATGTATAAGGGAGATAGATAGATGCATTAGATAGATAGATAGAGAGTTGCTAGGTCCAAGTATAGATAAAATATGAAGTTTTATGACTTTTCATTGTATTATATACTGTTTATACTGTATATATTTTTTTCATATGTTATTAATCTATTAATTCTCATTATTGACCACATAGTTTTGTCCGCGAGTTGCCGCGAGTGTTTAGAGTATTTTCGAGTAGTTACGAGTAGTTACGAGTTACTACGAGTAATCATGAGTTACCGCGATTTATCACGAGTCACTGAGAGTTAACACGTGTGTCTTGAGGTTGAGATGACTCGGGGCCAAAATTTAATGCAAGGATCAAGTTTGGGGTGCCCGAGCCGAGTTTCCACGTATCCGGGAGTCCCCACGAATTTCCCAGAGTTCCCACGAGTTCCCGTGATAATGCAGGAGTCATTATGCGAGTTCCCGCGACTGGGGACTCGTGGAAACTCGGGCTCGCACCCCTTAATGTGTGAACCATGCTTAAGGGACAATTGGTAAGGGAAGCACTGCCTTAAGACCAATGTCGTTGGCAGGGTTAGGAGATGTTAGTATGGAACAATTTGGGTTAATAACATAACACAGCTACAAGCGATCCTCGATGTATCTAAGAAAAAAGAAATTAATTTACAAATGCAATCAGTCGCGGGGGCTTAAGGCGAGGTGCTTGTCTAGACGATGTTTAAAGGAATCAACGGTGCTGCAGTCTATAACATCTCGAGGAAGCCCATTCCACAAGTTCACAACTCGATTGAAGCAGAAACTCATAGACACGTGCGAGTTAAAAGATTTACCAATAATTGTGCAACATTTCCCCTCGTGTAGTTTGATTGGTCGATCGTAAAGTACTTATTACAGTTCATATTGTCAATGCCTTTGATGATTTTGAAGGTTTTAGTTAACTCACCTTTTAATCTGCGTTGGGTTAAAGGAAATACACTTAATTCTCCAAGACGCTCCTAAGGGAGAGGGAGAGAGAGAGAGAGAGAGAGAGAGAGATTGATTTTGATTTTGCCCCGAGGGGCGAGTTTATTGAGCAGCGCCCCCCATCCTGTGAGGGGACAACCACTAGTAAGGCGATACATACTGCTCAAAGAGCCATTATTCCACTGAAACAACAGCATCGTCGTCTGGTTACATTCATATTTGTGTTTATAAGTCAGGTTGGCATTATTCAGATGTGTTATTATAGTTTCCTCATTTAATTGTCACATGGTCTGTATATACGTATTTCATTAAAAAAAAAAAAAAAAAAAAAAAAAAAAAAAAATAAAAAAAAAAAAAAAAAAAAGCAAGCTTGTAGTGACTGAATTATTAATTGACAGGTTGTAAATAATAGCACTACAGAACTAGTGCAATCGTATGAGGAGACTATTCATATTTTCATTGCATCAATGGTTATTGAGATCATAGTTAGCTGAATACAATTATTACAAAAATAGGCAATGGTATAAATCAACATTATACATAATTTAATACAGACGGACATAATCATGATCCGGTTCGTTGTGTACTGGGAGCTAAGGTGTCTTGAGATCGCCTCGTACCCATACACAACGAACGTATTATAGTCTGCATGGTTGGTATCTAATTGAATATACTTAGTGGGTATTTCAAGAATGTCAGGGGGTAAGGAAATGTGATTTGTATATTAGAAGACTTTGATTAACGAGACGTGTAACATGTGGAGGGAGATGGTAGAAAGAAAGGGATCTCGTTGGGGGTGGAAGTTTCGCTCCCAGGAATTTTCGTTCCTGTGGTATTTCAATAATAATATTAAAATAATAATAATAATAATAATAATAAGGGGACAACCACTGGTAAGACAATACATACTGCTCAAAGAACCATTATTCTACTGTAATAACAGTATCGTCGTCTGGTGTTAATATAGTTTCCTCATTTGATTGCCACATGTGCTGTATATACGTGCTCATGAAAAAAATAAAATAAAAAATGTGACTGAATTATTAATTGACAGGTAAATAATGCACTACAAAACTAGTGCAATCATATGAGGAGGCCATTCATGTTTTCTTACATCAATGGTTATTGAGATCATAGTTAGCTGAATACAATTATTACATACATTATGTGACTAATATTTCGAACTACATAAATTGTTATGCAATAATAGTACGACAAATATATTACAATCATATGAGGGATACTTCACATTCTTCATTACATCAACGGTTATTGAGGTCATAGTTAGCTGAATACAAGAGTCACATACACAATGTGACTAATATTACCAACTACCGAAGTTATAATGGAATTATAGTAATACAAATATTTTACAAACATGAGTTACATGGTTCAAATTCTTATTACAATAATGGTTATTGAGGGGATAGTTAGCGCAATATGACCAGTGGAGAAGTTTACATGCCGATAGTAATATAATATTTAGTAGGGTGTGTGGTTATGGGAGAGTGGGAGGGGGTTGTAGGAGGTAGAGGAATGGGTGGGAGAGGAGGAGGAGAAGGGGGGTGGGGGGGGGGGGGGGGAGGAGGAGGTAAGGTACTCCAGGGAGGAGGAAAGTGTGAAAGGGGAGGTGTGTGTGTGTGTGTATGTGTTGGGGAGGGTGGAACATACTACATATAAATAAGTTGTTTAAGGCCAGCCATAGTACTGAAGATAAATATGGTAGTAAAAAAAAAAAAAAAAAAAAACATCTTAAAAGGGAAAGTTTGAATTTCAACGCAAGTCTACAGATATCAGCAGTATCGCTTCATCGTACCTGACACAACATATCAATAAGTAGGGAAGGAAACTGTATACATGCAAAGATCAAGATTCAATTAAGTTTAGTAGCAAAACAATATTCAGAAGGAAGATACTAGTAGTCCTCCGGGATGGATATGCCGCATATCCGAAGGTACTTAATTGTAGATCAAACCATTAGCAAAGAATATTGAGGACAATTATGTTGCTTACATATGCAAGGGTCATGTATATTGGCTTGCAAAAGGATTTGAATTGGCACTTAACAGATTATTTAAATAAAAGCTGTGTTAGAGGCTCAGAGGGATATGTATATACTGTACATTGTCAATCTATTAAATGAGAATAGCAGTGATAAGTAAAGAAATACTGACTGATATTATAAGTGTGACATGATCAATGAAAATATGAAATCGTGTAGAGGGCGTTACAAAGGGTTTAAGTGTGACTATGTTGAATAGTATTGGACTTAATACTCCCCCCTGTGGTGTACCCAGCTCAAGCTTACGTATTTCAGACTTTTTACCTTGAAAGACGACATATGCACTTCTATTGCTGAGGTATTCCTTGATCCAGCCCAATAGTTTACCTTCTACACCCATTTTCGCCAACTCGCAAAGTATTACATCCCTGTTTGCTACATCAAATGCACCCTTTAAATCTAAAAATACAGTAAAGTTACACCTATGGTTAGAGAGATATGATGCGATACAGGACAGTGTACTTCTGCCTTTGATGTAGCCATTCAAATGCGGGCTCAATTGTGACTCTATTTTGTGCAGTAGCCTATTAAGGACAATCCTTTCAATTGTCTTGCAATAACAAGAAAGAAGTGATATAGGTCTCATGGCTGTAACAGAACCAGCCTTGGGTACAGGAATTATGACAGCTCTTTTCCAGTCAGGAGGGATGACACTGTTGCGATAGCTAAGGTTAAAGAAATCCAGCAATGGATTGCCTGCAACCTCTGTCATTGCACGTAGAATGGGATATGTTATCCCATCCTCCCCTGGGGCACTACTTTTGTTGTTGGATAGGGCTCTTTGGAGCTCGTAAGTGTTTATATCTTTACACGAGTCATCCTTAATGGCTATTGCTTCGTCTACTTGTTGGCGAAAATCCGGCAGGTTGGGTCCTAGCTTATTCCTAACTCTGAGAGGCAGATTACTGTAGGTGGAGGCAGAGGCCCATTCATCCATAAGGGTTTGAGCATATTCCTGAGGGTGGGGATGTGCTGCAGCTTGGTTAGTTTTCCCCCTTGCAATGTTTATTTTCCTCCACACAACACTGATGGATGTATCTTTATTTGTGTGATTTAAAAAGTCTAACCAGAATTTCTCCCTTGCTTTAATTTTAGCCTGATGGGCCCTTTGACCACAGATTTTTATATTTTCAAAGTTTTCACCAGTTTTATTACCCTTCCAAATTTGTGTAGCAATTTTTAACAAATTGGTGGTATCTTGTACCTCTTTATCATCCCTGTACCTCCTTGGCCAGATTCCACCCTTCGCGTTTGAACGGTATTTGTTTCCCCTATTATTATTATTTTTTTCTTGTTTGATTGCTGTTTGTTTGTTGTCTTTTTATGAGAGATTTGCTGTTCATCATATCTTGTTAGATCTTGATAGAAAGTATTTATTGAGTTAGTCTCAGGATATGACTCAAACCACTTACTCATTCCCTCCACAAATTCTTTGGTATGCTGTGGTAGGAGTTGGAGCCTCTTCCTCCCCCCATCAACCCGCCTCTTTTTAACATCTAGCTTAGTTAATAGTGCAAAGTGATCAGATAATAGTAAGTCCTGCTTGTGAACATAATAGGTACGATATGGCTCGTTATACAGACAAACATAATCTAGCCTGCCACCTAGGACATGCGTTGACTCCGGCTGTCCTATTAGTCTTACCTCATTACAGGAGTTTATATAATTTAACCATCGTTGACCATTAACATTAGTATTATTCCTACCTCCATACGAGGACAGAGCTCTATGGTGAGCATTTAGGTCGCCCATCAATAGAGTCTGTTCTTCATATAGCAGGTCAGGAAATTCTTGTGTATCGAGTGAGTTGCAACCTACATATATGTTGATTATATTAAGTTGGTAATCATCAAGGTATAACTTTAAAGATATATTTTCAGTGTCCCTACCAAAAGAACAATAAAACCTCTTTACAGGTATAGTCTTTTGACATACGTAATCAAACCCCTGGCAGATGTTTCAGTGCAGTTGTGTACATGGGCAATATAATTTCCAAATCTAGGGCGAAATGTTTCATTAGCCCTGGTTTCTTGGACACATATTACATCCACGTCATGCAACATTGCAAAATGCTGAAGCTCTACAAAGCGTTGATTAATGCCATTGATATTCCAACAAGGAAGTGGAGGAGATGAGCAAGGTGTTTAAGGATGAGATCTGTGCAGCATGTGAGGAGGTGTGTGGAGTGAGGAGAAGAGGGAGGGGAGTGAAAGGTACAGCATGGTGGACAGAGGGTAGCTGTGGAAGAAAAGAAGAAAGCATATAGAGAGTGGTTGGGTAGTAGAGGGAATGAAGATTCCGAGAGGCAGAAACGAGCGAGGTACGTGGAGAGTAAGAGGGTGGTGAAGAGAGTAGTGAAGGAAAGTAAGAGAAGAGTAGATGAGGAATTTGGAAGGAATCTGAGTGTAAATGGAGGGAGAGTAAGAAACTGTTCTGGAAAGAAGTCAAGAAAGTTAGGGAAGGTAGCAAGGGAAACAGTAAGGGTGTGAAAGATAAGAATGGGAGAATGCTAGCCGAGAAGCAAGAGAGAGTCGAAAGATGGAGGGAGTACTTCAGTGAGTTGCTAAATGAAAGGAATGAAGAGCCAGCAAACATAGCTGGATATGGTATGGGAGGGAGAAGAAGAGAAGTAGTGGAGGAGGAGGTGGGGATCAGGAGGTCAGAAGTGTGGGAAGCCATGAAAAGAGTGAAGTTGGGGAAAGCACCAGGAACAGATGGAGTGTGTGGGGAAATGTTGAGGTATGGTGGTGAGATAGTGATAGAATGGGTATGGAAAATGTGCAAACTAGCATGGGAGAAGGGGAGTGCACCCGATGACTGGAAGACTGGCATAATAGTCCCCCTATATAAGGGCAAAGGGGAAAGAGGAGTGTGTGGTAACCACGAGGAATATGTCTTCTAAGCGTAGTAGGGAAGGTATACAGTAGGGTAGTGATTGAGAGAGTGAGAGTGAGAACGGAGAAATGGATAGGCGACGAGCAGGGAGGTTTTAGGAAGGGAAGAGGATGTGTAGATCAGATTTTTACCCTGAATTGTGTTGTGGAGAAGTATCTGGAGAAGAAACAAAAGGTGTATGTTGCCTTTATGGACTTAGAGAAGGCCTATGACAGAGTGGATAGAGAAGGTTTGTGGAAAGTACTTAGAATATACGGAGTAGAGGGCAAGTTGCTGAAAGCAGTGAAGAGCATGTATGAGGGTGCAAAGGCGGCAGTACGTGTGGAGAGTGAGCAGAGCGAGTTCTTTGACCTGAATGTTGGTTTGAAACAGGGGTGTGTGATGTCCCCGTGGTTGTTTACTGTATATATGGATGGAGTTATGAAAGAAATACTATCAAGAGCAGTGGATGTTAATGTATCGCTGAAAAGGGAGGGAATTGAGTGGAAGCTACCTATACTGATGTTTGCGGATGATACAGTTCTGATGAGTGATAATGAATGGGAGTTGCAGGGTCTGGTAAATGAGTTTGGAACAGTGTGCGAAAAACGGAATTTGAAGGTAAATATGGGGAAGAGCAAGGTTATGGTCTTCGAAAGGGGTCACAGAGTGTGAGGTGAAGCTGAACGGTCAGGCTATGGAGATCGTCAACTCTTTTAAGTATCTGGGCAGTGTGTTGAGTAAAGATGGGACTATGGATGAAGAGGTGCGGGAGAGGGTACAACAGGGGAAGAGGGTTGTAGGAACGCTAAAAGCAGTAACAAGAAATAGGGTGGTCAGTATGGAAGTGAAGAAGTCCTTGCATGACAGTGTGGTAATCCCGACACTGACTTACGGAAGCGAAGCATGGACGTTGGTTGAGAGACTCAGACCAAGAGTGAGAGCAGTGGAAATGAATTACTTAAGGAGTGCGTGCGGAGTTACATGGAGGGATAGACAGACTAATGAGGAAGTAAGAAGGAGGTGTGGTGTGGAGGTAGATGTGCTGGAAAGTGTGAAAAGGAACAACTTGAGATGATTCGGCCATATGGAACGTATGGAAAGCGAGAGAATGACTAAGAGGGTGTACGAGAGCGAGGTGGAGGGACAGAGGGGGAGAGGTAGACCGAATATGAGGTGGAAGGATGGAGTGAGGAACTACATGAACGAAGGCGGTGCTGGTTGGGGGGAGGGGCGTCGACTGACTGGGGACAGAGGTGCATGGGGGCGGTTCGTTCGTGGCCACCCCTTCGGGGATCACGGCGTCAGGCAATAGATAGATAGATAGATATTCCAACATAACACCTTTAGGCCTGTATCACAATTTCCTGTGTTATTCATCATCACTACCTACTGGGGTTTCTTCAACACTAGCTGGCTCTACCGAGTCTACCATACCCTCAATTACTTTGGCTGTCTCTTTCATTGTTGAAACAGCAGAGAGGAGGCTCATACCATCCCCTTCTGTAATTTTGTCTAGTTTTTCCCTTATTGATTTAACCGTAACCTTTCTTGGCAAGGCATGGGAAACATTGTTTAAAACATCGTCTCTTACTAATAGATGTTCAGTTTGTTCCACCCTAACACTGTGATATTCCCCCTGCTGAGAGAGAGAGAGAGAGAGAGAGAGAGAGAGAGAGAGAGAGAGAGAGAGAGAGAGAGAGAGAGAGAGAGAGAGAGAGAGAGAGAGAGAACCCCTTACACCTGAGACATTTTATAATTGACCTGTCCCCTACCTGGCCACTGGTATTTGGTTGACTAAGGTGTGAGGGGGGAAGGCTGATGATGACGGTGTATAATAAAAGAACAACCCAAGGGAAGTGTATAGATGACAATGATGGTGGTGGTGATGATGATGGTGGTGGTAATGATGATGACGATAATGATGTAGATGGTGAAAAGTATGATCAATATGATGATGTGGAGGATGGTGAAGATGATAATGAACATGATGATGATGTTGAAGATCATGATGATAATGATGATGATGGTAATGATGATGATAATACTGATGATGATAATACTGATGATGATAATGGTGATGATGAAGATAATGGTTGTGATGATAATGATAATGATGATGATAACGGTGATAATGATAAAGAAAATGATGATGATGTTGATGATAATGATGTTGAAGAAGAAGAAGAAGAAGGAGAATATGGTGAAGATAAGGAAGGATAAAAAAGAGGAGAATCTTTAAACACCTGCGATTCTAAATCATTAACCCGTATCCGATCTGGACATCGGTTTTTGGACTTCCAGGGTGTGTGAGAGAGTGAGTTGATGGTGAAGGAATATCACATAGATGAAGCAATTGAAGAATAGAAATAATATTCTTCTTTATCTTCTTCTGTTTTCTTCCTCTTCTTCTTCTTCTTCTTTTTCTCTCACCTTGGAGGTCCAAAGACCAGTGGCCAGGTAGGAGACAGGTTAATTATTACCAAAGGTCTCAGGTGTTAGTGTTCGCGCGCTCGCTCGCTCTCGCTCTCTCTCTCTCTCTCTCTCTCTCTCTCTCTCTCTCTCTCTCTCTCTCTCTCTCTCTCTCTCTCACACAATACAAGAAGACGAAAAAGAAGAAGATTATGTTGATGATGATGATGATGAAAGAGTGCAAAGATGTATATTATGAAGTTGAGCAACATCAGGTCTAGCAACCCCTCGAGGCTGCTTGCCCTCTAAATCACTGCTGCTCAGAATGTTCAACAGTGGACTAGAGTGGGTAAGGGACAACTGGAAAGGGAAATACTGCCCTGGTTATAATGTCCATGGAAAGGTTAGACCATGTTAGCATGGGACCCCCAAAGTACCAGGAGGAGGGTGATGATGATGAAGACATAAGCTAATAGATAATGATAAACAACAAGCACAACAACAAGCACAACAACAAGGAGAGAAGAATTATAAAAGGGTAGAATAGAAGGGGAACAAAGCCAAGATAAAGAAATAGAGGAAGATTTAAACGAGGAAACAGCATAAATATGGGAAGGTGGAGAGCTAGAAAAAGGGAGGAAGGAAATTAACCCCTGCAGCACCTTGACGCCTGTTAACTTTGATGCTGGCTAAAATTAGACGATTTTATGCAGTTTAATGAGGACCTATGTTATTAAGAGGAATTATTGAGATCGTATTTACTACTATGAGTCGCAAAGTTAGATTACAACCTTAAGGAAATCGTCTAATGGTAACCATAATATGATGAACATTACGTAATGGAGGTGAAGGGGTTAAGAAAAAGTTAATAAACAACATAAGGTACAAAACAACCACAATAAATGGAATGAAGAGAAAATTTATAAGTAACATAAGTAACTAAGAAGATGAACGAGGAAGAAAGAAAAAACAAAGAGAAAAAAGAAGGGACAAGGAAAGTTAAGAAGAAAGAGAATAATAAATAGACAGAGTAGAAGAGAGGAATATGGGATAAAGGAAACGAAATTACTAGAAATAATGGATAGAAGGATGGCAGAGAGAAAGAGGTAATAGATAGCATTAAATAAAAAGATGGCGAAAATAGAAGAGAGAGGTGGAAAATAAGGGATAGAAACATGGAAGGAAGAGAGAAAGAAGGAATAGAAGGAATGAGGAAGAAAGAAAGAAGGGAGAGAAGCAACGAGTAAGAGAAAAAGAAGGGATAGACGGAAGGAAGAAGAGAGAAAGAAGGGATAGAAGGAAGGAGGAAGAAAGCAAACAGGGATAGAAGGAAGGAGGAAGATTGAAAGAAGGTATGGAAGGAAGGAGGAAGAGAGAAAGTGGGAATGAAAGAAAGAGGGGATAGAAGGAAGGAGTAAGGGGAAAAAAAGGGATAGACGGAAGGAAAAAGAGAGAAAGAAGGGATTGACGGAAGGAGGAAGCGAGAAAGAGGGGATAGAAGGAAGGAGGACATAAAAAGAAGGAAGAGAAAAAAGGGATAGAAGTTTGGAAGAAGAAAGACAGGGGATACACACATGGAAAGGAGAGAGAAAGAGGGGATACAAGGAAATAAGAAGATAGGAAGACGGGATAGAAACATGAAAGGAAGAGAGAAAGAAGGGATAACGGATGGAGGAAGAGAGAAAAAGGGATAACCGAAGGAAGAAAAAAGAAAGAAGGGAGAAAGAAAAAATAGAAGGAAGGAGGAAGAAAGAAAGAAGGGAGTAAGAGAGGATAGAAGAAAGATAGAAAGAGGGGATGGAAGGAAGGAGGAAGAGAGAAAGAGGTAATAGAAAGAAGGAGTTAAGAAAGGGGAAGAGGGAACCACTTGATAATTAACCTGTCTCTTACCTGGATTTGAGTTACCTGGGTGTGAGGACAGAGGTGTGAGGAAGGTTATGAGGCGAAATTTGAGTAGGGATATGAAGTTGAATATGAAGCCTAAGGGGAAATATGAGGAGGGAGATGAAGTGACTTATGAGAAGTTATATGAGGTGGGAGATGAAGTTAATTATGAGGAGATTTATGAGGCGAAATATGAGGAGCAAAATTGAGTGAATTATGAAGCATGAAGGGATATATGAGGAAGGAGATGAAGCACGAGGGGAATGATGAGGAGGGAAATATAATGAATTGTGAGGAGATATATGAGGTTTAATACGAGGAGGGAGAATATATAACTTATGAGGAGATATGTGAGGCGAAATATGAGGAGGGAAATTAAGTGAATTACGAGGCATGAGGTGAAATATGAGTGAGATCAAGTGAATTATGAGGCATGAATGGAAATATGAGGAGTTATATGAAGTGAATATGAGGATATATTATATTAGGCGAAATATAAGGAATGAGATGAAGTGAACTATTAGGCAAAATATGAGGAGGGAGATTAAGTGAAGTACGAGACATGAGGCAAAATAAGAGAAGGGAGATATAACATGAACTGTGAGGAGATAATTATATGAGGCGAGATGAGAGGAGGGAGATAAAGTTTACTATAATGAGGGATATGAGGCAAAATATGAGAAGGAGACTATGTGAATTATAAGGAAGGTGATGAGGCAAATATGTATAGTTTATTGCTGTTGTTGCTGTGGTAGCCCCAAGATGCCCTTTATTGGAATCCCGTGGCTTCCAGGTAGTCCGCCACCTCTCTCGGTGGGTCAAGAGAACTCCGAGTCAAGCCGGTATCACACGAACGTTTTTTCACTCAACATTTATCCTCAACACTGGTCTGGCAGCTTATGAGGTAAACAAAAAAATCATCTATCATCAGTCTAGTTTCCGATATTGCGGCAACATACTCCAGAAATGTTGCCAGAAATGTTTTGATCATCGAATGTTGACTATAAAAGCTTTCGTGTGATACCGGCTTTAGGTGTGTTGGAGTTGAATCAGGGTGTCTAACGAACGACGAGCCCTTTCTTTGTAGTCTTTATTATTGTACATGTAAAGATAAGATTGTGGTTTATTATTCAAATTATGTCTTTGAAAGCTATAAAACAGCCAAAACATTGCTATTGCATGTTAATTTTCTTGTACTCCATCTCATGCTCATTCAATCCTCAACCAAAATTGCTCTGGTTTGACAGCCTGAGTTGTATTAGTGTGGGTCAAGTGTTGGGCAGTGGAGTATTCTGTGTTCTGTGTTGTTGGTGGGATGTTGGAACCGGGGACAAGAAGGGTCTTAAGGGTGGATGGGCCGTTTATCTGGTCCCCCTTCTTCCTCATGTTTAGCTCCATTAGTTTTCAAATTTTAAGACATTCGGCCCGTTTGTTTGGCGATTTGAAGACCTTTTGTCCTATTTTTTAGTCAATATTAAGACTTTGTGTCAGTTGGGTGTCAAGTATATTTTGGCCAGCCTGTAATTTAAGAGGTGGCCAGAATTTTTTGTTATAAACAAATTACAAATTTATCTTGAAAGAGGGTCTTGGGCAGGTATTTTTATAAGTTTGATGGAGGTCTATGGAGGAAACTAAATAATTAGTACAAAGATACATAAATGAACAAATAAATATGCCCATTTCCCCTTAAGTTGGACCTAGTCTGTGTTTGTATTCTTGCAATGGCGGGTGATGGCCGGATATGAGGCGTGCAAGTATGACTCATGTTTCTCTGGGAAGTGTGTTTTCTAATGGGTTAATCTTGAGAGGTGGAGAGATAAGGATTGTATTGTGTGGGCTGTTGTTGATGGCTTGTTGGGTGAGGTATGTGTGTATATATATTATGCCTGTATGTGTTCATGTTTGGAGGTGAGGGTGGGATGTTGATGTAGATGTGGTTGTAATATTGGGCAGGTGTTTGGTTCGTGTCTCAAGGTAGGGGTGGGTGATGTGTTAGGAAGTGGCATGGGTGAAGTGGGTCTTGGGCTGAAGAGTAGGGCAGTTTTCCTACAATTTCTAAATGAGCCTTCAGGGGAAAGATCTGTCTTTCTACATGTATGTGATTTGTGTTTGTGGTTTGTGTGCAGCGTGTTATGATTTATTGGGCTGTATTTTGAGTGGTTTGTAGTTTCTTCATGTTTGTGGTTGAGGTACAGGATGACCAGGCTTGGGATGCATAGCGCAAGGTAGTGCGGATGTACTGTTTGTAAAGTATGGACGGTGTTTCTTTTTGTTGGCTAAAGTCTTTCCCTGTGAGGGTTATGAGGGTATTTAGTTTGTGTAAGGCTCTTGTGTTTGTATTGTCTATGTATGGAGTGAATATAAATTTTGTGTCATAAGTTAACCCAAGTAATTTAGGTGTTTGGTTGAGGGGGAGTGGTTTGCTGAGAAGTGTGATATGTGAGTGAAGGCGTGACCTGTCTGGGGTAAGTAAAGCTATGGAAGATTTATGGGGTGAGACTGTCATTTGTTTATTTAGAAGCCATTTTTCTAGGTGCAAGAGGAAATATTATAGGTAGCTTGTTGGATTTTAGGGTGTTGTGATGCGATGGTGATATTGTCTGCATATGAGAAGATGTGTGTTTCATGTACCAGGTTAGTTTGTGGGAGATCGTGAAGGAAAAGGTTAAACAGTGTTGCGGATAGGATTTTCCCTGAGGGACGCCGTTGGGTAGTGTACGTGTTTTGGGTGTATGGTTGTTGTAGGTGACGTGTGCATGTCTGCCGGAGATGAAGTTTGTGAGCCATTTCTTGTCATTATTGTGCAGTGTGGTGTTTAGTCTTTCTTGTCTGAGTGTGTTTTAGAGCATAGCGCTAAAGGCGTTACTCAGCAATGTATATGGCTGCCATTACTGTGCGGGAGGCTGGACGGGCTTGGTTAAAGCCATTAAATATTTGTCAAGTTAGTATGGTGTGTAGTGTTGTGATGGGGTGCTTAGGCCAAAAAACGCGTCGTGAAGTTGGGAGGGAGATGTATGGGTTGATTCCTTGAAGGATGATTCTCGCAAGTACTGTGCAGATCATGGGTAGAAGGGAGATAGGTCTGTAGGAGGATGGCTGGCTGGCAGGTTTACCTGGTTTGCTAATGTGGATGATGATGGAATGTTTTCAGATGTTTGTTATGGTATCGTAGAGCCAAGAGTGATTGAAGATGTTTGTTATTGCTTGTAGGGCGTAGGCCTAGGGTATTTAGGTGCAAGTTTGATATCTTGTCTGTTCCGGTGGAGTGAGAGCTGTGAATTGGTTAAATAGTTTTTACTGCATCTGTATTGAGAAGGGTTGGTGTATTGGTTATGGTATTTATTTGTGATTTTATGATGATTTTGTTTGCATGTGTGGTAGGTTTATGAAAGATTTTCACATATTGTGTTTGAGTATATTTTCTTGTTGCTTATCATAGAATATATAGATTAGAACGGGCATACAATATGAGGATAATTATGAGGTAAATCGAGGCAAAATGTGAGAAGAGAGATGAAGTGACTGATGAGAAAAGCGACATATGAAGCTGGTGTGAGAAAGGAGATGATGAAGGCGATGAGGCAGAATATATGGGGAGCGATGAAGGAAATAATAAGGAGGAATATGAGGCAAAACCAATGTGGAAAGAGGATAAACAATGAGGATAAATATTTATTATTGTGTATGTGTATGAAGAAGACAAAAGGTAGAGCTGCCTGTAAAAAGTGTCTCGCCAAAGTTGAAAGAGTGAAAGAGAGCCAAATTCAAGGAATTATAGAGTCAAACTGTTCGGACACACGGAGCTGGAAGCAGCTTAACTCATAGGAAGAGGGAAAAACAGATTAAGGGAGAGAGCTCCAAAGTAGGAGAAAGACTGAGAACATTGGTTTACTCCTCGGTTAGAGAGTTGGATATATTTCTAATAGGGGTGAGAATGTGTTGAAAAGTGGCTGCGCCCTACTCTCAGTAAGAGAGGAAGTAGCCTATACACTGAGAAAGCTCTGAAGAACATTGATTATTTTAATAGCAGTAGAAGAGTGATAGAGAGGCAACATTGCGTCACATTGAGAGAGATTGTAGGGAATTAGTAAGAGGCGGTGAGTTTATGAGACAAAATTATTTTGACTCCCAAGCAGTGCAGTATTTGTAGAACTTCCCCACACACGTGAACAATACTTGATACATGGGCGCACTGTGCCCCTGTGCAGAGCAAGAAGCTGTGTGGGGGTGAAGAACCCACGGAGACAGTTGAGCACACCAAACTTCTGGTAAGCTGTTATAGCAAGTGTGGTAATATGATCGTTTCAAGAAAGGTCAGTAGAAAAAGAAACGCGATAATATTGAGAGAAGATGAAGGGTTGATTTGTGTATTGTTGAAGAGTAAGGGATAGTCATTGGGAAGATTGTGACAGGTAGATAGATGGAGAGACTGGGTTTGGGCGGGTGCCCAACCCCGAACGGGGGTTGAAATAGGGGAGCTATCCCTCCGCCAAAGGCGGCTTTCTAGGGCCTTTCCTAGCTGATGCTGAGAGGACTGGGTTCTAGTCATGTGGTGATGGGCTGGTCTATCAGAGTGAGAACTGAGCGATCTCTGCCATACCCATAGCTTACTCTGACTGTTCCTCTTACTTAAATATTTTCTAGATCTCAAGTGACGGCGTCTCTTCCGTGGATTGACCTCCCAATCTACCAAGATTGGAAGCCAAAGTGTCAAATTTTTTCCTTTGCCCCTCAACTTTCTCTTCATAATTGCTGAGGGCCACAGGGCCCTCGGTGGGGCTTTGGTTTCCCGGGCGTTTCCGCACCCTCCTCAGCTCCCCGCCATGGAGTAGCTTCGGTCACCCAGGCTTTATTGTGGTCGGCAGGGAGGGTTCTGTGGGGGCGCTCGGTTATGGCCTTGGCCTTGCTCAGGGCCTTGGGGCTGTTCGGCCAGGCAGCTTGGGGATCAACAACAACAACAACAAGATTGTCTCTGCCCAAATCGGAACTAGTTGACAGGTCAGAAGATAGGCGTGCTGTGGCCTCATCACGTGAGTTTTGGAGTAATTGGAGTCGTTATGGAGTAATGATGGAGCTGGAAACAAATAAGGATGAGGCGAAATGCATGGAGTAAGATAATAGCTAAAGTATAAGGAGGGAAATGAGGGGAAATATCAGGAAAGAATGCCAGACAGAATGTATACGAGAGAGAGAGAGAGAGAGAGAGAGAGAGAGAGAGAGAGAGAGAGAGAGAGAGAGCGAGAGCGAGTCAAAGCCAGCCTCGATGGTAGATAAGAAAACTGGAATTGGGTTGGGTAGGGGGACTGTAATTGATAAGAGTATATTTTAATGTTTAAGGGAGAGATGAGTAGGCGATAGCATGGCAGATGAAGAACAAAATAAAGACAGAGATTATAAAGGAGTTAATAAGGAAGTTAGGATGAGTAACATTAAGTAGACAGTGGTTATTTGTTGGGGTCTATTTACTAATATATTCATATATTTTTTAGTTTCTTTGTTATACCTTCAAACTTAAAAACACTCCCTAGACCCCCCTCATGATATATTTGTAAATTGTTCGATATATAAATGTCCCGGCCAAAGGCCGGTTTCTCTTAAAATTACAAGTTCGGTGTCGCTCGCCAGGAAATAAATCGACACCTAAATGGTACGAAATTTCTTTATATTGATTTATAAATGGGACGAACAGTTGTAAAATCGACAAACTAATAGGGCGAACGGAATAAAATCTAAAAACCAATGGGGCTAAACACTAGGGAGAAGGGGGCCAGACAAACTGGATAGGGGTTATATTTAGGCTGAGGGTGGTGTTCTTGGGCCTCATCTGCTTCGCTACATAAATTTGGAGATTTTAAGACGCTCTACCCCATTAGTTTGGCATTAAAAGACGCTTCACCCCATTCAGGTGTCGATTTGCTTCTGGCCGAGCAATAGCGAGCCTGTAATTGAAAGAAATCTGCCTTCTATCAAAATATGTACACATTTAGCCTGAAGGGAGTCTATCTATCTATTGCCTGACGCCGTGATCCCCGAAGGGGTGGCCACGAACGAACCGCCCCCAAAGGGGGTCTAGATGCACATATATTTATCTTGAAGGAAGTCAGGGAAGGGTTTTTTAGTAAGGGAACAAACAAAATAAATTGCTAGAACTTGGTTAAAACAAGCAAACTCCTCAATAACAATAAAACACAATATTATATTAACCCACAAGATGTCGGACCGGATAGTGTAAACAAGTATTGCCCACGGGGTCAGCTAACCTCATTATCATAAATTGTTAGTGTGTAACATAGCTCTAATGTGCAATAATAGCAGTCGGAGTTTATTATAAATGTAAATATATAATAATATTGTGTTGTATGGTGGCGGTGGATGACGGCTCCGAACTGTCCTGACATATTGGGGGAACCCAAAGAGAAACATAATCGGGCAATGAGCTTCAGGAGTCAGGTCACTGGCCACCATTTGGTCTTTCAGTAGGCCTATTCTGTTAAATACTCCATGTTGGGAAAGTAGTTACAGAGATGGACAGATATTTAAGAACAGGTATGAGTAATTGTATGACCAGCCTAGGCTTAACAACGAAGTGTAGAAATAGTGGCAAGTGGATAACTCACTGTGAAAGTAAATATCAAGAAGGAATCTTTTGACAGTTGTCAGTACCGGTACTCTATTCTATAAAGATACCTTCATCCCATTACTATAAGTGTTACCATAAGAATTGAGTTGCCAAAAGTATATATTTATTACTAATGAGACCAACGTATGATTACTTGTATTGATAGATGCATAAGGATAGACAAATATTATATTTATGTGATATAAATATCGAATACTGCCTTCACATTACACCATCGTGTACAAACTATGTCAGGGTAAGTTAAATACAGGCAATATCTAAACAAATTCAATTCCCACAGTCTAGTCTCTCTATCACTAACAAAAGAGAGAGGCGACAGGGTTTACCATCAACCTCCTATATTCCTAAAACTTAAAGTATCTAACATGGCTTTGTGTACTCTCTTAGATCACAATGTATGGCAAACCAAGAAAACTGTGTAGCATCAATCATAATTACATGCTTTAGACAGTAATAAATATGCGAGACAATTTTGTATGAACTTTGCTGTATAAGTGCACCTAGGTCTGTTGTAAGGTTCCATCTAACGCCTGGCTCAATCTCACCGGCCAAATGTTGACTCATTTATGTATCTTTATATTATTGTTATAGTTTCCTTCCTAGAACTCCATCAAGCTTAAAAAAACATATCCGCCCAAGACCATCCTTCAAGATAAATGTGTACGTTTTTCAGTAGAAAATGTCCCGGCAAAAGGCCGGCTCCTCTTAAATTACAGGCTCGCTATCGCTTGCTAGGAAAAAATCGACACCTAAATGACACGAAAAGTCTTAATATTGACAACAAATGGGGCAAAAGGTCTTAAAATCGCCAAACGAATGGTCCGAACGTATTATAATCTGAAAACTAATGGGGCTATGCAAGAGGCAGAAGGGGGACCAGTAAAACAACTCATCTCCCCTTAAGCTTTGCCTTGGGTATCGATCTGCTACCTTTATACGGACTCCACTGCACCTTTGTTGACGGTGTAACCAAAAGGAGTTTTATAAGAGTCAACGATTTGCCAAACGAACCCATCTGTAAATTGTGTCTGGATGTAAACCTGCTTTTCGTTTTCGAGCTTATTTAGTATTGGATGTTCACGCTCGTTATGTTCACGCTCGTTATGTTCTCAGGTATTTTCGACAATAGTGTTCTTTTTTTTCAAGCATATTTGATGTTTTAGTGAGTACAAAACGTATTACAAACCAATTATGTTCTTGATTTGGAAAGTTAATGCAGTTCGAATTTCCTGATTATTCACAAAGGATGAAACAGAGATAGTTGCACTTTAATCTGATGAAACAAATCCTGGCATTAATATTCTGAGTAAATCGTACCCTAGAATTTGTTTGTAGGAGGAAGCCCGAAACTATTAACCCCTTGAGGATCATGACTCGCTTTGACAGTTTATTCTGGCTATCGTTGGGCAACTGTATGCAGCTTAGGCAGTATCTGTGGAAGTTGAGAGGGTAAAGACTGTCTCCATTGACCGTCTGCCTTCCATATACTCTTCCCAATCAAACTAAAATCGTATAATAATAGCCAAAATACACAGAGAAATGCATCATAATTTTCAAGGGGTTAGCATGCGTCATACTCCAGAAGGGTTAACTGGTTCCTTTAAATACACTCCAGTAACGTGCGGCTGAAGTTACTAGGAATACACATATACTATTTAGTCTATTATGGACTCTATTAATTATTCGGTGTATGAGTGTGTTAGGGAAGGACAGTTTTCGAAGCATTGGGAAGTATGTGGTAGGTGAGAAATTTCAGAATGAAAGCTAAAAGTGCGATGTGCCAAGGGATAGTTGTACCAACAATGATGTTTAGGGCTGAGGCATAGGTCTGAATATACAGTAATAGAAAACAAAATGTTGGATGTGATGGAGATGAGCTGCTCGAGGAGTATGTCTAGAGTGACGCATAGAGACATATTGAGAAATGAAGAGGTACAGTACGTAGAAGAGTGGGACAACAGGAACCCTTATCTGCCAGAGTGGAAAGAAGGTGCTATGCTGGTATGGACATGGTGAACGAGTGGGGGATGAAAGGCTTACAAGAAGAATAAATGAGTCAGAAACAAGAGAAAATAAATTGTGAGGAAGACCTCGGAGAAGATGGAGAGATGGTGTGAAGAAAAAAAAACGTTGGAAGATAGAGAGATGACTAAAGAACAGGCAAGACAAGTGGTGATGAATAGGAATGAATGGAGAATGATTGTGAATAGATAAGTGATAACGTGGTCATAGGGAATGGGCGCCAGTTGGACCAGATAATAGTCTGTCAGGTGTACATGTGAAGGGCCATGCCTGGAAGTGATGTGCGCGGGCATTGTGGTGTGCTCTGCTGCGTGTCTGCCTGCTGAGACCGGAACCTTTTTGGTAGGTCTGGGACCTGGTAGCCTTATGCTGGGGACTGCAAATGACCCTTGACGCTGGGTCTTCTCCTGGACGACCTAGATGTGTGTGATTTTAAATAAATTTTTGTTTATTTTGTTGTTGGTGCTCCTGTCGAGCTTTGTCTGGAGTCGGCCACCTCCAGCTATGGGGTATGTGCCTCAGTAATATATACTGTGCATACATACATACATACATACATACATACATACATGTATCATATTTATGATTACTATACTTTGCTCATTATAGTTAGGACAGAATTCCTGATCCATACCTCTCCTAACTAAATAAGGACTTTAGTAGTTGACCAAATATTTCTACCATTTGGAAAGGATCAACCAGTAATTATATGTGGCCAATTCCATCCCGGTTGTTCCGGAGCTTTCTGAGTTACAAAAGGTTAGAATTAGGATTTTTTTTTTTTTTATAGTGCATACAGTTACCCACGTTAACCGTTTCAAGATACAATTACGGATTTGGTTTATGTTTTCTGGCTATTATTAGTCGATTTTATGCAGATTAGGAAGGATATATTTAGCTCAGAGGGTTAATTGAGATAGTCTTTGTCCTTTTAATTCCCACATATCCATCCTAAACTGTATCAAACCGTCTAATGACAGCCAGAAAAAACTGCTGAAACGCGTGACAATCCTCTAAGGGTTAATTAATCTAACTAAAGCCGGTATCACACGAGCACTTTTTCCCTCGGCATTTATCAACAACACTGGTCTGGCACCTTATAAGGTCAACTTTTTTTGTATAAATGAAGTCACCAAATGTTATCCATCTTTAATCTAGAGCCAAATACCAGTGTATAGAATCCCTTAAATGATTAGATTGATATCAGGTATTTGATAAATTAATCTTAATCGTACTCATATACTCAATCTTTAACTGTCTTGGTGGCAGAATGGCTAAAGTGTGTAGGTTCTGTATGTGGTGTCCTGGGTTTGAATCAACGAAGGATCATATGCTTTCATTAATTTAATTAGAATGTATTGGTTTTAAACTAAGAAGTGCGTAGGTATGGTATTTGAAACGTCCCGCCAGGCGAAGGTAATTTGGTTCTTTCCCGCCTAAAATCGTCATTATCTGATAAATATCATTATTACTTATTGATATGCGCCTATTTTACGTTTAATATGAAGATAATAATATGTAACAACAATAAAACAAGTGGGAATAGTGTTTGGATGGTCAAAAACTTGAATTATTGCCGACCGGTCATTCATGATATGTGGAGCAGATGCGAGGCACTCCCTCCCCTCACGAGGCCTGAAGCCAGACTGACTCACTCCCTCACACTCTATGATACACCACACACTCGCTAGTCACATGACCATGCGTTAGAACCGGTTTGCAGATATTGGAATGATAAATACACCAATAAATATGGGAATAAGAGGACAAATAGGTGATAATTGAAGGGGGAGAAAGGGGGGAAGGAGGGGATTTTGACACATGTGGAGGAGTGATAAAAGGTATGGAGGGGAATTATCTCACTTAAGCACCATTTCTTTATTTTTAAGTGCTACTGGGGCCTTTTAAATGTTTTCTTTTAGGCCTTGGATCATATGAGGACGCTCGCCGTCGCCCAGTACGGACTCATATGAGGACGCTCGCCGTCCATGGGTTAAGAACAATTTTAGTTAATGTTTCCAGGAAAATGTTTATTGTCAAATGTTAACTATAAAAGTATTCGTGTGCTACTGCCTTCCGTTGTGAAATTATGAATGAAAGTCAAATGTGTTAAAATGAATTACGAGAATAATTTGTTTTGCAGTAGGTTAGTGTATGTGATTAATTCGCTGCTTCATAAAATATTAGACTAATAAGTCTATCCTACCATATGTATTCTATGCATGCAATCACAACGCAGATTAGCTATAGGCATGGTAGATTAGTTACAAGATGCCCCGTAAGGAACAATAAGTCCATTGTTGGTTGTTTTCCTTTGTACGACATGGGTACTAGATTTTATGGGCCATTTTGAAGCCTCAGTTATCAAAGAACGGAGTTTGATTTGATTGTTGACAATGCGAAATGTATATATCTTAAGGGGCTAGTGGCCGTTTTTTTGGTCTATTAATTCATGTATTAATTTGTGTCTTAGTTTCCTCGCTAGACCTCCATCAACCTTAGAAAAGCACCCCCTAGATCCCCCTTCAAGATAAATTTGTACATTTTTCGGTAGAAAAATGTCCCGGCCGAAGGCCAGTTACTCTTAAAATTACAGGTTCATTATCTTTCGCCAGGAAAATATCGACACCTAAATGGCACGAAGGGTCTTAAAATGTACAACGAAATGGGGCGGAAGGTTTTCAAATCGCCAAACTAATTGACCGAACGTCATACAATCTGAAAACTAATCGGGCTAAGAATGAGGAAGAAGGGGACAATAGAAACGGCCCATGTCCCATTAAGACTGACCTATATACTGTATATCCAGTATGACAGTATAACCGAGTGTTTATATACTGATTATCCAGTATGACAGTATAACCGAGTGTTTATACACTGATTATCCAGTATGACAGTATAACCGAGTGTTTATATACTGTATATCCAGTATGACAGTATAACCGAGTGTTTATATACTGTATATCCAGTATGACAGTATAACCGAGTGTTTATATACTGATTATCCAGTATGACAGTATAACCGAGTGTTTATATACTGATTATCCAGTATGACAGTATAACCGAGTGTTTATATACTGATTATCCAGTTTGACAGTATAACCGAGTGTTTGTATACTGTATATCCAGTATGACAGTATAACCGAGTGTTTATATACTGCATATCCAGTATGACAGTATAACCGAGTGTTTATATACTGTATATCCAGTATGACAGTATAACCGAGTGTTTATATACTGCATATCCAGTATGACAGTATAACCGAGTGTTTATATACTGTATATCCAGTATGACAGTATAACTGAGTGTTTATATACTGTATATCCAGTATGACAGTATAACCGAGTGTTTATATACTGCATATCCAGTATGACAGTATAACCGAGTGTTTATATACTGATTATCCAGTATGACAGTATAACCGAGTGTTTATACACTGATTATCCAGTATGACAGTATAACCGAGTGTTTATATACTGTATATCCAGTATGACAGTATAACCGAGTGTTTATATACTGTATATCCAGTATGACAGTATAACCGAGTGTTTATATACTGATTATCCAGTATGACAGTATAACCGAGTGTTTATATACTGTATATCCAGTATGACAGTATAACCGAGTGTTTATATACTGCATATCCAGTATGACAGTATAACCGAGTGTTTATATACTGTATATCCAGTATGACAGTATAACCGAGTGTTTATATACTGCATATCCAGTATGACAGTATAACCGAGTGTTTATATACTGTATATCCAGTATGACAGTATAACCGAGTGTTTATATACTGTATATCCAGTATGACAGTATAACCAAGTGTTTATATACTGCATATCCAGTATGACAGTATAACCGAGTGTTTATATACTGTATATCCAGTATGACAGTATAACCGAGTGTTTATATACTGTATATCCAGTATGACAGTATAACCGAGTGTTTATATACTGCATATCCAGTATGACAGTATAACCGAGTGTTTCTATACTGTATATCCAGTATGACAGTATAACCGAGTGTTTATATACTGTATATCCAGTATGACAGTATAACCGAGTGTTTATATACTGTATATCCAGTATGACAGTATAACCGAGTGTTTATAACAAATATGGAAACATATGAATAATATAATTCATTAATTTCACTCCCAACACCAAACACCTCCCAATGAAATTAATGAAAGCATGTGATCCTCGCGGGATTCGAACCTGGGTTACCACATACAGATCATAAACACTCTAACCATTACACCATCAAGACAGTTTGTAAGAAGAAGCCAAGGTCCCAAGTGGAACCAAGATGGTGGAGGTTGGCTCATCTCCGTTACTGCAACATCTATTCATAATGCCAATGTTAAGGAAAGATGGGTGTTTTTCTGGTCCCCCTTCTCTCTTATGCTTAGCCTCATTAGTTTTCAGATTGTATGACGTTCGGCCCATTAGTTTGGCGATTTTAAGACCTTTCGCCTCATTTCTTTGCCAATATTATGAATTTTCGTGTCATTAATGTGTCGATATTTTCCTGGCGGGCGATAGCTAGCCTGTTACTTAAGAGGATACGGTCTTGAGCCGGGACACTTTTCTATCGAAAAATTTACAAATTTATCTTGAAGGAGGATCTTTGAGGATTTGTTTTTTGTTTAAGCTTGATGAAGGTCTAGGGAGGAAAAAACAAAAAAAACAAAAAATATATATATATATATACCGTATATATACCGGTATATATATATATATATATATATATATATATATATATATATATACCGGTATATATATACAGTATATATATATATATATATATATATATATATATATATATACCGTATATATACCGGTATATATATATATATATATATATATATATATATATATATATATATACCGGTATATATATACAGTATATATATATATATATATATATATATATATATATATATATTAGGAAATATATACCCGCATCCCCCCTTAACAAGCCACTCCAACAGCTTCCTCTCTCTCCAACATCCCTTCTCCACTCCCAAAACTCTTCGAAAAGTAGATACAAGGTGCCGTATCCCTTGATACGGCATAAGGGATACGCTTATCCCTTGATACCTTCACCATCACCATATACAGACTAATAAAACACACAACAAAGCCACTCCAACAGCTTCCTACATTTCCATCACCCCTTCTTCTCTCCCAACACTCTTAGAAAAGTAGATACAAGGTGCCGTTGTATAGGCTTATCCCTCGATACCATCACCATCACAATATACAAACTAATAAAATACACAGCAAAGCCACTCCAACAGCTTCCTACATCTCCAACACCCCTTCTTCTCTCCCAACACTCTTCGAAAAGTAGATACGAGGTGCCGTTGTAAAGGTTTATCGCTCAATACCTTCACCTATGTCCTAACCTAACCTGGTGCCTGTTAACATCCCCTTGCGGTCCTCCAGTCGTAAACTTATCGTAAATATGAAAGTATATTAGCCTTTATCTGTAGGCATACTTTCTGACCAACCCTCCTAACTATGTCCAACTACATAAATTATCACTTACATAACTACTGAAGATGGAGAGAGAGAGAGAGAGAGAGAGAGAGAGAGAGAGAGAGAGAAAGAGAGAGAGAGAGAGAGTGAGGCTACCTGCCATCAAAGACAAGAACAGTAAAGGCGGGGGTAGTATAAATGTAATTAATATAAACACGAGAATCAACATATACTGTATATTAGAGTGGCTGTTTGCACGGTGACGGTAAAATACTAGAACATACTACCAGGTTCTCTATATACAAATTCTCTCTCTCTCTCTCTCTCTCTCTCTCTCTCTCTCTCTCTCTCTCTCTCTCTCTCTCTCTCTCTCTCTCTCTCTCTAGTTTGTCGTTGTTTATTATGTAAACAGATGTTTGTTCTACAATTCCTATAATGATACGTTCAGCATCACCTAGAGTCCTAGACCGTAAATATTTGTATCAAGTAGTGTCAGAGCATGCATACATATTGCATATTGAAGAACGTATATATTTTTATGTAAACTATATATTGTTCATTTCAAGTTTTTAATTAACTATAATAATAATTAATTATGAAATCAGGACACATATACATATTGGTATGCAGGAGTACTTATTGCCCATCAAATTATTGAGAGGGACAACCTATAGTCCATTATTATTAACCTTCCGAATTTGCCCTTGGCTCCTTTTAACTAGAAACTATACTAAATGCTGATTGGTTGATGGTTTTGTGTAGTATATTGTTTATGCTTGTTTTTACAACTGAAAGATGTTTCTTGGACATATACAACTATCAACCAATCTGCTGAAAGTAGAGTTATAAGGACATTTGCAAAGTTACCCCCTTTACCATCATTACGTACTGTTCATTGTGTTCTGGTTACCATCATTACGTACTGTTCATTGTGTTCTGGTTACCATCATTACGTACTGTTCATTGTGTTCTGGTTACCATCATTACGTACTGTTCATTGTTCTGGTTACCATCATTACGTACTGTTCATTGTGTTCTGGTTACCATCATTACGTACTGTTCATTGTATTCTGGTTACCATCATTACGTACTGTTCATTGTGTTCTGGTTACCATTTGACGATTATATTGTATTTGTAATCTATCTATACGACTCAGATGATTAAATACCATCTCAATAAACCCTCTTAGTAACATAGGTCCTATTTACACTACATAAAACCGTCCAATTTTAGCACGATTCAAAGGTAAAAATGCATCATGGTGCTGAAGGGGTTACATTTTTTAGATTATACGGTGTATTCATGGATAGAGTGCCACAGGAGGGAGGGAGAGAGAGAGAGAGAGAGAGAGAGAGAGAGAGAGAGAGAGAGAGAGAGAGAGAGAGAGAGAGAGAGAGAGAGAGAGAGAGAGAGAGAGAGAGAGAGAGAGAGATGAAAGGAACACAAGAGAGGAAATAATACAGTACGCCTTAAACAGAAGAAGTTTTGCAATCAACATTTTACACAAAAGTGAAACAGGGAATATAGAGGCAAAACATATTGATGCACTTTAAAACAAAATTTGTATGAACAAATAGTATTAATCTAAACATACACACACAAACACACATACACACACACACACACACACACGCGCATTTACAGAAAAGTCAAAATGAAAAACGTAGCAAAAAATAATTGGCATTACTCTATAAAAACATTTAATAGACAAAGCAAAAATGAGAAGCGGGACGATCAACTATCAATATGCGAAAATAATATAAATATAAAAAAGTATGTATGACGATCAAGAACTAAACGCTGTATATATTCCGAAAGTCAGGGTTACACAAGCGCATATTCCCGACAATATTCCATGAGCAAGCTGTTTCTCGTAATGTTTTAAGGCTCTTTCACGTTAGAATCAGAACATAGATTGCAAATATATTATGGTAGGTGGCTGATTTATGGCATAGCTTATATTTTGAAGAGGCCAGACCAAAATTACCCATATTTTAAATATATATATATATATATACTGTATATTTTCTGTATCCTCCTAATATCTCTATCCTCAGTTTCAAGCCAAAGGTGGATGTTGCGTATATGGCGCAACAATCTCGCTTTCTCTCGTGTTCCCGACTTTGACTCTTCTGAATTTTCAACTCTCTGGGTAAAGCTTTCTTGTCACTCTCAAACTAAATATTTCTGTGCTGTCTATCTCTCCCCTAATTCTACTGACTATCGAAAAGTCTTTGACTATCTAACTTCTAAAGTGGAACACATTCTATCCATCTCTCCTTTTGCAGAAATCTCCATCCTAGGAGATTTCAACGTTCATCACCGCCAATGGCTTTTGTCTCTTTCCACTGACCAACCTGGTGAACAAGCCTACATCTTTTATATCCTAAATGACTTAGAGCAGTTAGTACAGCAACCTACCCGTATCCCGGATCGCTTCTGAGATCGGCCCAACATTCTTGACTTATTTCTAACTTCTAACCCTTCTGCTTATACTATAAATCTTTTCTATCCTTTAGGCTCCTCCGACCATAAACTTATCTCTGTCATCTGTCCCATCTCTCCGGTACGGCTGCCCGATCCTCCCAGCCGGGGGAGCTTGTAGCACTTTGGCGCTGCCGACTGGGAGGCTCTTTGGCAGTACTTCTTTGATTTTCCATGGAATGACTTTTGCTTTCTTGGCCGGGAATCCTCGGAGAGTGCTGAACGCATTACCGAGGTAATCCTCTCAGGCATAAAAGCATACATACCATTTACTTTCTCTCAGTCTAATGCTAAAAATCTTGGTTTACTCACACTTGTTCTACTGCTGTCCGCAACAAGGAAGAAGCATTCAAATGGTACCGTCGCCTTCAAACTCAAGAATCTCTTACTTCCTATGTTTCTGCCCGAGATCAAGCCAAATCTGTTCTTCGACTCACCAAACACTCTTTCATCAATAATAAATGTACTGAAATATCCAATTCTAGCTCTTCCCAAGCTTTCTGGCATCTAGCCAAAAATCTCTCCAACAATGTTTCTTCCTCGTCCTTCCCTCCCCTTTTCTACTCTGATGCCACCACCATCATTTCTTCCTCTGACACAGCTGAACTCTTCGCCCAAACTTTCGCTAGAAACTACAACTTGGATGATTCCATTGTAATTTCTCCCTCTCCTTCCCTTTCTCACTTACTCGTGCCTAATATCCTAATCTCTTCTAAAGATGTACTTTCTACCCTCTCTGGGCTTAATACTGAGAAGGCATACAGTCCAGATGGTGTTCCTCCTGTAGTACTAAAAAAATGTGCTTCCGTGCTGACTCACTGTCTAGGCAAACTCTTTCGTCTCTGTCTCTCCTCTAACGTCTTCCCTTCTTGCTGGAAGTTTGCTCTCATTCAACCTGTCCCAAAGAAGGTTGACTGCTCTCAACCCTCCAACCATCGTTCAATTGCTCTCATTTCTTGCATCTTCAAAGTTTTTGAAACTATTCTTAATTCAAAATTTCTTAAGCATTTATCTTCTCATAATCTACTCTCAGATCTCCAGTATTGATTCCTTAAGGGTCGCTATGCTGGGGATCTCCTTTCATATCTTACTAACTCTTGGTTATCCTCCTTCCGGGACTTCGGAGAGACCCTTTCTATTGCTCTAGACATATCGAAGGCCTTTGATAGAGTCTGGCACAAATCACAAATTAATGAGCTCAACTGTACCTCCAGTACTATCCATTTATATGCTGATGACTTTACCTTACACTATTCAACTAGTTTTCCAGAACCCCTCCAACAAGCACGCACTCAAAAAATCACGCGAAGATGCCATAAAACACTTAAATTCTGACCTATCAACCATTTCCATTTGAGGCAGAGAAAATCTTGTTACTTTCAATGCTTCCAAAATCCAATTTCTCCATTTATCTACCCTTAAGGAACTCTCACAGGACTATCCCTTTTATTTCAACAATACACAAATCAATCCTTCATCTTCTCTCAGTATTCTAGGAATCTCTTTCTCCTGATCTCACATGGAAAGACCATATTATCACTATTGCTAAAACAGCTTCCCAGAAGCTGGGTGTGCTCAACCGCCTCCAGGGATTCTTTTACCCCTGCACAGCTTCTTGCTCTGTACAGGGGCACAGTGCGTCCATGTATCGAGTATTGTTCGCATGTGTGGGGATGATCATCTCACACATCACTTCTCAACAAAGTAGAAAAAAACAAACTATTTGTCTCATTAACTCACGTCCACTCACTGACTCTTTGCAACCTCTCTCTCTTTGCCGCAGTGTTGCATCTCTCCCGCTATTCTACCGCTATTACAATAATCGATGTTCCTCAGATCTCTCTCAGTGTATACCACCTCCTCTACGTAGAGTACGTAGCACCCGTCTTGCAACACAATCCCATCCCTACTCTGTTCAACTCTCCAAACCAAGAGTGAAGCGATATTCTCAAACCTTCTTCTATTCAACATCTAATCTCTGGAACTCTCTCCCTGAATCCATCTTGCGCTCATCCTAGGACTTACATTGCTTCAAACTCCGTGTGTCCAGGAGTTTTGGCTCCAACGTTCCTTGATTTTGGACCTGTCAATCTTTCAATTGGGGAAGGCACTCGTTACTGTCAGTTCTGCCTTTTGTCTCCCTTATCCACATAGAAAAGAAAAAAGAAAAAAAAAAATATATATATATATATGTATATACATACATACAGTATAATTAAGGCGGGTAGTTATGAAAATATGCATATATAAAAAAAGAGGAGAGTTATGAAAAGTGTAAATAAATAGGAAATTATTGGAAATGTATAAATGCAAATGTTGGAAACAACAGTAGGAGGGGAAGAATTTCCAAAATGCAAATGTCTTTAACTTCATTCACACTGGTTTTGTTTATATGTAGTGCTGCTGCGATGAAACAGAAACATTTCATACATTTTAGGGGTAACAAAATTAAAACAACAAAAATGGCATCCTCTTTAAATAAGTGTTGGTGGTGTACTGGTTTAGATGTTTTGTTCTGGGTGTGGTGTCTCGAGTTCGAATCCTGGGAGGACCATATGCTTTCATTAGTTTATTCAAGTACATTGGGGTTTGTAATGGATGATTAATGTTAAGAATGAACTGTTCCTTATTTTAAAAGAAAAGTAAAAAAACAAAAAAACATATCAAATAAGTTACAAGTATAAAGTATATAGGCTATATACCAATTACACCTAAGGCTATATATATTTCGTGACGATACATTTTAATTAAGTAGAAAATATAAATAAATAACAATTTGAAGATTACAGTCTACAGACAATATTGTCACTGCTTGTTTGGCATTTCTCACTGAAGGCAAGTTTAAGTGGGAATGTGAGAATTGATTCACCCTTTGTAACTCATTATAATGACAAGTCTCACATCCATTATATGATCAAAGTAAAAAATTGTTAGTAAATGCCTACATTTATACAAATATACGAAACATGTCAATGTTATTTGAATACGAATGCAGCAATGAACTGCAATTTGTTTACATTTCTTAATCGAACAGCCTTGATCTAATGTCTGTCAGCGTTATTGTGGTTGTGCAGCGATCAATGGTTAAGTTTGTCCTTTTGCATGTCATTTTTAGTATAGTATATCCATGAATAATCAAAATTAGTTGTTAAAGTTCTTTGCATAGACGAGTTTTCGATCATATGAATACAAATTCGGTTCATGCTTCAATATATCTTTGACAACTAGCAAGCACGATTTTTGTCCTAGAGTGTACCCAAGACATAATGGAGCTACAAACACAAATAAGGGAGAGAGTTTTATCCCCGCCAGCTCCCGCGTGTCTGAGAGGCTTTACCATCCATTACCAGCCGAGGTGTGGCCCGGGAACCAAAATATGGACCGTGGGATGAATATTAGTACAGTTGCAATAATTAATTCAGGTAAAGTTCTCAGCATATATAAGGTTACACCAGTTCATAATCAGTTGCCCTCTGACCCTTGACCAGGACGGACGTCCCCAGTGACCGCTAGTGTACCTGTTTACCCTTAGTGAGGTCCTAGTGAACTTTCTTAGTGATGGCTGGTGTTGATGAGTCTGCTGTCTCCTCCCATACTCTCCAGCTTTGTCTTGCTTTGCAAGAATGACTGGAGAATGTGGAGCAGGAGATTCAGTGTCTCAGAGATGAAAATTTGGTATGGCGGAGAAAAAGTGTGAGGCTACCGGAAGTGTTCCCAGGGATCGTGAAGCCCCTGGAAAGTGGTGTCTACAAGTGCAACCGCCTGCAAGCTGAAAAGGCAGCCACTCAACACCCACAACAACTTCAGCATTTTGGCTGATGAGAGTGATGGCGAGGAAGTGGCGATCATCAAGGCAGTGAGATGGGAGGGGGGGGGGGGGGGGGAGAGTCTGCTGCTGTTCCTGCAACAAAAGCTGCTACGGAACGGAAAAAAGCTAAGTTCATTGTCGGGGATTCAATGGTTAGGTACCTTAACGGGGCTACTAACACTCATGTTAGTAAAGTTGTCTGCCTACTTGGCGCCGGAGTCGGGAGGGTGGCAGAGAAGATGGATGGTGTCCTAGAAGTGGGTGGGGAGGACCCCATCATCTTCATCAACGCGGGTCCAATGACATATGGAGATGCAAGACTGAGGAGTTGCTGACCAAGTACCAGGAAATGCTGGAGAGGATCAAGGAGAAGGGTGGATTTCCTGTGGTACACAGTATCCTGCCAAGAAGAGGGGTACGGAAGGAATGGTCCTCCAGGGCTATTGGTGTAAATAGCCGGCTGGAGAGGTATTGCAAGGCAAAGTCAATACCATTCCTAGATAACTGGACCCACTTCTATGGTAAGGATGAACTGTATGCCAAGGATGGAGTACATCTTTCTCGACTAGGAGTTTCGACCTTAGCCAGCTCACTGGACAAGATTGTTGCGGGGTTTCGTTAAAAAAACCCTGGGTGTGTAAGTAAAATACTGTCTTCATATGGAGCAGGTACTTCATGTGACAAACCAGTGAGTAAAATAGAAATAAGCAATCAAGATAGTGCGGATATAGTGATGTGTAATAGTAGTATCGATAACACTGCACATGTAACTGATAGTAAAGATGAGAATACTGATAGAGTCGAATTTCCGTCTAGAGCTAGTAGTTCAACAGGAAATACTAAGTTAGCTAAACACAATAGAAAATTAGTTGCAAATAAAAGTAATAGGTTGAGGGTATATTATACAAATTGTAGGAGTTTATGTAACAAAATGAACGAACTTAGAGCACTCGTTAGCACAGAAAACATAGACATAATAGCGCTAACTGAAACATGGATTAATACAGAATCCAGGCATTTTTTTAGCAGACTTTGATATTCCAGGATATAGTTTGTTTAAATATGACCGAACAAGTAGGAGGAGCGGGGGTATAGCAGTGTTTGTCAGTACATTAAAAAGCTTTATTAAATCAGGTATTAGACTAAATAATGATAATGAAAGTGTTGGGGTAGAGGTTAACGAAGGTAGTGAGACCATAGTTATTGGAGTTATATATAGACCGCCTAATATGTGTAGAAATGGCGGAACATCGTTATGGGAGGAAATTAAAATAGCATCAAGGTTTAGCAATGTGTGCATTATGGGGGATTTTAATTTTCCGAACATTGATTGGCAGCACCAAATAGGCGACTCCGATTCAGTAGAGTTTATTGAGGTAGTACAAGATAGTTGTTTTATTTCAATTCATAGATACGCCGACTAGAGTTATTAATATTCTTTATTTAGTTTTCAGTAACAATGAACATATGATAAATAATGTAGAGATTGATGACCACCTAGGAAATAGCGATCATAAATCTATTTATTTTAATATACAATGGACAGGGAATGCTAAAGAGAATACGACACTTATCCCAGATTTCAGAAAAGCCGATTATGGTGGGCTAAGAAGAGACCTAAGGGTGGACCCTATTGTTAAGCAATTAAGTCAGGATAAGCCAGAGTTAAACTTGCCACCTATATATAACCAGTTTATTGCTTCACTCCACAATACTCAAAATAAATATATCCCTAAAAGAAGATTTAGATCGATGCAGAACCAACCAAAATGGATGACTAATACTGTAAGCTAATAGATCTTATAGGAAAAAATAAAGGAATATATAGAAAATAAAGAAAGGCGAAAATCATCTACATATATACTATCAAACTCTATCAAGACAAGGTCAAAAAGGAAATCAGGAAAGCAAAAAGAAATTATGAAATAAGGATAGCCAGTGACTCAAAAAATAACCCTAAAGCTTTTTACCAACTATATAAATCTAAAGTTAGAGATGTAATAGGCCCCCTAAAAACTTCAATAGGAGAAATAACAGAACATTATTTAGAAATGTGCAGTACATTAAATAGTCAGATTCTTAAAGTTTTCACTAATGAAAATTTGGCACAGATTCCAGAAGTCAATATGGTATATAGTGATAGTATAGAAAATATGTTAAGTACAGTTAGTATAAGTAGAAATGATGTGCTTAAGGAAATTGACAGACTGAAACCTCAAAAATCGCCTGGTCCTGACGAGGTATATGCTAGAGTATTAAAAGAATGCAGAGATGAGTTAAGTAGCCCATTAGCATTTTTATTTAACAAGTCATTAGAAACAGGTTTAGTTCCAGAAGCTTGGAAGCTTGCAAATGTAGTTCCGATCTTCAAAAAAGGGGATAAATCGATAGCATCCAATTACCGTCCCATTAGTCTCACATTAATCATAGGAAAGTTACTAGAGTCTATTATTGCTAGGAAAATTAGAAGCCACTTAGAAAAATTTAACTTAATACATTTTTCTCAGCATGGATTCACTTAGGGACTTTCTTACCTTACTAATTTGCTCATCTTTTTCTCAGAGGTATATGAAGCAGTAGATAGTGACAAGTCATATGATATTATATATTTAGATTTCAGTAAAGCTTTCGACAGAGTCCCTCATGAGAGATTGATGAGAAAGGTTGAGGCACATGGAATAGGAGGGTTGTTGTTGGGATGGATTAGGTCATGGCTAATTGGTAGGAAACAGAGAGTCATCATAAATGGTACCAAGTCAGAGTGGGGAGCAATCGAAACTGGTGTCCCCCAGTGATCGGTATTAGGTCCCCTGTTGTTTCTTATATACATAAATGACCTATATTTAGGTATAACTAGTAGGATAAGTAAATTCGCAGACGATACTAAAATGGGGAGATCATTTGATTTAGATAGCGATATAGAGTGCCTCCATACGGATCTAGATACCTTACATGAATGGTCAGTAAATTGGCAGATGAAGTTTATGCATTGACAAATGCAAGGTATTAAATATAGGGAAGATGCAAACAAATGTTAAATATAAACTAGCTAATTTAGAATTAGAGAATTCAGACTGCGAGAAAGATCTAGGTGTGTTTGTAAGCAATGATTTGAAGCCTAGAAAACAGGGTATAAGCGTTCGTATTAAGGCTAACAGGATTCTCTGGTTCATCTCTAGGAGTGTGAGTAACAGAACTACTGATGTTATCTTAAAACTGTACTTGTCATTAGTGAGACCCCATATGGATTATGCTGTCCAATTTTGGTGTCCTTATTACAGAATGGCCATAGATTCATTGGAGAGAGTACAGCGTAGAATGACAAAAATTATCCATAATATTAGAAATCTTCCGTATGAAGAAAGGTTGAAGAAATTAGGTTTACATTCGTTAGAGAGATGCAGAGTTAGAGGGGATATGATAGAGGTGTTCAAGTGGGTTAGTGGGATTAACAAAGGGGACATGACAAATGTACTAAAGCTCAGTGATAGCGAAAGAACTCGTACCAATGGTTTCAAATTAGATAAATTTCGTTTCAGAAAAGATATAGGCAAATATTGGTTTGGTAACAGAGTTGTAGATGGGTGGAGTGGACTACCAAGTGCTATAGTGGGATCAAAAACGGTAGAGAGCTTTAAGATAAAATTGGATAAGCATATGGACGAGAAGGTTTGGGTGTGAAGGGGGATCAGCCGGGTTGGGCCAATCAGCGCTCTGCAGACCCCCGTAATCCTGCGTTTATCTCTAACCGTTTTGGTAAGATGATCCTCAGGGTATTAGAGTGTTGAGCCTATAATTGGGCTTTGTAATTGGGGTTGTGTTGGACAGGGATCTGCCTTGCTTAGGCCAATCGGCTTTCTGCAGACTCCCATTTTCTTATGTTCTTATGTTCTTATAATTTGAAGCTTTAACCTCTCTTGTACCAGCAACAAAGGCTAAGAATATCATACGAACTACAACATATGGAAGAGGAGAGGAAAGCTATTGCAGTTATAAAGGAATATTCCAAATACTTTTCATACGCCAAACAAAGGGCTAAAACAGCATCAAACATCGGCCCACTAAGCAAAGGGGACGGCTCTTTCACAGGGGACATAAAGGAAATGAGCGAACTCTTACGCAGGCAGTATGAAATGGCATTCAGTGAGCCTGATGAAACAAAAGTCATCAGAGAACAAAGTATATTTTTCATGGAAACCTCCCCCACGGAAACCTCCCAGATGCTGGATATTGATTTCAGTCCAAAAGACATAGAAGAGGCCATTTCCAACATGCCATCCCACTCGGCACCAGGCCCGGACTCATGGAACTCGATCCTAATGAAGAAATGTAAGGAAAACCTCTCAAAACCCCTGGCTATAATGTGGAGAAGGAGTCTAGACACGGGTGAAATACCAGATAGCTTGAAAAATGCAATAATTGCCCCACTGCATAAAGGAGGGAGTAAAGCACTACCAAAAAACTACCGCCCGGTAGCTCTAACCTCCCACATCATTAAAGTTTTCGAGCGAGTCCTGCGAAGCAAAATCTCAACATTCATGGAGGCAAATGAACTACACAACACCGGTCAACATGGATTCAGAGCCGGAAGATCATGTCTCTCACAACTTTTGGAACACTATGACAAAATTCTTAAAGCTCTAGAAGAAAAGAAAAACGTGGATGTCATGTACACCCATTTTGCTAAGGCATTTGATAAATGTGACCATGGTATTATAGCCCACAAACTCAAAGCAAAAGGTATAACGGGGAAAATCGGAAGGTGGATATACAATTTCCTAGTAAACCGAAAACAATCAGTAGCAGTAAACCAAGTAACATCTGAGCCTTCGGATGTCAAAAGCTCAGTGCCTCAAGGAACAGTGCTAGTGCCCCTTTTGTTCCTCATACTAATTTGTGACATAGATACCAACACTAGACACAGTACGGTGTCGTCTTTTGCTGATGACACAAAATTAAGCAAGATAGTAAACACACAAGAGGACACGGGCCGACTGCAGGAAGACATGAATGTAGTGTTCCAGTGGACAAGGGAAAACAACATGCAATTCAATGAAGAAAGATTCCAATTAATACGGTACGGAGATAATAATGGCGTTAAAGAAATTACAAATTACTTAACAGAATCTAACCACATAATAGAACGGAAAGACAGTGTGAAAGACCTTGGGGTATTAATGTCTGAAAATATGGGTTTCAAAGTACATAACCAGGTCAAAGTTGCGGCTGCGAAACGTCTAACGGGCTGGATTCTACGTACATTTAAAACACGCGGTGAATTACCTATGATAACGCTCTTCAAATCTCTAGTGCTACCGCGGTTTGAATACTGTAGCATATTAACATCCCCATACAAAGCAGGTGAAATAATTGACTTAGAGAGTGTACAAAGAAATTTCACTTCGCATATAAGTTCGATAAAACATCTACACTACTGGGAGCGTTTAAGAGCACTGAATCTGTACTCACTGGAACGTAGAAGAGAACGTTACCTAATAATATACACGTGGAAAATCGCAGAGGGTTTAGTACCAAACCTACATACTCCGATTGTCATGAAATTCAGTGATAGGAGAGGCTGGGAATGTGAAATCCCCCGGATGAATAACAGGGGTGCTATGGGCTCTCTGCGAGAGGGCTGGTTATCACACAGAGGCCCACGTCTCTTCAACAAACTCCCACGGCGAGTAAGAGACATGAGGGACGTCTCGTTAGACAACTTCAAGAGAGCCCTCGATGTCGAACTGCAAAAAGTGCCAGACGAGCCCATCCTCACGAGGGAGCGAGCTGTCTCTTCAAACAGTCTACTACACCAAAATCACCACCCATAACAAGGGGCGCCACGCTCCTTGGTGACGCTAGAAGAGTGGCGAACACATCAAAAGTATCAAAAGTAAGTAAGTAACGTCAGTTTAATTTTAGTCTTGCTATATTTATATGATTTTGTGCAGTTTAAGAGGGGGAAATTATAGGGAAAGGGCTCGCACCCATATTATCTATGTGTACTATGTGTGTGAATTTTGTGTTTTGTCTGTGTTTGTTCGTTGTTTTCTCTTGTGTTTTGTGTTTTTCTGTGTTGAGTCGGCCACCTCCAAGAAAAATAAAAAAATAACATAATAAAATAAAGGAAAATATAATAAAAAATGGGAAAAGTGGGGATGGGGCCTGAGCATATAGAATAGATATAGCATAGACTAAGTCAGAGTGGGGATCAGTCAAGAGTGGTGTCCCACAGGGATCTGTATTGGGTCCTCTGTTGTTTATTATATACATAAATGACCTTGAGTTAGGTATAACTAGTAGGATAAGTAAATTCGCAGACGATACCAAAATAGGGAGAACAATAAGATTCAGATAGCGACATAGAGTGCCTCCAAAGGGATCTAGATACCTTACACGAATGGTCAGTAAATTGGCAGATTAAATTTTAACATTGACAAATGCAAGGTATTAAAGATAGGGAAGACGAATACTAATGCAAAGTATGAACTAGCTAATACGGAATTAGAAAACTCAGACTGCGAGAAAGATTTGTATGTGTTTGTTAGCAACGATTTGAAGCCTAGAAAACAGTGTATAAGCGTTCGTAACAAGGCAAACAGGATTTTAGGGTTCATCTCAAGGAGTGTGAGTAACAGAACTGCCAATGTTATCTTGAAACTATATTTGTCATTAGTGAGACCTCATATGGATTAAGCTGTCCAATTTTGGTGTCCTTATTACAGAATGGACATAGATTCATTGGAGAGAGTACAGCGAAGAATGACAAAAAAGATTCATAATATTAGAAATCTACCATATGAAGAACGGTTGAAAAAAATAGGCTTATTTTCATAAGAAAGACGCAGAGTTAGAGGGGATATGATAGAAGTGTTCAAGTGGGTTAGTGGGATAAATAAGGGAGAATGAAAAATGTGCTGAAGCTCAGTGATAGCGAAAGAACTCGAACAAATGGTTTCAAAAATTAGATGCATTTCGTTTCAGAAAAGATATAGGCAAATATTGGTTTGGTAACAGAGTTGTAGATAGGTGGAATAGGCTACCAAGTGCTATAGTGGGATCAAGAACGATAGGGAGCTTTAAAATAAGATTAGATAGGCATATGGACGAGATGGGTTGGGTGTGAGGGGGATCTGCCGGGTGTGGGCCAATCGGCGCTCAGCAGACCCCCGTAATCTTGTGTTAATCTCTGACCGTTTTGGTGTGGTCAGTACTGAAGGTATTAGTGAGTTGGGCCTATAGTTGGGCCTTGTAATTGGGGCTGGGTGTGACAGGGATCTGCCTTGTGTGGGCCGATCGGCTTTTTGCAGACTCCCATTTTCTTATCTTCTTATGTTAAAATGTAAAACTTGCAAACTAAACAAACCAAAATTGAGACAAGGACAATATAAAGTCAAATTAAATTATCAAAATCGCTATGTGGAAACAACGCTTACTAAAATGAAAATTATTAAATAAAAGAACACAATCCACCACATAGGGTGTACATTACTACATGAGCAAGTTAATCTGTTTCCCAAGCAAACTAATCGCACATATAACAACGCACCATCGTCACGCTAAAGGAAGTAGTCAAGTTTGGGAAGTCCGGGACGTTCTGGCAAATTTTACTAAACTCTGCATGAATAAAGAAACTAAATGTTAAATGTCAAAATATTATTTAAAATCAAATTTGCAACATGACAAGACATTAACAATAGTACAAAATACAAATATTGATAAGATATCTATACTATTACAAAATAATATATAAAATACAGTACAGCACTCACTAACGATAGTGCTATCGGGTAGGTACCTGTAAGCATAGCATGCCTCAAGTGACCCCTATCAATAACTACCCTACAAATAACCTACATTTATAGCACAAATAAACTAAGGAAATCGCAAAAGTAAGCAATTGATACTATCGACAATGAATACATATAATATAAAGACAAATAATTGCAAAATATGAAGTAACAACAGATTTAAACAAAGAGTACTCTTTTAACAAGAACAATAAATTAAAAAAATCATCAATATTAATATTAATAATATAAAAAGAAAAAGATAAACAATAAATACAGATAAAAAACAATAAATACAGACAAAAAGTAAGCAGAGGTTATACAAGAAACTTCAAGTTAAAAATACTTGATTAAAATTATTGATGTCAAATTTTAGAATACAGTCACAATAATTGACCCTAAAAAGATTAAATTTATGGAACAATTTGCTTGCCTCAAAACCTCTGTCCACTAAGAGTCTGTATAGTAACCTAGCTCTAGCCCAAAAGTCATCTACTTTAGTGCAGATTTTACAAAATCTTATTAATTGGGAATAAAAACAATTATAAGTTATTTTACTATCGATATTACTACTAGGGAAAGGAAAGTTTATTACGTTAAAATTAAAATCATCAACTTTGTGATATACTTTAAGTATGCACTGTTCATTAACAATCTCTATATTTATATCAAGAACATTTTCAACTTCATAATTTACGTTACATTGTGTGAGGGGAATAGAATTAGGGTAAATAAGTTTAGCAACTTGATTAAAATTTAACAAATTGCAAACAAGAATATCATCAATATATCTACTATTATTACTTAACAGTTTAGCAAGTGCTAATTTTTCTGGGATTTTATTTTTCTTGCTACTGTCAACTAAGTCTTTTATATTTAAATTCTAAAGCAAGCAAGAATAAGTCTGCAATTAAAGGGCTAGCATTTCCACCCATAGGAATTCCTAATATTTGTTTGAAAATGTACGGCCCGAATCTAACATAAGTATTGAAAAGGAGGAATTTAAGGGCATCTTTAAGTTTAGTTCTATCAAAATATACAGAACTAGTGGGAGTAGAGCTAAGTGATGCATTATTAAAATATGTATAAACATTTATGAAATAATTACTTATGTATTCCTCCAGATTTTGAGAAATGAGTGTTTTCATGGTTTAATTTTAATTCCAACGTGGGATATAAGAATGTCGAGCGGGGTCTTTGCGCCCCTCCCCCATGACTTATTGAAATCACTATCTATGTTGCCAGCAGGGGGTAAACATCGATTATAATTATACTCCATAATAAAGACGTTTGTAAACAGTGAGGACGTCCAAGGGAGCTCTGAGAGTGATGGGACTTTTTTTTTGTTCCAGTATTATCAGGTGTTATACTGTACATGTGATCAACATTGTTCTCCCACAGTAGATTATACATGAGTACAATAAAAGGATTTCATAGACATGCAACATGTATTTGTTGATTTCATTAATTGAGTTTAGAGGTGAAGTTGGGTGGTGGAAAAAGCATATTAAAGTACTGTATATACAGTATAATAAGGCAGTAAGCCTTTTCCAGATAATTATATAAAATGGTTAATTGAGATAGTTTGAAGCCTGTCAATTGCTGCTTTTTAAGTTGAATAAAACCGTCTAATTGTAGCCAGAAAAAAAAAACGTCGCCGGTACAGAAGGGGTTTGGACAAGGTTCTGAAGCATCTGGGCTATAATGATGAATTGTATTGTCTCTCAAGGAAAAGATAGACACCTAAATGGCACGATAGATGTAGGGCGAATAGTCTTAAAATCGCCAAACTAATGGGACGACTATTAGAATCCTAAAACTAATAAGAACATAAAAACATAAGAAAATGGGAGTCTGCAGAAAGCCGATTGGCCCAAGCAAGGCAGATCCCTGTCCCACACAACCCCAATTCAATTACAAAGCCCAATTATAGGCTCAACACTCTAATACCCTGAGGACCATTTTACCAAAACGGTTAGAGATTACGCAGGATTATGGGGGTCTGCAGAGCGCTGATTGGCCCAACCCGGCTGATCCCGCTTCACACCCAACCCTTCTCGTCCATATGATTATCCAATTTTATCTTAAAGCTCCCTACCGTTTTAGATCCCACTATAGCACTTGGTAGTCCATTCCACCCATCTACAACTCTGTTACCAAACCAATATTTGCCTATATCTTTTCTGAAACTAAATTTATCTAATTTGAAACCATTTGTTCGAGTTATTTCGCTATCACTGAGCTTTAGTACATTTTGCATGTCTCCTTTATTAATCCCACTAACCCACTGGAACACTTCTATCATATCCCCTCTAACTCTGCATCTCTCTAACGAATGTAAGCCTAATTCCTTCAACCTTTCTTCATACGAAAGATTTCTAATATTATGGATATTTTTTGTCATTCTACGTTGTACTCTCTCCAATGAATCTATGTCCATTCTGTAATAAGGACACCAAAATTGGACAGCATAATCCATATGGGGTCTCACTAATGACAAGTAAAGTTTTAAGATAACATCAGCAGTTCTGCTACTCACACTCCTAGAGATGAACCCGAGAATCCTGTTTGCCTTATTACGAACGCTTATACACTGTTTTCTAGGTTTCAAATCATTGCTAACAAACACACCTAGATCTTTCTCGCAGTCTGAATTGTCTAATTCTAAATTAGCTAGTTTATATTTAACATTTGTTTGCATCTTCCCTATCTTTAATACCTTGCATTTGTCAATGTTAAACTTCATCTGCCAATTTACTGACCATTCATGTAAGGTATCTAGATCCCTTTGGAGGCACTCTATATCGCTATCTGAATCAATTGATCTCCCCATTTTAGTATCGTCTGCGAATTTACTTATCCTACTAGTTATACCTAAATCTGGGTCATTTATGTATATAAGAAACAACAGGCGACCTAATACCGATCCCAGGGGGACACCACTTTTGACTGCTCCCCACTCTGACTTGGTACCATTTATGCTGACTCTCTGTTTCCTACCAATTAGCCATGACCTAATCCATCCCAACAACGATCCTCCTATTCCATGTGCCTCAACCTTTCTCATCAATCTCTCATGAGGGACTCTGTCGAAAGCTTTACTGAAATTTAAATAATATCATATGACTTGTCACTATCTACTGCTTCATATACCTCTGAGAAAAAGCTAAGCAAATTAGGAAGGCAAGAACGTCCCTGAGTGAATCCATGCTGAGAAGAATTTATTAATATTATTATTTATTATTTCTAAGTGGCTTCTAATTTTCCTAGCAATAATAGACTCTAGCAACTTTCCTATGATTGATGTGAGACTAATGGGACGGTAATTGGATGCTCTCGATTTATCACCTTTTTTGAAGATCGAAACTACATTTGCAAGCTTCCAAGCTTCTGGAACTAAACCTGTTTCTAATGACTTGTTAAATAAAAATGCTAATGGGCTACTTAACTCATCTCTGCATTCTTTTAATACTCTAGCATATACCTCGTCAGGACCAGGCGATTTTTGAGGTTTCAGTCTCTCAATTTCCTTAAGCACATCATTTCTACTTATACTAACTGTACTTAACATATTTTCTATACTATCACTATATACCATATTGACTTCTGGAATCTGTGCCAAATTTTCATTAGTGAAAACTTTAAGAAACTGACTATTTAATGTACTGCACATTTCTAAATCATTTTCTGTTATTTCTCCTATTGAAGTTTTTAGGGGGCCTATTACATCTCTAACTTTAGATTTATATAGTTGATAAAAAGCTTTAGGGTTATTTTTTGAGTCACTGGCTATCCTTATTTCATAATTTCTTTTTGCTTTCCTGATTTCCTTTTTGACCTGTCTTGATAGAGTCTGATATAAATAAGTAGGTGATATTCGCCTTTCTTGATTTTTCTATATATTCCTTTATTTTTTCCTAGAAGATCTATTAATGTATTATTTATTTATTTTGGTTGGTTCTGTATTGATCTAAATTTTCTTTTGGGGATATATTTATTTTGAGCATGGAATACTGAATTAATAAAATTATCATATGTATCTACAAAGTTTGACGTATCTTCCTGACTCAAGCTGATTGATACCCAAGAAGGGGTACACTCATTTAAACATCTTGATCGGCTTAATTGTATGACCATAGGGTCCGCTAATAGGGCACTTTGTAGCCCACCATAATCGGCTTTTCTGAAGTCAGGTATTAATGTCGTATTCTCTCTGGCATTACTTTCCATTGTATAATAACATACACAAAATGGTGGTCGCTATTTCCTAGGTGGTCACCAATCTCTACAGTATTTATCATATGTTCATTGTTACTGAAAACTAAATCGAGAATATTATTACCTCTAGTCGGCGTATCTATGAATTGCAATTAAAAACTATCTTGTACCACCTCAATAAACTCTTCTTAATCGGAGTCGCCTATTTGATGTTGCCAATCAATATTCGGAAAATTAAAATACCCCATAATGCACACATTGCTAAACCTTGATGCCATTTTAATTTCCTCCCATAATGATGTTCCGTCATTTATATTCATATTTGGCGGTCTATACATAACTCCAATAACTATGATCTCACTACCTTCGTTAACCTCTACCCAAACATTTTCATTATCATTATTTATTCTAATACCTGATTTAATACAGCTTTTGTATGTACGCCTGACAAACACTGCTATACCACCGCCCCTCCTACTTGTTCGGTCATATTCAGTATAAACAAACTATATCCTGGTATATCAAGTTCTGCTAAAAAATGCCTGGATTCTGCATTAATCCACGTCTCAGTTAGCGCTATTATGTCTATATCTTCTTTGCTAACAAGTGCTCTAAGTTCGTTCATTTTGTTACATAAACTTCTACAATTTGTATAATATACCCTCAACCTATTACTTTTATTTGCAACTAATTTTCTATTGTTTTTAGCTAATTTATTATTTCCTGTTGAACTACTAGACCTACACGGAAATTCTACTCTATCAGTGTTCTCATCTTTACTATCAGTTACATGTGTTGTGTTATCGCTATTACTATTACACATCACTATATCCACACTATATTGACTGATTATTTCTATAGTACTCACTGGTCTCTTTAACAAAACCCCGCAACAATCCAATCTAGTGATCTAGCTAAAGTAGACACCCCTATACGAGAAAGGTGAACCCCATCCTGAACATTCAGCTTATCCTTACCATTGAAAAGGGACCAGATGTCCAGGAATGGAATTGCATTTTCTTTGCAATATTTCTCCAGACGGCTATTGATACCAGTAGCTCTGGAAGACCAATCCTTTCTTACCCCTCTTCTAGGTAGGATGCCGTGTACAACAGGAATACCTCCCTTTCTCCTAATCTTATCTAACACTTCCCAGTACTGAGTGAGCAGCTTCTCAGTCCTACCTTTACATACATCATTACTCCCTGTACTGAGACAGATAATGGGGCTATCTCCAATATCGTTCATGATGTCATCCACTTTCTCTAACACCCTCCCAACCCCGGCACCAGGCAGACAGACAAGCTTCCTAACATTTGTACAGGTAGACCTACCTAGGTATCTGACCATGGAATCGCCAACAATAGAAATAGACTTACCTTTTGTCGAAGATGTAGTGGCAGAAGAGGCAGAGGCGGTTCCTGAGGCAGTAGCAGGTGTGGTAATGGTAGTTGTAGCAGAGGCAACTTTGGGTGGGGGAGCAGCCGCTGCCTCAGTAAGTCCTCTGTGAGGAGACTTATGCTGGGGTCACACATTCACGTATATGCTCCCGTATGCTCCCGTACGAAGGTTTATTGGTAGTTGGCAACCGAATACGTAAAACGTAAGGGCTTAGTACGCAAAACGTAAATGAAATTGTGTCTAGTCGTGGGGGTTGGTACACATGGCGGGAGTAGCCATGCTGGTCGGGGAGGTGGTTGGTGCGGCCAAGGCCGCCCGGTATGTTTTGGATTTCAAATCAGATATGGGGCTCGCGCTCACGTATGTCATAAGTCGGGAAATCCTACGTCTGACCGGGCGAGCTGCTACGTCTGACGGGAGCAGCCCCGTCAGACGTAGCTGCTCGCCCGGTCAGACGTAAGCTGCTCCCGTCAATCGTAAAATATTCCCGTCAAACGGGAAAGTTTACGTTAGTCCGGGTGCATCTGGCAGCCCCGCCGCACTGCGGGTTAGCTGGCGGTAAAACGCGGCAACGTTGTACGGGGCGGGGGAGGGGGCGGGGGGGGGGGGGGGGGGGGTTATATAAGGACCAGCGGGGGACACTCCAGTCACACCTCTCACCACACCAGAGCAGCAACCAACGTATATATACGTCCTCGCCGAAAATAAATCGTAGCAGCGAAACGACTACACCTATGGGTTTCATATTTTTACCACATGTACCTTACCCTTTAGGCTACCCACCACAATAATCCCAAATCCCTCCTCCCACCCACTCGCTGACTGTCGGTCCCGTCAGAAGGAAAAAAAAAAAGGAAAAATATGTGGCGGCGAAACGACTGCACCAATCGGTTCCATATTTGTGTGACAAGTCCCTTACACTTCTGCCTTCCCCACACCACACCCCCAACTGCCTCCCACCACCCACTTCTAGCATATTCGTACGAAGAAAAGGAAGAAAAGGAAAATCCGTGGTGGCGAAACTACCTCACCAATCGGCTTCATATGTGTAACACAAGTCAATTACCCTTCTACCTTCACTCCACCAACCCAAAAACCACCCTCCCACCACCCTCCCACCCATACATTCCGATACCATAAAAGTCTCTGTAGTCTATAGTGTCTTTTCAGCTACTTTCGGGACCATCGGGGACCTGATTTCTGGCGAGGGGAGTGTTTTTTTACCATTATCCTTCCTTTCTCTCCCAACTTGATAGATTTAGCCAAAAAAAAAAAAAAAAAAAAAAACTCTGGAACTGGCAGAAGCACACCGTCAAAATTGGCTGGCACTCAGCGGGTTAAAGGTTACAAGGATAAATGGTCTCTCCTCTTGCTCCTTTCCTTCTTCTCTTGTTCCTCTTGATAGATGAAGTTTGCTATTGCAAGTAGTTCCAAGATTTCGATGTAGGAATGGATCCATTGCATTAGCCGCGTGTTATGCCTGTTCTCCGGTTTTATTAGGGAGTTCACAAAATTGAACTCCTCCAGGATGAATTCCGCGATGCTGTTCATGATGCCGATGAAGGAATGGGAAGGGTGTGACCATTCCTGCCCTTTTGTAGTTCCCAGATTCCAACCAAGACCTACGTGGTTGACAAAGGCTGTCTTTGTCTGTGTTTGGACAGACGGGGTGTGCCTACGCTTGTCCGGCAACGGTCCACGTAAGTCCTAAACACTCCCAACACGTATGGCCTCCGCTACGCAGGTCTTGTGGGGGCGTGGCCATGGGCGTGGCCTGTGTTCCCGCAAATCGGGCAGCCCAGGCGGACTAACGGGGACGCAAGTCGCAAGCACGTACGTAGTTCCATACGACTACATTACGTCTGACGTAACACTGGCCCCGTCACGGTACGTCTGTCGGGAAGTGTAATAGTCGTGCTCTATATGGGCGTACACTGCCGGACTACGCCCGTCAGAACACAAAATTGGCGATTACGCCTGACGGGAGCTGTCGGGAGCGATATACGGGAATGTGTGACCCCCGCATTACCTTCTTTCCCCCTACTCTTCCCACCTTGGGAAACACTCCTTTCTTCACCATCACATTCATCAGGTAAGGTGATGAATTTGTTGCTGGTGAAAACTGGTTGCCTTTGTAGCCTGCAGGTTGTTGCACTGGTAGAAACCACTTTCCAGGGAGCATTACGATCCCTAGGAACACTAGTCTCACTCTTCTCCGCCATGGTTAGTTTCAAGGCCAAATTTTCATCTTTGAGGGATTGAACCTCACGTTCCACATTCTCCAGCCTTTCCTGCAAAGCAAGACAAAGCTGGAGAATATGGGAGGAGGTAGCAATCTCATCAACACAAGCCATATTTCACTAAGAATGTTCACTAGCACCTCACTATGGGGTAAAAGGGTAACTTACTAGCGGTCACTAGGACGTCCTTACTTGTTAAAGGTCAGGGCACAACTGTACTAGAGTACCTGTGTATACCATTGACTATATATATTGACTATATATTCGCGGACTTCACCTATCTCTAATTTTGTAAGTATACATCTGCAAACGACTTTATGAATATAGTGTTCTACACAACAACTGCAAGACTATATAATATGTATAGTAAAAAGCAAGTTCTATCCTAAAATCAATCCTAATAGCTATATTTGCATACATAAATACAGAGGGGTTCCACGAATCTTTATGAGTGGGCTAGAGACTATGGCATCCGAGTGTACAATTGCATAAGCGTGCCAATAAATATAATGTTCATATTTACAGGATGACTTGGCAGCTGAGACGTAGATGGAGGGAAGGGAGGTAAATTTGCTGAAGTGCTTATTTTCATAAGAAAGACGCAGAGTTAGAGGGGATATGATAGAAGTGTTCAAGTGGGTTAGTGGGATAAATAAGGGAGAATGAAAAATGTGCTGAAGCTCAGTGATAGCGAAAGAACTCGAACAAATGGTTTCAAAAATTAGATGCATTTCGTTTCAGAAAAGATATAGGCAAATATTGGTTTGGTAACAGAGTTGTAGATAGGTGGAATAGGCTACCAAGTGCTATAGTGGGATCAAGAACGATAGGGAGCTTTAAAATAAGATTAGATAGGCATATGGACGAGATGGGTTGGGTGTGAGGGGGATCTGCCGGGTGTGGGCCAATCGGCGCTCAGCAGACCCCCGTAATCTTGTGTTAATCTCTGACCGTTTTGGTGTGGTCAGTACTGAAGGTATTAGTGAGTTGGGCCTATAGTTGGGCCTTGTAATTGGGGCTGGGTGTGACAGGGATCTGCCTTGTGTGGGCCGATCGGCTTTTTGCAGACTCCCATTTTCTTATCTTCTTATGTTAAAATGTAAAACTTGCAAACTAAACAAACCAAAATTGAGACAAGGACAATATAAAGTCAAATTAAATTATCAAAATCGCTATGTGGAAACAACGCTTACTAAAATGAAAATTATTAAATAAAAGAACACAATCCACCACATAGGGTGTACATTACTACATGAGCAAGTTAATCTGTTTCCCAAGCAAACTAATCGCACATATAACAACGCACCATCGTCACGCTAAAGGAAGTAATCAAGTTTGGGAAGTCCGGGACGTTCTGGCAAATTTTACTAAACTCTGCATGAATAAAGAAACTAAATGTTAAATGTCAAAATATTATTTAAAATCAAATTTGCAACATGACAAGACATTAACAATAGTACAAAATACAAATATTGATAAGATATCTATACTATTACAAAATAATATATAAAATACAGTACAGCACTCACTAACGATAGTGCTATCGGGTAGGTACCTGTAAGCATAGCATGCCTCAAGTGACCCCTATCAATAACTACCCTACAAATAACCTACATTTATAGCACAAATAAACTAAGGAAATCGCAAAAGTAAGCAATTGATACTATCGACAATGAATACATATAATATAAAGACAAATAATTGCAAAATATGAAGTAACAACAGATTTAAACAAAGAGTACTCTTTTAACAAGAACAATAAATTAAAAAAATCATCAATATTAATATTAATAATATAAAAAGAAAAAGATAAACAATAAATACAGATAAAAAACAATAAATACAGACAAAAAGTAAGCAGAGGTTATACAAGAAACTTCAAGTTAAAATACTTGATTAAAATTATTGATGTCAAATTTTAGAATACAGTCACAATAATTGACCCTAAAAAGATTAAATTTATGGAACAATTTACTTGCCTCAAAACCTCTGTCCACTAAGAGTCTGTATAGTAACCTAGCTCTAGCCCAAAAGTCATCTACTTTAGTGCAGATTTTACAAAATCTTATTAATTGGGAATAAAAACAATTATAAGTTATTTTACTATCGATATTACTACTAGGGAAAGGAAAGTTTATTACGTTAAAATTAAAATCATCAACTTTGTGATATACTTTAAGTATGCACTGTTCATTAACAATCTCTATATTTATATCAAGAACATTTTCAACTTCATAATTTACGTTACATTGTGTGAGGGGATAAATTAGGGTAAATAAGTTTAGCAACTTGATTAAAATTTAACAAATTGCAAACAAGAATATCATCAATATATCTACTATTATTACTTAACAGTTTAGCAAGTGCTAATTTTTCTGGGATTTTATTTTTCTTGCTACTGTCAACTAAGTCTTTTATATATTTAAATTCTAAAGCAAGCAAGAATAAGTCTGCAATTAAAGGGCTAGCATTTCCACCCATAGGAATTCCTAATATTTGTTTGAAAATGTACGGCCCGAATCTAACATAAGTATTGAAAAGGAGGAATTTAAGGGCATCTTTAAGTTTAGTTCTATCAAAATATACAGAACTAGTGGGAGTAGAGCTAAGTGATGCATTATTAAAATATGTATAAACATTTATGAAATAATTACTTATGTATTCCTCCAGATTTTGAGAAATGAGTGTTTTCATGGTTTAATTTTAATTCCAACGTGGGATATAAGAATGTCGAGCGGGGTCTTTGCGCCCCTCCCCCATGACTTATTGAAATCACTATCTATGTTGCCAGCAGGGGGTAAACATCGATTATAATTATACTCCATAATAAAGACGTTTGTAAACAGTGAGGACGTCCAAGGGAGCTCTGAGAGTGATGGGACTTTTTTTTGTTCCAGTATTATCAGGTGTTATACTGTACATGTGATCAACATTGTTCTCCCACAGTAGATTATACATGAGTACAATAAAAGGATTTCATAGACATGCAACATGTATTTGTTGATTTCATTAATTGAGTTTAGAGGTGAAGTTGGGTGGTGGAAAAAGCATATTAAAGTACTGTATATACAGTATAATAAGGCAGTAAGCCTTTTCCAGATAATTATATAAAATGGTTAAGTGAGATAGTTTGAAGCCTGTCAATTGCTGCTTTTTAAGTTGAATAAAACCGTCTAATTGTAGCCAGAAAAAAAAAACGTCGCCGGTACAGAAGGGGTTTGGACAAGGTTCTGAAGCATCTGGGCTATAATGATGAATTGTATTGTCTCTCAAGGAAAAGATAGACACCTAAATGGCACGATAGATGTAGGGCGAATAGTCTTAAAATCGCCAAACTAATGGGACGACTATTAGAATCCTAAAACTAATAAGAACATAAAAACATAAGAAAATGGGAGTCTGCAGAAAGCCGATTGGCCCAAGCAAGGCAGATCCCTGTCCCACACAACCCCAATTCAATTACAAAGCCCAATTATAGGCTCAACACTCTAATACCCTGAGGATCATTTTACCAAAACGGTTAGAGATTAACGCAGGATTATGGGGGTCTGCAGAGCGCTGATTGGCCCAACCCGGCTGATCCCGCTTCACACCCAACCCTTCTCGTCCATATGATTATCCAATTTTATCTTAAAGCTCCCTACCGTTTTAGATCCCACTATAGCACTTGGTAGTCCATTCCACCCATCTACAACTCTGTTACCAAACCAATATTTGCCTATATCTTTTCTGAAACTAAATTTATCTAATTTGAAACCATTTGTTCGAGTTATTTCGCTATCACTGAGCTTTAGTACATTTTGCATGTCTCCTTTATTAATCCCACTAACCCACTGGAACATTTCTATCATATCCCCTCTAACTCTGCATCTCTCTAACGAATGTAAGCCTAATTCCTTCAACCTTTCTTCATACGAAAGATTTCTAATATTATGGATATTTTTTGTCATTCTACGTTGTACTCTCTCCAATGAATCTATGTCCATTCTGTAATAAGGACACCAAAATTGGACAGCATAATCCATATGGGGTCTCACTAATGACAAGTAAAGTTTTAAGATAACATCAGCAGTTCTGCTACTCACACTCCTAGAGATGAACCCGAAAATCCTGTTTGCCTTATTACGAACGCTTATACACTGTTTTCTAGGTTTCAAATCATTGCTAACAAACACACCTAGATCTTTCTCGCAGTCTGAATTGTCTAATTCTAAATTAGCTAGTTTATATTTAACATTTGTTTGCATCTTCCCTATCTTTAATACCTTGCATTTGTCAATGTTAAACTTCATCTGCCAATTTACTGACCATTCATGTAAGGTATCTAGATCCCTTTGGAGGCACTCTATATCGCTATCTGAATCAATTGATCTCCCCATTTTAGTATCGTCTGCGAATTTACTTATCCTACTAGTTATACCTAAATCTGGGTCATTTATGTATATAAGAAACAACAGGCGACCTAATACCGATCCCAGGGGGACACCACTTTTGACTGCTCCCCACTCTGACTTGGTACCATTTATGCTGACTCTCTGTTTCCTACCAATTAGCCATGACCTAATCCATCCCAACAACGATCCTCCTATTCCATGTGCCTCAACCTTTCTCATCAATCTCTCATGAGGGACTCTGTCGAAAGCTTTACTGAAATTTAAATAAATAATATCATATGACTTGTCACTATCTACTGCTTCATATACCTCTGAGAAAAAGCTAAGCAAATTAGGAAGGCAAGAACGTCCCTGAGTGAATCCATGCTGAGAAGAATTTATTAATATTATTATTTATTATTTCTAAGTGGCTTCTAATTTTCCTAGCAATAATAGACTCTAGCAACTTTCCTATGATTGATGTGAGACTAATGGGACGGTAATTGGATGCTCTCGATTTATCACCTTTTTTGAAGATCGAAACTACATTTGCAAGCTTCCAAGCTTCTGGAACTAAACCTGTTTCTAATGACTTGTTAAATAAAAATGCTAATGGGCTACTTAACTCATCTCTGCATTCTTTTAATACTCTAGCATATACCTCGTCAGGACCAGGCGATTTTTGAGGTTTCAGTCTGTCAATTTCCTTAAGCACATCATTTCTACTTATACTAACTGTACTTAACATATTTTCTATACTATCACTATATACCATATTGACTTCTGGAATCTGTGCCAAATTTTCATTAGTGAAAACTTTAAGAAACTGACTATTTAATGTACTGCACATTTCTAAATCATTTTCTGTTATTTCTCCTATTGAAGTTTTTAGGGGGCCTATTACATCTCTAACTTTAGATTTATATAGTTGATAAAAGCTTTAGGGTTATTTTTTGAGTCACTGGCTATCCTTATTTCATAATTTCTTTTTGCTTTCCTGATTTCCTTTTTGACCTGTCTTGATAGAGTCTGATATAAATAAGTAGGTGATATTCGCCTTTCTTGATTTTTCTATATATTCCTTTATTTTTTCCTAGAAGATCTATTAATGTATTATTTATTTATTTTGGTTGGTTCTGTATTGATCTAAATTTTCTTTTGGGGATATATTTATTTTGAGCATGGAATACTGAATTAATAAAATTATCATATGTATCTACAAAGTTTGACGTATCTTCCTGACTCAAGCTGATTGATACCCAAGAAGGGGTACACTCATTTAAACATCTTGATCGGCTTAATTGTATGACCATAGGGTCCGCTAATAGGGCACTTTGTAGCCCACCATAATCGGCTTTTCTGAAGTCAGGTATTAATGTCGTATTCTCTCTGGCATTACTTTCCATTGTATAATAACATACACAAAATGGTGGTCGCTATTTCCTAGGTGGTCACCAATCTCTACAGTATTTATCATATGTTCATTGTTACTGAAAACTAAATCGAGAATATTATTACCTCTAGTCGGCGTATCTATGAATTGCAATTAAAAACTATCTTGTACCACCTCAATAAACTCTTCTTAATCGGAGTCGCCTATTTGATGTTGCCAATCAATATTCGGAAAATTAAAATACCCCATAATGCACACATTGCTAAACCTTGATGCCATTTTAATTTCCTCCCATAATGATGTTCCGTCATTTATATTCATATTTGGCGGTCTATACATAACTCCAATAACTATGATCTCACTACCTTCGTTAACCTCTACCCAAACATTTTCATTATCATTATTTATTCTAATACCTGATTTAATACAGCTTTTGTATGTACGCCTGACAAACACTGCTATACCACCGCCCCTCCTACTTGTTCGGTCATATTCAGTATAAACAAACTATATCCTGGTATATCAAGTTCTGCTAAAAAATGCCTGGATTCTGCATTAATCCACGTCTCAGTTAGCGCTATTATGTCTATATCTTCTTTGCTAACAAGTGCTCTAAGTTCGTTCATTTTGTTACATAAACGTCTACAATTTGTATAATATACCCTCAACCTATTACTTTTATTTGCAACTAATTTTCTATTGTTTTTAGCTAATTTATTATTTCCTGTTAAACTACTAGACCTACACGGAAATTCTATTCTATCAGTGTTCTCATCTTTACTATCAGTTACATGTGTTGTGTTATCGCTATTACTATTACACATCACTATATCCGCACTATATTGACTGATTATTTCTATAGTACTCACTGGTCTCTTTAACAAAACCCCGCAACAATCCAATCTAGTGATCTAGCTAAAGTAGACACCCCTATACGAGAAAGGTGAACCCCATCCTGAACATTCAGCTTATCCTTACCATTGAAAAGGGACCAGATGTCCAGGAATGGAATTGCATTTTCTTTGCAATATTTCTCCAGACGGCTATTGATACCAGTAGCTCTGGAAGACCAATCCTTTCTTACCCCTCTTCTAGGTAGGATGCCGTGTACAACAGGAATACCTCCCTTTCTCCTAATCTTATCTAACACTTCCCAGTACTGAGTGAGCAGCTTCTCAGTCCTACCTTTACATACATCATTACTCCCTGTACTGAGACAGATAATGGGGCTATCTCCAATATCGTTCATGATGTCATCCACTTTCTCTAACACCCTCCCAACCCCGGCACCAGGCAGACAGACAAGCTTCCTAACATTTGTACAGGTAGACCTACCTAGGTATCTGACCATGGAATCGCCAACAATAGAAATAGACTTACCTTTTGTCGAAGATGTAGTGGCAGAAGAGGCAGAGGCGGTTCCTGAGGCAGTAGCAGGTGTGGTAATGGTAGTTGTAGCAGAGGCAACTTTGGGTGGGGGAGCAGCCGCTGCCTCAGTAAGTCCTCTGTGAGGAGACTTATGCTGGGGTCACACATTCACTTATATGCTCCCGTATGCTCCCGTACGAAGGTTTATTGGTAGTTGGCAACCGAATACGTAAAACGTAAGGGCTTAGTACGCAAAACGTAAATGAAATTGTGTCTAGTCGTGGGGGTTGGTACACATGGCGGGAGTAGCCATGCTGGTCGGGGAGGTGGTTGGTGCGGCCAAGGCCGCCCGGTATGTTTTGGATTTCAAATCAGATATGGGGCTCGCGCTCACGTATGTCATAAGTCGGGAAATCCTACGTCTGACCGGGCGAGCTGCTACGTCTGACGGGAGCAGCCCCGTCAGACGTAGCTGCTCGCCCGGTCAGACGTAAGCTGCTCCCGTCAATCGTAAAATATTCCCGTCAAACGGGAAAGTTTACGTTAGTCCGGGTGCATCTGGCAGCCCCGCCGCACTGCGGGTTAGCTGGCGGTAAAACGCGGCAACGTTGTACGGGGCGGGGGAGGGGGGGGGAGGGGGGGGGGGTATATAAGGACCAGCGGGGGACACTCCAGTCACACCTCTCACCACACCAGAGCAGCAACCAACGTATATATACGTCCTCGCCGAAAATAAATCGTAGCAGCGAAACGACTACACCTATGGGTTTCATATTTTTACCACATGTACCTTACCCTTTAGGCTACCCACCACAATAATCCCAAATCCCTCCTCCCACCCACTCGCTGACTGTCGGTCCCGTCAGAAGGAAAACAAAAAAGGAAAAATATGTGGCGGCGAAACGACTGCACCAATCGGTTCCATATTTGTGTGACAAGTCCCTTACACTTCTGCCTTCCCCACACCACACCCCCAACTGCCTCCCACCACCCACTTCTAGCATATTCGTACGAAGAAAAGGAAGAAAAGGAAAATCCGTGGTGGCGAAACTACCTCACCAATCGGCTTCATATGTGTAACACAAGTCAATTACCCTTCTACCTTCACTCCACCAACCCCAAAACCACCCTCCCACCACCCTCCCACCCATACATTCCGATACCATAAAAGTCTCTGTAGTCTATAGTGTCTTTTCAGCTACTTTCGGGACCATCGGGGACCTGATTTCTGGCGAGGTGAGTGTTTTTATACCATTATCCTTCCTTTCTCTCCCAACTTGATAGATTTAGCCAAAAAAAAACAAAAACAAAAAAACTCTGGCACTGGCAGAAGCACACCGTCAAAATTGGCTGGCACTCAGCGGGTTAAAGGTTACAAGGATAAATGGTCTCTCCTCTTGCTCCTTTCCTTCTTCTCTTGTTCCTCTTGATAGATGAAGTTTCCTATTGCAAGTAGTTCCAAGATTTCGATGTAGGAATGGATCCATTGCATTAGCCGCGTGTTATGCCTGTTCTCCGGTTTTATTAGGGAGTTCACAAAATTGAACTCCTCCAGGATGAATTCCGCGATGCTGTTCATGATGCCGATGAAGGAATGGGAAGGGTGTGACCATTCCTGCCCTTTTGTAGTTCCCAGATTCCAACCAAGACCTACGTGGTTGACAAAGGCTGTCTTTGTCTGTGTTTGGACAGACGGGGTGTGCCTACGCTTGTCCGGAAACGGTCCACGTAAGTCCTAAACACTCCCAACACGTATGGCCTCCGCTACGCAGGTCTTGTGGGGGCGTGGCCATGGGCGTGGCCTGTGTTCCCGCAAATCGGGCAGCCCAGGCGGACTAACGGGGACGCAAGTCGCAAGCACGTACGTAGTTCCATACGACTACATTACGTCTGACGTAACACTGGCCCCGTCACGGTACGTCTGTCGGGAAGTGTAATAGTCGTGCTCTATATGGGCGTACACTGCCGGACTACGCCCGTCAGAACACAAAATTGGCGATTACGCCTGACGGGAGCTGTCGGGAGCGATATACGGGAATGTGTGACCCCAGCATTACCTTCTTTCCCCCTACTCTTCCCACCTTGGGAAACACTCCTTTCTTCACCATCACATTCATCAGGTAAGGTGATGAATTTGTTGCTGGTGAAAACTGGTTGCCTTTGTAGCCTGCAGGTTGTTGCACTGGTAGAAACCACTTTCCAGGGAGCATTACGATCCCTAGGAACACTAGTCTCACTCTTCTCCGCCATGGTTAGTTTCAAGGCCAAATTTTCATCTTTGAGGGATTGAACCGCACGTTCCACATTCTCCAGCCTTTCCTGCAAAGCAAGACAAAGCTGGAGAATATGGGAGGAGGTAGCAATCTCATCAACACAAGCCATATTTCACTAAGAATGTTCACTAGCACCTCACTATGGGGTAAAAGGGTAACTTACTAGCGGTCACTAGGACGTCCTTACTTGTTAAAGGTCAGGGCACAACTGTACTAGAGTACCTGTGTATACCATTGACTATATATATTGACTATATATTCGCGGACTTCACCTATCTCTAATTATGTAAGTATACATCTGCAAACGACTTTATGAATATAGTGTTCTACACAACAACTGCAAGACTATATAATATGTATAGTAAAAAGCAAGTTCTATCCAAAAATCAATCCTAATAGCTATATTTGCATACATAAATACAGAGGGGTTCCACGAATCTTTATGAGTGGGCTAGAGACTATGGCATCCGAGTGTACAATTGCATAAGCGTGCCAATAAATATAATGTTCATATTTACAGGATGACTTGGCAGCTGAGACGTAGATGGAGGGAAGGGAGGTAAATTTGCTGAAGTGATGTAGCGAAAATATGGTGTGGAAGTTGAATTAGTAGTGGTGGTGATGATTTATGATTATGGAAACTACAGGTAATGATTAACCCCCTCTGTACCCGCGTCATTTTTGTTTATTTCAGGTTAGCTACATTTAGAAGATTGTATGAAGCTTAGGAATGAAATACGGTAGTAAAAGGGTTAATTGAGACAGTCTGCAGCCATTTATAGGGTATACGTCCTTCCTAAGCTGAATACAATAGTCTAGTAGTTGCCAGAATATGATAAATAGACATCGTCGGTAAAGAAGGGGTTAACTCATTCAGAACCGGTGACGTCCTTTTTAGCTATATTCTTAGCTAATTTTAGACGACTTTATTCAACGTAAAAAGGGCCTCCAGTAATTAACCCTTTCACGCATATGACGCAATGTTGAGCCTATTAGGGATACTTTAAAGCCTTTGCTACCATCAGGGGTATTTAGAAACCTTTAGTTTAGTTACTTCAACCTCTGCAGTTGTCTTTGAGTTAGCTGTGGGTAGAAAACTAATTTTGGAGAGGTAATTATAAGAGTGAGAGAACTCTATTTCTTATTGCTAATCTGGCATCCTCTCCGTCATAAAAGCGTGACAGAGTTAACAGGCTTCGAACTATCTCTGGTTCGTTTCTCTGGACCCCCTTCTCCTTCGAGTCTAGCCCCATTAGTTCTGAGATTTAAGATGTTCAGACCATTAGTTTGGCGATTTTAACACCTTTCGCCCCATTCTGTAGTCAATTTTAAGACATTTCGTGTCATTTAGGTCTAGATGTTTTCTGGCGAGCGATAGCGAGCCTGTCATTTTAAGAGGAACCGGCATTCGGCCGAGGCATTTTTCAAACGCAAAATGTACAAATTAATCTTAAAGGGTGATTTTTTTTGTTAAGCTTGATTGAGGTCTAGCGAGGAAACTGAAAACATATATGACTGAATAAACCTATGTAATACCTATAGACTCAACACTAGGCACTACCCCCTTAATAAACCTATGTAATACATATAGACTCAACACTAGGCACTACCCCCTTAATAAACCTATGTAATACATATAGACTCAACACTAGGCACTACCCCCTTAATAAACCTATGTAATACATATAGACTCAACACTAGGCACTAACCCCTTAATAAACCTATATAATACATATAGACTCAACACTAGGCACTAACCCCTTAATAAACCTATGTAATACATATAGACTCAACACTAGGCACTACCCCCTTAATAAACCTATGTAATACATATAGACTCAACACTAGGCACTAACCCCCTTAATAAACCTATGTAATACATATAGACTCAACACTAGGCACTACCCCCTTAATAAACCTATGTAATACATATAGACTCAACACTAGGCACTACCCCCTTAATAAACCTATGTAATACATATAGACTCAACACTAGGCACTAACCCCTTAATAAACCTATGTAATACATATAGACTCAACACTAGGCACTACCCCCTTAATAAACCTATGTAATACATATAGACTCAACACTAGGCACTACCCCCTTAATAAACCTATGTAATACATATAGACTCAACACTAGGCACTAACCCCTTAATAAACCTATGTAATACATATAGACTCAACACTAGGCACTAACCCCTTAATAAACCTATGTAATACATATAGACTCAACACTAGGCACTAACCCCTTAATCCTTTTTACTACCACATACCCATTTTATACTGCACACAATCCTCTAAATTCGGCTAGAATATAATTAAAATTACGTCGTCGGTACAGAAGGGGTTTAAGGGGGAATGGTTTATGTTTTGGTCGATTATTTCACAGATATATTATTTGTTGGGTTTCCTAACTAGACCTCCATCAAACGTAAAAATACACCCATTAGATCCCCCTTCTAGATTGAATTTGTAAATTTTTCGGTAGAAAAGTGTGCCGCCCGAAGGCTGGGTCTTCCAAAATTACAGGCTCACTATCGTTCGCCAGGAAAAAAAATCGACACCTAAATAGCACGAAGGGTCTTAATATTGACAAATAAATGGGGCGAAAGGTCTTAAGATCACCAAACTAATGGACCAAACGTCTTAAAATTTGAAAACTAAAGGAGCTAAGTATGAGTGCGAAAGGTGTCCAGAAAAACAGAACATCTTTCCTTAAGGCTGAGGATCTTATTATAATCCGCATTTACAACCCAGTATCATAAATATCTTGAATTCCTCAATGAACATATTTCGTAGTTAACGTGTTTCCTTCCCTCCTTCCTTTATTCCTCTTCGTTCCCTCCTCCCTTTCTTTCTCCTGCTTCTTTGGTTAAATCCTTCTTCTTCCCCATTCTCCTCTTCGTTCCCTATTCATTTTCTTCTTTCTCTTTCTCCTCCTATTCCTTTCCTCTTTCCTTTAGTCCGCCTCTTTGTTCCCTCTTCCCTTTCTTTCTCCCCCTCTTTGTCCTCCTTTCTTTTTCCCCATTCTCCTCTTCGTTCACTTTCCATTGTCTTCTTCTTTCTACTATTCCTTCCACTACCATCAACACCACTATCATCATCACCGGTAATATCACCATCATCATCATCATCAGAAGCAGCAGCAGCAACAGCGTACGAATATATCAATAAGGGGAGATGGGCCGTTTTTCTGGCCCCCTTCTCCCTCATGTTTAGCATAATAGTTTTGAGATTTTAAGACGTTCGTTCCGTAAGCTTGGCGATTTTGAGACCTTTCGCCCTATTTCTTCATCAATATTAAGACCTTTCGTGCCATTTAGGTGTCGATATTTCATGGCGAGCGATAGCGAGCCTGTAATTTTAGAAGAAACCAGCCTATGGCTGGCACATTTTTTTACCGAAAAATTTACAAATTTACCTTGAATGTGGTCTAGGGTGGTATTTTTTAAGCTTGATGGAGGTCTAGCGAGGAAGTTAAAACAATATATATATATATATATATATATATATGTATATTCTGACATACGGAGCCCTGTATGTTAATTTAAGAGTTAGAATTAGAGTTCAAGGAGCCAAACTACCCAAGTGGTGAAGCAGACTAGCGAGCGAACGAGCGAGTGGGCAAACCATCTCGCCCCATACCAGCTCGCCCCATACCTCGATGACCGATGCTATGACGTATGATCGACGCCAGGAGCTGTGAGTGGACGACACACCTGTTATGTGATTCGAGGAGCTATGATTGGAGCGCGCACCATCACTCGCCTCCTGATTCGTTCCTACACCATCATTGTTTGGTATATAAGACCCGAGTTGTGGGCATTCAAATCAGTCTCATTTGGAGTTGGGGAAGGTGAACTTGCAGCTGGAGGAAGACGGGGTGAAGTATTATAATGGGATTGTGACTGTCAGTCAGATTATATAAATGTGTGTTAAGTGTGTTCGGTGTAAACACTTACGTTATGTTGGTTAGTGAGATATGTGATTGGGAATTAACGTGATGTGTTTAATGTGTGTAATGTGTTTAACTATTTGATTGGGAATTAACGTGATGTGTTTAATGTGTGTAATGTGTTTAACTACTTGATTGGGAATTAACGTGATGTGTTTAATGTGTGTAATGTGTTTAACTATTTAATTGGGAATTAACGTGAACGCTACTATTACGTGCTTAACTATTTGATTGCGAATTAACGTTAACGCTACTATTTATGTACTTAACTATTTGATTGGGAATTAACGTTAATGCTATTATTATGTACTTAACTATTTTAGTTGACTAACTTGTGGACTAAAGCAACTCTTTAAGTAATTGGGTTATGATGAAAGTAATACTATTGTTTTATATTAATACTTACGAGTTCTTTCATTTTCTTTGAATTAAGCTTACATTGCTTAATGGTGCTTAGTACGGTGATGCTATTGTCTCGTATTAGTAATATCGCCTTAGACTAACATGGCTGTGTTAATATTACTTCTAGTGATTTCCTAAGCTGAAGAAAATTCTTTTGCTTCAAAATATTATATTTTGCTTTTCATATTATTTGAGTGAGACCTGAATCGAATCTATGAAACGATCCTGTAACTTTATTTACTCATAATCAAACCTCAATGTTACGTGGTTAAGAAATAAATTTAACTAATTATTAAATATATCTAACTTTTTATGTGACTTTGATATTACTCCTGATGATAATAATAATATAATACCATTAACGTAAGACAAGAACCAAGAATAATTACATTAAATATAAATAAAAGGACATAGAAGAAAACTATCTATTCATTTCAAAAAGGGTAAGAGACAGAAATATTCTTACTTTAATATTTATCTTTCAAGACTTTTTATAAAATTAATAGTCCTTCTTTAGCTATAACTTCTTCGGTTCATAACCATAGCCTACTAAGCTTCGGTTAAATAATAATTCTTTATAAATACTACATGACGTTAATTAGTTTCAGTATTTTTATAATTAAAGAGTATCAGTCAATAAAGGATACTAAGTCCTAAGATCCAAAAGGAAAGGAAGCAACAACAGGAAATTATTTTATTAGATTTTACTTTTGTTTTGCCTTCAGCTGACTGATACCTTAATATATATCTCTGTGCTATCTAGATTCATCGAGTTAACCACTTGAGGATCAAGATACGTAACAGAAGAGTGGCGACCTTGCCAGGATTCGTTTCATACAGTTTCACTCAGTGTCATTAACGTTTCACTACTTAACAATCAAATATTAATCATGCCTCAACTAATTAATAACGAAGATGCTCGAGTTTTCATAGAATCAGAACCCACATCCCCTGATATTGACTGTCTGTCAAAATCTGAACTGAAAGTGCTTGCCTCACATCTCCAATTATCTGTCTCAAACATGTCTAAAGTAGAGGTGGCTCAGACCATAAAAACCCACCTGTTCCCTGTAGAAGGCGGGGAGGGAGACGGAGCAGTTGGTGGGATCCCTAGTAAACCTAGCCAACTTGATGAACAATTGCCACCTGGTTTGACCGGTGATCAAGTACTGGAACTAGCTAGAATAAATGCCGAAGCAAAGACCGAACAAGCCAGACTAAATATAGAACTAGCCAGAGTAAATGCCGAACAAGCCAGAGCAAATACCGAAGAAGCCAGAATAAATGCCGAAGCAAAGACCGAACAAGTCAGACTAAATGCCAGTGCAACGACCGAACAATGTGAATATCAATATCGTACGGCTCAACTAAATGTCCATACAAATGCTCCCGAAATTGATCCCCCTCTGGGATTGACTATGACTAGTGTCATTCCACCTTTCACTGAGGATAATGTGCAGGATTTCTTTGTTTTGTTTGAGGAAGTTGCTGGAGGTATGAAGTGGACAAGAGATCAATGGCCTTTTATGTTACAAACTGTTTTGACAGGGCAGGCTCGAGCCACGTATTTGTCAGAAGTAGCAGAAGTTAGGCAGGATTATGACAATCTCAAAGAAGCTATCTTAAAAACCTATCAATTGCAGCCTGAGGCTTACAGGCAATCTTTCCGTAAAAACCAGAAGAAAGTAGAAGAAACCCATAAGGTATTTGCCAGGACCATGACTAAAACTTTCAATCATTGGGTCAAGAGTAAGAAAGTCACAAGCTACAACGATCTGAAGGAGTTGGTCCTGTTAGAAAATTTCCTATGGAAAATTGATTCTTCTGTATCCTATCATTTAAAGGGGAAAAAGGTAGATTGTCTTGCTGACGCCGCTGACATGGCTGACACATACGTGCTCAACAACAAATTTCGTGGAAAGAAGCCCTACGATAATTCTAGCTCTAATTTTAAGTATCCCAATCACAAATCTGACCGACCCAGTCACAAGCCTATAACGTCTTCCCCAGCTAGCCAAAATAGAAATGTTCCCCCAACTAAAAATGCGACTCAGGGCAATGGTAACAGAGGTGGGCCCCAAACTAATAGTAATGCTCAAAGAGGGAACGTTCCCGTATCCCCTAAAGTATGTACTTTTTGTGGCATGAGAGGCCACCTAGCTTATCAGTGCTGGGCCAAGGAAAAAACCGAGAGATCGGGGCAGACAGTTGCCGCCGTATCTCAAATTCCATGTGTGCCTTTAATGCAGGACTCCCGACAGAAGGAGTACCTAGCACCAAAAGTTCCTTTAATGCAGGACTCTCGACAGAAGGAGTACCTAGCAGCTAACGTAAATCATCTAGACAGGGGTGTAGTAGCATGTGTGGTGCAACCCACAAGGGTTAAACCAATAATAATTTCACCATCAGTGCAGGACAGTTACCGTCCCTTTATTTCATCTGGCAACGTGAGATTAAATGGTTGCATGCATGAGGTAAAAATTCTGAGAGACACAGGTTCTACTAGCACCCTCATGGTGAATCCTTACACTGAGTGCCCACCTGGCGAACCAGTTGTAATGAGAGGTGCTGGAGGCCAGTTTTATGCATACTTGGTAAAAGGCGAAATTGAATGTGAGTTACTACAGGGTGAGGCCACCATAGCTTTGTGTAGGTCCCAAGATATCCCTGTGCCTGGGGTAACACTCCTTTTGGGGAATGATGTAGCAGGTGAGAAGGTCCGACCAGACCCCATTTTGTCACTTTCCCCTGTTAACGAGCCACTAACCGGTGAGCTCGACAAGGAGTTGCCAACTGTTTTCCCTGTGTGTGCTGACAAACGTTCAATGTCTCAAGTAGCAGTTCCCTCAGACAGAAATATACCGAATGTAAGAGTTGATGAAAGGGATGATGAGAGTGTGAATGATGCTCCAACTGTGCCTGATGATGTGACTGAGGTGGATTTATCTGACACCTTTATGGCTCATCTTGACCCTAACGATGACCATGAAACCCTTCCAAATTGTCCTAGCGGCCTGGTAGAGCTACAGAGAGATGATAGTGAATGCAAGGAGTTAGCTGCCAGGTCCGTGAGTGAAGAGGAATGTGAGAAGGAGGGTGGTGAATGTTTCTACCTCAAAGGAGGAGTATTGTGGCGAAGATGGAGACCGCCACACAGACCAATCGATGACGGGGCTTGGGACGTCCATCAAGTAGTAGTCCCCAAACCTTGTCGTAAAGATATCATGGAAATGGCACATTGTATACCATTGGCAGGACACCTAGGTGTGAGAAAAACTCTAGACAGAATCAGATCCCACTTTTACTGGCCAGGAATGCGTGCAGATGTAGTGGAGTGTTGTAGAGTGTGTCACACTTGCCAGATGACAGGAAAACCCAATCAGAAGGTGCCTGTACATCCTCTGGTGCCCTTGCCCGTTTTCGAGAATCCTTTTACTCGGGTGGTAGTGGACATTGTAGGCCCATTGCCTAAGACTTCCCAAGGTAACCTTTATTTATTAACTATCATGGACATGGCAACTCGCTACCCAGAGGCTATACCCTTAAGGACTACCTCTGCTCCAACTGTAATCAAGGAACTGCTCAAATTTTTCACCAGAATGGGTTTCCCCCATGAGGTGCAAAGTGATCAAGGAACTAATTTTACCTCTAACATTTTCCAGCAGTCCCTGAAGGAGTTGGGTATCGAGCATGTAAAGTCTAGCACCTACCACCCAGAGAGTCAAGGGGTTCTCGAACGATATCATCAGACATTAAAGGGAATGTTACGTAAGTATTGTACAGAGACCGGAGTTGAGTGGGATAAGGGGGTACCTTTTCTTTTATTTGCTACTCGTGAGGTTCCAACTGAATCCCTGGGTTTTTCCCCTAATGAGCTAGTTTTCGGTCACCAGGTAAGAGGTCCTTTGCAACTATTGCAGGATAGCCTAGTTGGCCAGGAGGGGAACCAAAACCTCCTCAAGTATGTTTCAGATTTCAAAACCCGGCTGAGATCCTCATGTGAGTTTGCCGCTCAAAACTTGACAGTGGCTAAAAGCTCCATGAAGAAATGGTATGACAGAAAAGCCCGTGAGAGGGAGTTTAAGCCCGGTGATGAGGTTTTGGTCCTGCTCCCCCTTTTTGGCCAACCTTTATCTGCCAAGTTCAGGGGCCCATATAAGATCATTCGGAGGGTGAGCATTACCGATTATCTAGTGACTACCCCAGACAGGAGAAAGCCCACGCAAGTATTCCATATAAATATGTTGAAACCCTACCATAGGTCCCCTGATTCCTCTCCTCCAGTTTCTCCCACTGTGGCAGTGAATGTCAGGACCTGTGAGCAGCCTGGTGCGGACAAAGTCTTCAGTTCTCTTACTGACCCGCAACAGACTGTTCCAGAGCCTGAAGGTATCCATGCAGACTTTGACTTGTCATGTAGCCTATCCAACTTTCAGTATAATTCAGTGGCTTTGAGGGAATTACCATCTAAACTATGTCATCTTCCCTCTGATCAAGCGAACCAACTAATCTCTGTTTTATCTCAGTCTCCCAATGTGTTCCGTGATACTCCAGGGCTCACTTCTTTGGCCGTGCACGACATCGACGTAGGGGATGCAACTCCCATTAAACTATCCCCCTACCGTGTCTCGCCACAACGCAGGAGTATACTGCAGGTCGAGCTTGACTTTATGATTTCTAATGAACTGATCACTAGGGCCTTAAGCCAGTGGAGTAGTCCGGTCATACTTGTGCCAAAGCCAGACGGGAGCCATAGGTTATGTATGGACTATAGGCAAGTCAATGCTGTCACAAAGAACGATACCTACCCACTGCCACGGATCAAAGATTGCATTTACCAGTTTGGCCTCATGCAGCAGTAAGTATAATTTAATGAGAGGATTTTGGCAATTAGCTCTCCCTTGTAGCGAGGTAAATATCATGTTTTTGTAGTGCGCTTTTAAGCCTTCAGCTGTGAGATGCCTTGCAGTTCGAATAACGCTCCAGCTACGTTCCGGCTATGTTCTGATGTGGTACCTGGAGACGTTGCCTACTTTGGGTGATATCCTTCTTATATCCTCATTTATAATCTTGCTGTTGCCAATCTGGTGGTGAATCTATTTATGTATTATGTTTAATATTATGTACTATACTCCTTAAACTCTTTTCTAGGGGGGAGGTCTGACATACGGAGCCCTGTATGTTATTTTAAGAGTTAGAATTAGAGTTCAAGGAGCCAAACTACCCAAGTGGTGAAGCAGACTAGCGAGCGAACGAGCGAGTGGGCAAACCATCTCGCCCCATACCAGCTCGCCCCATACCTCGATGACCGATGCTATGACGTATGATCGACGCCAGGAGCTGTGAGTGGACGACACACCTGTTATGTGATTCGAGGAGCTATGATTGGAGCGCGCACCATCACTCGCCTCCTGATTCGTTCCTACACCATCATTGTTTGGTATATAAGACCCGAGTTGTGGGCATTCAAATCAGTCTCATTTGGAGTTGGGGAAGGTGAACATGCAGCTGGAGGAAGACGGGGTGAAGTATTATAATGGGATTGTGACTGTCAGTCAGATTATATAAATGTGTGTTAAGTGTGTTCGGTGTAAACACTTACGTTATGTTGGTTAGTGAGATATGTGATTGGGAATTAACGTGATGTGTTTAATGTGTGTAATGTGTTTAACTATTTGATTGGGAATTAACGTGATGTGTTTAATGTGTGTAATGTGTTTAACTACTTGATTGGGAATTAACGTGATGTGTTTAATGTGTGTAATGTGTTTAACTATTTAATTGGGAATTAACGTGAACGCTACTATTACGTGCTTAACTATTTGATTGCGAATTAACGTTAACGCTACTATTTATGTACTTAACTATTTGATTGGGAATTAACGTTAATGCTATTATTATGTACTTAACTATTTTAGTTGACTAACTTGTGGACTAAAGCAACTCTTTAACACCTTACGAGCGGCCTATGCGGTTTATTTATGTGTACCGCACAGCGGAGTGTTTTTAGCCAAAATAGGGCTGTTTACGTGATCATTTTCATGCCTAAATAAGACCCAGAACGTAAAACAAGTATAAACAAGTACAAGGCATAAACAGAGCTTTCGAATGACACCATAACGATCCTTGTATGATGGATAGTTTTCTTGCAATAACCGTGCAACGCGAGTGCAAAAAGCAGGTAATTCGGTACTTTCAGTACATAATTGAGTATGTAGCGAGTGAGAGAGGGAGGAGGGAGCTGAGATTTGTGTCAGTAGGTTCGCCGCGGTGGTCTGGAGCAGTCATACGCTCGCTAGTCTCCTGCCACCACTTGTCTCTCTCTCTCAGCCACATTACGTGCTGAAATTGCCACTCGACCTATGTCGAGCGCCGCCACATAGTCCAGCTTTATTTAACTCGACTTATGTTGCTCGCCGCTAAATAAGGGTTAAGTAATTGGGTTATGATGAAAGTAATACTATTGTTTTATATTAATACTTACGAGTTCTTTCATTTTCTTTGAATTAAGCTTACATTGCTTAATGGTGCTTAGTACGGTGATGCTATTGTCTCGTATTAGTAATATCGCCTTAGACTAACATGGCTGTGTTAATATTACTTCTAGTGATTTCCTAAGCTGAAGAAAATTCTTTTGCTTCAAAATATTATATTTTGCTTTTCATATTATTTGAGTGAGACCTGAATCGAATCTATGAAACAATCCTGTAACTTTATTTACTCATAATCAAACCTCAATGTTACGTGGTTAAGAAATAAATTTAACTAATTATTAAATATATATCTACATTTTTATGTGACTTTGATATTACTCCTGATGATAATAATAATAATACCATTAACGTAAGACAAGAACCAAGAATAATTACATTAAATAAATAAAAGGACATAGAAGAAAACTATCTATTCATTTCAAAAAGGGTAAGAGACAGAAATATTCTTACTTTAATATTTATCTTTCAAGACTTTTTATAAAATTAATAGTCCTTCTTTAGCTATAACTTCTTCGGTTCATAACCATAGCCTACTAAGCTTCGGTTAAATAATTCTTTATAAATACTACATGACGTTAATTAGTTTCAGTATTTTTATAATTAAAGAGTATCAGTCAATAAAGGATACTAAGTCCTAAGATCCAAAAGGAAAGGAAGCAACAACAGGAAATTATTTTATTAGATTTTACTTTTGTTTTGCCTTCAGCTGACTGATACCTTAATATATATCTCTGTGCTATCTAGATTCATCGAGTTAACCACTTGAGGATCAAGATACGTAACAATATATATATATATATATATATATATATATATATATATATATATATATATATATTTTTCTTTAATACATACGAGGTTGAAAGAAATGGCAATTTCTGCGTTGGAAATTTTATTATTCAAAGTTTCCAGGTCTCTGATGAGTTTTCGCTGGGTGGCAGGAAGTAGATGAAGGAGATGAGCAAAATTCATGGTGGTACAGGGTTACATAAATGTACATGATGATACAGGATATACGACGCGTTTCACTGGACAACCAGCATTATCAAGTAAGGAAGGAATGATATAAAAGGTAAACAGGAAGGGTATATATAGAGGGTGGAGGATCAGAGGAGGCGGAAAACAGGGGGCAAAAGTCTGCTATTGGTGGAAGCGTAAACTAGGAGAGAGAAGGGGTTAACCGCTTCACGCATGCGCACTGGATGCGGGATGGTGGTCAGTAGGTGGGGTCGAAGCTGATTGGCTGCGTGTCGAGGGGCGTGGCCTAAGTTGTGTGGCGCCTGCAGAAGACGAAGCTGAAGGAGGTAGCGCGGGGGGCTGCGTCAAGGGCACCGGGGGGCGAGGAGGGGTGTTAGGTCCTGTAGGGTAGTGCCTTTTGGCAGAAGGAAGGATCTGAAGGTCCAGAGTTTGGTTGTTGATGTTGGGATGTAAGGCTTGGATATATAAAGCTTCGAGTATAGGTAATCTCCTTGGGTCACTTTCTTTATCGAGTATGGTGGTGTGTTTCTCTAACTCGTTGCGTGTGAGGTGAGGGTGGTTAGGGGTGAGATAGTGGTCTTTGATGGCTCCAGCCTGAAGGTGAAGAGTTAACCGACGTGAAAGACGAGTCTGCGTCATACCAATATAGGAATGAGGTCCACAGTCCTCATAATTACAGGTATGTTGGTAAATGACGTGATCGTCGGTCATCGATCGCAGCCAATCAGCTTCGACCCCACCTACTGACCACCATCCCGCATCCAGTGCGCATGCGTGAAGCGGTTAACCCCTTCTCTCTCCTAGTTTACGCTTCCACCAATAGCAGACTTTTGCCCCCTGTTTTCCGCCTCCTCTGATCCTCCACCCTCTATATATACCCTTCCTGTTTACCTTTTATATCATTCCTTCCTTACTTGATAATGCTGGTTGTCCAGTGAACCGCGTCGTATATCCTGTATCATCATGTACATTTATGTAACCCTGTACCACCATGAATTTTGCTCATCTCCTTCATCTACTTCCTGCCACCCAGCGAAAACTCATCAGAGACCTGGAAACTTTGAATAATAAAATTTCCAACGCAGAAATTGCCATTTCTTTCAACCTCGTATGTATTAAAGAAAATTTATTACCTGGCTTTACTAATATATATATATATATACTGTATACAGGGTGTTCAGAAAACATGTGTACAAAATGAAATGGGTGATAGGGAACATAGAATTAAACATTTTGTACTCCATGGAGGTATGTCCATAAATGCTTCCTTGCGGTGCTACAGGGTGGACAGTTTCAACGTAATTTCCCTAAATTTGTACCCTAACTTCTCTGTGAGTAATCCGTTTACATACAAACATGGTAATTTAATGTACACAACAGTATGAACATTACTTTATTCATGTCAGTACACTGCAAAAACAAAAGAACATTAAATTGAAGAGAAGATTAACAATCATTAATCATCAGTCAGAACTGTTTACTGAACGAAGCTGTCTTATGTCAGAACCAAGAAGTGATCCATTAGTAGTAGGCAACGAAATAATACTGTATGGTGGGCTTCAACGTAATTCATTTATTACATTAATAACTTTGATATGCCAACATGGTAATTTAAAGGTAGTGTACAGTAGTTGTTCATGAATTGCAGTATCTTTGCAAACACAGTACAAAACTTTAAATTGAAAAGAACATGCACAAAATACTCCAAACTGTTTAAGAGCTGCAAAACAATGCAACATGACATTTCAATTTACAGAAACTGCTCAAAGGTACGACCACCAGCACGTATGCATGCATGGCAGCGCCGTAGCATTGATTCACGCACACGTTCAAAGATTGCTGGCTCCTCCGCAATTCTTCCAACGGCGTCAACAATTCTTGCAACGAGGTCTTGTTCTGATTCAACGGGTGTCTCATACACAAGGCTCTTCATGTGTCCCCATAGGAAGAAATCAATGGATGTCAAATCAGGGGATCTTGGTGGCCAGGCAACATGACCACCACGGCCAATTCATCGGTTCGGAAACGTTGCATTTTACTCCCGCACCACGTTGCCAAAATGTGGTGGAGCTCCATCGTGTTGAAACCACATTCGTCTGCGGATGGCCAAATGAACATCTTCCAGCAGTTGGGGCAGCATTTCCTCAAGGAAAATCCGATAAATGTTCCCGTTGAGACGTGGAGGCAGAATGTACGGACCAATCAGCTTATCATGAATGATGCCCGCCCAAACATTAACGCTGAACCGCACCTGATGCCCATGCTCGTGTGAAGCGTGTGGATTTGCTGCTGCCCAGACATGAGCATTGTGCATATTGAACACACCGTCACGGGCGAAGGAGGTTTCATCACATATCAGCACACTCGAGGGAAAATCAGGTTGGAGCGCTGTCTGCTGCAAGTACCACTGTGCGAATTCTATACGTACGGGATAATTTCGAGGGAGCAATGCGTGGACTCTTTGTAGATGATATGGATGTAGCTGTTCATCACGTAACACCTCCCAAACCAGAGTATGAGATACTCCGAGAGCATGTCCAACACCTCGCGTACTTGCATGTGGCCGAATTGTGAACATCCTTATTACCTCTTCTTCCAATTCTGGTGTTCGAACACGCCTAGGCCGACCATTGTCATGCGCGTTGGCAGTGAATGTTCCCCTTTCACGCAGTCGCCTGTGCAATGAGGAAAATGTCTGAAGGTTTGGCAAGCGTCTGTTTGGGAAACGCCTCTGGTACATCCTCACAGCATTTCTGGCATTTCCTCCAGCAGCACTATACACAAGGTGCATATCAGCCAATTCAGCAAACGTGAAGCCCTCCATGTTACACATATGGAGTTTACCTCAAGACTAAGAGGAGAGTGTAGGTGAAGACCAGCACATTACCTTGTCGACTACTAAACAACCACTTCATGGTGCCGAAATGAAACTGCTTCGTTTACTAAACGATTCTGAACGATTGTTAACCTTCACTTCAGTTTCAAATGTACTTTTGTTTTTGCAGTGTACTGACATTAATTAAGTAATGTTCATACTGTTGTGTACATTAAATTACCATGTTTGTATGTAAACGGATTACTCACAAAGAAGTTACGGTAAAAATTTAGGGAAATTACGTTGAAACTATCTTCCCTGTAGCACCGCAAGGAAGCATTTATGGACATACCTCCATGGATTACAAAATGTGTAATTCTGTGTTCCCTATCACCCATTTCATTTTGTACACATGTTTTCTGAACACCCTGTATATATAATATATATACCACATATCAAGCACTACCAATTAATCAATATCGCCATCATCAAATTCATTATCATTATAATTTACATTATCACTTCATCGTCATTTTGATCATCAACAGTATACAGTATATTCATCATCACCAGTATACAGTATATTCATCATCACCAGTATACAGTATATTCATCATCACCAGTATACAGTATATTCATCATCACCAGTATACAGTATATTCATCATCACCAGTATACAGTATATTCATCATCACCAGTATACAGTATATTCATCATCACCAGTATACAGTATATTCATCATCACCAGTATACAGTATATTCATCATCACCAGTATACAGTTTATTCATCATCACCAGTATACAATATATTCATCATCACCAGTATACAGTATATTCATCATCACCAGTATACAGTTTATTCATCATCACCAGTATACAGTATATTCATCATCACCAGTATACAGTATATTCATCATCACCAGTATACAGTATATTCATCATCACCAGTATACAGTCTATTCATCATCACCAGTATACAGTATATTCATAATCACCAGTATACAATATATTCATCATCACCAGTATACAGTATATTCATCATCACCAGTATACAGTTTATTCATCATCACCAGTATACAGTATATTCATCATCACCAGTATACAGTATATTCATCATCACCAGTATATTCATCATCACCAGTATACAGTATATTCATCATCACCAGTATACAGTATATTCATCATCACCAGTATACAGTATATTCATCATCACCAGTATACAGTATATTCATCATCACCAGTATACAGTATATTCATCATCACCAGTATACAGTATATTCATCATCACCAGTATACAATATATTCATCATCACCAGTATACAGTATATTCATCATCACCAGTATACATTATATTCATCATCACCAGTATACAGTATATTCATCATCACCAGTATACAGTATATTCATCATCACCAGTATACAGTATATTCATCATCACCAGTATACAGTATATTCATCATCACAAGTATACAGTATATTCATCATCACCAGTATACAGTATATTCATCATCACCAGTATACAGTATATTCATCACCACCAGTATACAGTATATTCATCATCACCAGTATACAGTTTATTCATCATCACCAGTATACAGTATATTCATCATCACCAGTATACAGTATATTCATCATCACCAGTATACAGTATATTCAGCATCACCAGTATACAGTATATTCATCATCACCAGTATACAGTATATTCATTATCACCAGTATACAGTATATTCAACATCACCAGTATACAGTATATTCATCATCACCAGTATACAGTATATTCATCATCACCAGTATACAGTATATTCATCATCACCAGTATACAGTATATTCATCATCACCAGTATATTCATCATCACCAGTATACAGTGTATTCATCATCACCAGTATACAGTATATTCATCATCACCAGTATACAGTATATTCATCATCACCAGTATACAGTATATTCATCATCACCAGTATACAGTATATTCATCATCACCAGTATACAGTATATTCATCATCACCAGTATACAATATATTCATCATCACCAGTATACAGTATATTCATCATCACCAGTATACAGTATATTCATCATCACCAGTATACAGTATATTCATCATCACCAGTATACAATATATTCATCATCACCAGTATACAGTATATTCATCATCACCAGTATACAGTATCACCAGTATACAGTATATTCATCATCACCAGTATACAGTATATTCATCATCACCAGTATACAGTATATTCATCATCACCAGTATACAGTATATTCATCATCACCAGTATACAGTACATATTCATCATCACCAGTATACAGTATATTCATCATCACCAGTATACAGTTTCATCATCACCAGATCATCACCAGTATACAGTATATTCATCATCACCAGTATACAGTATATTCATCATCACCAGTATACAGTATATTCATCATCACCAGTATACAGTATATTCATCATCACCAGTATACAGTATATTCATCATCACCAGTATACAGTATATTCATCATCACCAGTATACAGTATATTCATCATCACCAGTATACAGTATATTCATCATCACCAGTATACAGTATATTCATCATCACCAGTATACAGTATATTCATCATCACCAGTATACAGTATATTCATCATCACCATATACAGTATATTCATCATCACCAGTATACAATATATTCATCATCACCAGTATACAGTATATTCATCATCACCAGTATACAGTATATTCATCATCACCAGTATACAGTATATTCATCATCACCAGTATACAGTATATTCATCATCACCAGTATACAGTATATTCATCATCACCAGTATACAGTATATTCATCATCACCAGTATACAGTTTTTTCATCATCACCAGTATACAGTATATTCATCATCACCAGTATACAGTATATTCATCATCACCAGTATACAGTATATTCATCATCACCAGTATACAGTATATTCATCATCACCAGTATACAGTATATTCATCATCACCAGTATACAGTATATTCATCATCACCAGTATACAATATATTCATTATCACCAGTATACAGTATATTCATCATCACCAGTATACAATATATTCATCATCACCAGTATACAATATATTCATCATAAATACATATCATCAACAATATCATGGTTATCCGTTTAAGGGGAGGTTTTTAGTTTATTACTGAATGGAGATATAACACCAGTACTCTTCAATCCTTTATTGGCTAGGGTTGAGTACAGGAGCGCCGAGACGCTAGTTGGTTATGTCAGAGTCTGGTGTGAACTCAAGGACTTGCTGCCTCCACAGGCCTGGGTGCCAGAGGCGCCCGCAAGTCTAAAGTGTCTGTGGTGCCATATGGTGTTGGACAATAGTGGTGTATACATTATTATTATATCTCCCCCCCCCTATTGGCGTCCGACGAGGCGATGGTGGAGTCGGGCGGTGTAGGTTGAGTGGAGGGCAGTAGACGAAGCTGTCGTAGGAAGCGGCGGTTGCAGAGTGTGGCTCGCCCCGACCCATCCACCCGGATGGTATACTGGCGGTGTGGATGCACCTCCACTACAGTGCCAGTCTTGTTCCACCGTGTCGGGTTGTTGCCCCCCTGGTTCTGGACGGAGACCCGGTCACCGACGTGGAGTGGTGATAAAGGCCGGGCTGAAGCATTATAGTATGTGGCTAGGGCAGCGTTACGGTGAAAAAGGGCTGCCTCACGAGCTTCGGCCGAGAGAAGCCAGTGGGGGTGGAGGTGGAGAAGTGCAGGATTGCAGGGGACGTGGTCCCGTAGGGTCCTGCCGAAGAGAAGTTGAGCTGGTGACTTGTCAATGGTCGAGAGGGGTGTGTTCCTGTATTGGAGGAGGGCGCGGGCTGCGGCGTTGTTGTCTAGAGAGCCAGTGGGGGATGTACAGTCCGCGATGATGCGGCGGGCTGCTTTAACAGCCAGCTCGGCGCGGCCATTAAACTGAGGGTAGAACGCAGAGCTGACCCGCTGTGACACACCCCAATGTGCCAGGAATTCTTGGAAGTCCCCGGCTGTAAACTGGGGCCCACCATCGCTCGCCAGTACCCGGGGTGCTCCGTAGTGGGTGAAGAGGGTACGGCACGCCGAGATGAGGTGGTGAGCATCACATTTACCTGGTGGCAGGTAGAAGATGTGGACATTGCTGGAGAAGCGATCGACGTAGACCAGGTAGTGTTTGCCCTGGTGCTGAAAAAAATCGGCGGCTACCTGGTCGTATGGCCATTGGGGTGGGTCAGATGACATGAGTGGCTCTTTCGGCTGGGACGGGGCGTGGGCGCGGCAGTAGTGGCAGGTATCCAGGCAGTTGCGTAGGGCCTTGTCAATACCTGGCCAGTAAACACTCGCACGTGCACGGGCCTTCATGCCAGTCATACCCTGATGAGCTGAGTGAAGGGCCTCGAGAACTCTGGACCGAAGATGATGGGGGATGACTGGTCGTTGATCCATGAGGGCTACCCCGTCGACGGAAGTGAGGCGGTCTCTAACACCCCAGAACTGTCGTAGTTGTGGGGCGGTCGCCTCTCTGGAGTCCGGGAAGCCCTCGGGGATGGTCTGAAGAAGGGAGGTATACTCGCTGTCTTGTTGGCCGGCAGATTTAAGGTCAGACCATGATACAACTGGGTCAGGTATGGCGGCGAGCATGGTGAGGGAGGCCAAGGCAACTGAGTGGATATCGAGCTCGCTGGCGGCCGCACTATGCACATCATGGGCGTCCGCGGAGGGCCTGGTCGGGTAGCGGGAGACAGCGTCAGGGCCGCGGTGCCATTTGCCAGGCGTATGTTGAATGGTGAACTGGTATCGTAGGGTACGTTCCTTAATCTTGAACAGGCGAGGGTTTGGTATGTTGTCCAGGGACCGGTCGTTAAGGATGTGCAGTAGAGGTCTGTGGGCCACGACGACGACGAGGTCAGGGCAGCCCAGGACAAACATTCTGCATCTGTCAAGGGCGTCAGCCACTGCTAAAGCCTCGCCTTCGACGGGTGCGTAGTGGGACTCCGCAGGTGTGGTAAAACGGGAGCCGGCGAAGACAAGTTTCCAACCGACCTTGCAACAGGTGGGGGCAGATGCGGTGGGGCAGGAACAATGTTGTTGGAGTAGGAGGAAGCCAAGGCCGGTTTTGCTCCAGTCTGTGGCGAGGCACGTGGGTCTGCCGATCTCGAAGGAGCAGACCCCTTCCTCAACCAGGCGTGTGATGTGGTCCTTAGATGTGGCAAAGGTACAGTCGAGTGCCTCATCCCAGTGGAAGGGGGTTTTGGACTGCACAAGTTCCCGGAAGGGCGCCATTTCCGGTTTGATGCTGAAGGCCCAGGCGACCTGTTCAACGAGACCAAACCACGACCGGGCTCCTGTGATGTCTGTGGGCGTGGGAAAGTCACGGATGGCCTTAATCATGGACGTGCATGGCTTAATTCCAGTGTCTGTGATGGTGAGTCCGGCGAAGTCAACTGAAGGGGCGGCGAAGGTAAACTTGTCAGGGTTGAAAGTGACACCGTTGGTTGCACAGAGGGCCAGGTAATCAAAAGTGTGCCAAAATGCCTCCTCGACTGAAGAGTCCCACAAAAGGGAGTCGTCGACACACTTCACCTTACGAGGGACAGCCTGTATGATTGCGTCGAAGCGTCGGGTATAGGCGTCGCCAGCTGCCAAGTAACCTTGAGGGGCCCTGATATACCTGTAACGGCCAAATTCCGTGATGAAAGTCGTAGCCTCCCTGCTGGATTCGTCGAGTAAAACAGCATGGTATCCATTCCAGGCGTCTAGGACCGTCTTACGAGTGCCTGCAGGGATGGATTGGGCCAAGTTGAATGGGCTCGGGGTGTGATGTGTCTCCCGAAGGCAGGCGTGGTTGAGTGCCTGCAGGTCAACTGTACGGCGGGGTTGTCCAGTTTTCTTGGCGACCACCACCATCCTAGAACACCAGGTAGTAGGGGTACCGATGGGGACAGGCTCAATAACGCCCAGTGCGACGTCCCTGTCGAGATCTGCTTTGACCTGGGCCTTCCAATGATGTGGTATAGGGGCAGGGGTGTGCACGGCACGTGGAGATGCGCCAGGCTTGATGTGGATGTGCATGGGAGGGCCAGACATCGTGGGGAGTGGGCCGCTGGTGGTGTTAAATGCAGAAGATGCAAACTGTGACAAGAACCAGTCACGAAGGTCAGACAGGTGCAGGTCGTTAGGTGGGAAGGGGAGGGAAGTGGGCCGGTGTGGTGGAGGGGTCCTGGTCAAGGTGGGTGGTGGTTGGGCTGTGTGGGCGGCCATGCAGGGGGTAGGTGTGGGGAAGTCGGGAGGGATGATATGTAGTGCCCTACAAGCTGACATGCTAATAAATAACGGTGACTGTGCCTGAATAATAAAAATATCATCATCAGTACTGTAGGGGGTGCCGGCAAAGTCGGTGGCGGTAATGGTAGTCGGCATATAACCCAGGACCTGGAGAGTGTGACCCCCCACGGCCGTGATCCGTTGGTGAGTAGGCTGTAGGTGGTGGCGTTGGAGGCCCAGTGCCCGTAGTAATTGCAAACCAGCCACAGATACTTGGGCGCCCGTGTCAGGGTGGGCCGTGACGCTGGTGGGGTGAGAGTGGGGCGACATGGCAGTAGAAATGGTAATGGGCAAGGAGGGGAGCCGTGCGGGTGGTGGTTTGTTAACAGCCTGTTTGATAGTACCAATGATAACAGCCGCGGATGAAGGTGAGGGCGTGGAGTGACAAACTGTGGAGTAATGGTTGAGTTTGTTGCACGACGGGCAGGTCTTGCCCCAAGCAGGGCATTTGGATGGGCGTTCGGCTCGAGAGTGTGTGGATAGGCCGCACCCACTGCACTGGGAAGAGGTGGATTTACAAACCTTGGCAAAGTGGTTAGGTTTATTACACGCCGTGCAGGTCTTGCCCCATGCAGGACACTTCGAAGATCGTTGGGCTTGTGAATGTGAAGATAGGCCACACCCGGAGCAACGTGTGGGAGATGAAGTGGGGCCGACGTGAGGAGGTGGTGGGGCGGGCGACGGGGGCTGAGTGGGTTGGGCGAGGGGCTGGATAGGGGCGGGGCGTGGGTAAGTACTCTTGAGACGCTGGTATGGTGATTTCACAGCATGTACCCCCGGTTGCATTGCCGTCTGATCGAGTGCCGCAGATTCGAACCCCACACAGTAGTTGATATCATCTTGTAAGGTAGGTAGGGTGCGGTCTTTAGTTAAAACATCTTGCTGAAGGGACGAATCACTAATCCCGATAGTCACTTGGTCCCGTATGTGTTCGTCAGAGACATCAGTGTGGCAACAGGGGCAGGTAAAGCCACAGTCCAAAGTGGCCTCCGTAATACGTGTGACGTAGTCCCGGATCTGTTCAGTAGGTTGTTGGAGAAGAGACCGGAAGTGGTGGCGAGCGGCTGCGCGGTTCCGTTGTCGGTGGACGAGTTGTGTGATGAGAGTTGCTAGGTCGATTTCTGGCAATGAGGAGAACGCCTGATTGTGAGCAAATATGGCGCTCTGAAGGGCAGGGTCGCACGTCTGGTAGAGCTCGATGGTAGCCTCGTGAGGTGGTAGAAGGACGAGCCGCTTGTAGACCTCCCAATCAGCCCAGAATTTGCGTAGGGCGTGTCCCGGCATATGTAAAGCGGCCTGGGGCCGCGTAGGGGCAGCCCGGCGGGGCGGGGCGGGGCGTGGCTGGGCTGGGTAGGAAGGGACTTGAGGTGGTGGTGGTATGATGACGTCATGCGCAGAAGGGGCTGCGCCGTGAGGGTTGGTGCCAGCCGTACGATAGCCAGGGGGGGCATAATGGCCGCCGTAATACCGACCGTCGCTACCGACACCAGTGTGGGCCTGGCCGTCAGTTGGGGAGGGTGTGGGATATTCGCTCTTGAGAGGGTGGGTAAGGGGATTAGTCATGTTCATATGTAATAAAGACATGTGGGGAATAACTGGCATATGGTGGGGCACTGAGACATGGGTAACTGGCATATGGTGGGGCACTGAGACATGGGTAGCTGGCATATGGTGGGGCACTGAGACATGGGTAGCTGGCATATGGTGGGGCACTGAGACATGGGTAACTGGCATATGGTGGGGCACTGAGACATGGGGAGATGTATGAGGTGTGGGTGTCTGTGTAGAGGGATGAATAAGTGTATCACTGGTGGGGCGTGAGGCAAAGGATGGGTCAGCCTGGTGGGTAACATTACTGGCCTGGGGCTGATGTTGTAGAGGCTGGTGGGGCTGGAGATCCTGGCGGGGCGGTGGTGGAGCTGTCGCGGGGCGATGTTGTAGATCCTGGCGGGGCGGTGGTGGAGCTGTCGCGGGGCGATGTTGTAGTTGTAGATTCTGCTGGTCCTGGTGATGCTGTAGAAAGGTGGCGATACTCGATTGGAGGGCGTCGATCCTTTCATTCAAGTAGATGATGGATGGGTATGGAGACAGGGCATCGGGCAATGAAGGCTCGACCGGTTGGGAGGTAGATGTAGCCGGGTAGGGACGCATGGCGGCAAGCCGGCTTCCACAGCAGCTGCAGCCTCAGCTAGGTAGTGCAGGTTCTCCATGTAGGTTCAGATACTGATATACACTGCGCCATATAATAAAGATGAATGGAGATATAACACCAGTACTCTTCAATCCTTTATTGGCTAGGGTTGAGTACAGGAGCGCCGAGACGCTAGTTGGTTATGTCAGAGTCTGGTGTGAACTCAAGGACTTGCTGCCTCTACAGGCCTGGGTGCCAGAGGCGCCCGCAAGTCTAAAGTGTCTGTGGTGCCATATGGTGTTGGACAATAGTGGTGTATACATTATTATTATAATTACCTTAACCTCCATCAAACTTAAAATTAAACCCCTTTGACCCCCTTTCAAGATAAATGTGTATTTTTTTCGGTAGAAAAATGTCCAGTCCGAAGGCCGGTTCCTCTTAAATTACAGGCTCGCTATAGCTCGCCTGGGAAAATTCGATACCTAAGTGGCACGAAAGGTCTTAAATTTGTCAGAAATGGGGTGAAAGTTCTTAAAATCGCCAAAATAATGGGGCGAACGTCTTAAAATCTTAAAAGCAACGGGGCTAGACATGAGGGAGAAAGGGGTAACAAAAAAAGTCCTCAAGTGGATACCTACCCGGGCCGGTTTTCTGGACCCACTTTCTCCCTCATGTTTAGCCCCATTAGTTTTCAGATGTTAAGATGTTTGCCCCATTAGTTAGTCGATGTTATGACCTTTCGCCCCATTTCTTCGTCAATATTTAGAAATTTCGTGCTATTTAGGTGTCGATTTTTTCCCTGGCGATCGATAGTGAGCCTGTACTGTTGGAAGAACCGGCCTTCGGCCGGGAAATTTTTCTACCGAAAAATGTGCGCATTAATCTAGAAGGGGGATCTGAAGGATGTATATTTAAATTTGATGGAGGTCTATGAAGGAAACTAGAAAAATAATGAATACATGCAAAAATCGCCCAAAAAGTGAACCATCCCCCCCTTAACAGGTATACGACACACAACCATAGCTGAACATTTGGCCCTTTGTGTACCAACAAAGTCTTTTTAAATGTCATGCTAGCTACATTTAGACGATTGTTTAAGCTTAGGAAGGATATATGGTATGTAATAAGATTACTTGAGATCGTCCGTAGCCTTTTAATGGAATTTATCCCTTCATAAGATGAATAAAATCGTATGTGAATTGCTAGACTATAATGAGAATGAGAAGGATGTTACCAGTTCTGAAAGGGTTAACCCCTTCTGTACCGGCGACGTCTTTTTAATTTTATTCCAGCTATATTTAGACGATGTTGTACAGTTTAGGAATGATCTGTGGTAGTAAAAGGGCTAAGTGAAGTAGTTCGAAGCCTATTAATTGCTCTTATTAAACTGAATACAAACGTTTACTAGTAGCCAGAATAAAGTTAAAGCACGTCTCGGGTACAGAATAGGTTAATATACCAAGTGGAAGCTGCCTGGAGGGAGGTGGGGTAGCGTCCATTACTGGAGTGTGGAAGGCCGCCAGATGAACCTCCGCTTGTTGAGGTTATTTGATATTAACCCGTTCAGTACCAGGGACGTCCTTTTCATCATATTCTGGCAACTATTAGACGATTTGTTCAGCTTGGGAAGGACAGCTAGCAAATAATAAGGCTTTAAACTATCTCAACCAACTCTTTGACCTATCACAGATCCTTCCTAAGCTGCATACTATCGTCTAAATATAGCTTGAATGAAATATAACGCACGTCGCTGGTACTCAAATGGTCAACGTGTCTGGTTCCCAACCCAGTGTATCAGATATACAGCGGACCAGTGTCACATTTGTATATGATACTGTACATAGACAGCTATCATACCCACAGCCACTCCAACAGTACAATAATATTAGATACAATTATGGTTCACACAATGTACACACATCCTTCCCAAGCCGGACTAAGCCATCGTGGTGTCGTTCTCCCATTGTAGCACACACACACACACACGCTCTCTCTCTCATGGCCTCCTCATATGATTGCACTAGTTTTGTAGTGCTATTATTTACCTGTCAATTAATAATTCAGTCACATTTTTTTTTTTTTTTTTTTTTTTCTCATGAGCACGTATATACAGCACATGTGGCAATCAAATGAGGAAACTATAATAACACCAGACGACGATACTGTTGTTACAGTAGAATAATGGCTCTTTGAGCAGTATGTATTGCCTTACCAGTGGTTGTCCCCTTATTATTATTATTATTATTTTATTATTATTATTGAAATACCACAGGAACGAAAATTCCTGGGAGCGAAACTTCCACCCCCGACGAGATCCCTCTCTTTCTACCACCTCCCTCCACATGTTACACGTCTCGTTAATCACAGTCTTCTAATATACAAATCACATTTCCTTACCCCCTGACATTCTTGAAATACCCACTAAGTATATTCAATTAGATACCAACCATGCAGACTATAATACGTTCGTTGTGTATGGGTACGAGGCGATCTTAAGACACCTTAGCTCCCAGTGCACAACGAACCGGATCATGATTTTGTCCGCCTGTATTAAATTATGTATTATGTTGATTTATACCATTGCCTATTTTTGTAATAATTGTATTCAGCTAACTATGATCTCAATAATCATTGATGTAATGAAAATATGAATAGTCTCCTCATACGATTGCACTAGTTCTGTAGTGCTATTATTTACAACCTGTCAATTAATAATTCAGTCACTACAAGTTTTTTTTTTTAATTTTTTTTTTTTTTTTTTTTTTTTTTTTTTTTTTATACAGACCATGTGACAATTAAATGAGGAAACTATAATAACACATCTGAATAATGCCAACCTGACTTATAAACACAAATATGAATGTAACCAGACGACGATGCTGTTGTTTCAATGGAATAATGGCTCTTTGAGCAGTATGTATCGCCTTACTAGTGGTTGTCCCCTCACAGGATGGAGGGCGCTGCTCAATAAACTCGCCCCTCGGGGCAAAATAAAAAATCTCTCAGTCACTGACTCACTCGCCTCTCTCTCTCTCTCTCTCTCTCTCTCTCTCTCTCTCTCTCTCTCTCTCTCTCTCTCTCTCTCTCTCTCTCTCTCTCTCTCTCTCTCTCTCTCTCTCTCTCTCTCTCTCTCTCTCTCTCCTAGTGACTCAACCACGGTGGGCTGAGAGTAACCAAGGCATTAAGCAATTGGGGTGGAATGTCATATATTTGGGCAGAAGGGGCCACCTCCCATTTCCTGTTTGTTTACACATTTTCTGTCCTGTGTCTTTGTTTGCTTGGTTGTATTTTGCTGTACCTAACTTTTGTCTGCCTGTATATATATTTTGTCTGAATTTGTTGTGTATCTGTCTGTGTCTGTATCCCTTAAATTGGTAGACGTGCTCCCTAAGCTGAATACAATCGTCTAATAATATCCAGAATGTGATGAACATTATGTGAACTATTGAATCCCAGTAATGTGTTATGTGTGGCTCATGCAGTCCCCCTTCCCCCCTAAAAAAAAAACATAAATAAATAAATACAAAAAATCGTCTGTGTTACATAATTACCACTTCAAATATTGTCCAGACACTTCTGACCACGCCTGTACTTCTGCATGTGTGACTGGATGATATGTCTGTGTATCTGTATGCTCACTGTATGTTGTCTGTGTATCTGTATGCTCACTGTATGTTGTCTGTGTATCTGTATGCTCACTGTATGTTGTCTGTGTATCTGTATGCACACTGTATGTTGTTTGTGTGTGTCTGTGTATCTATATGCTCACTGTATGTTGTCTGTGTATCTGTATGTTCACTGTATGTTGTCTGTGTATCTGTATGCTCACTGTATGTTGTCTGTGTATATGTATGCTCACTGTATGGTGTTTGTGTGTGTCTGTGTATATGTATGCTCACTGTATGTTGTTTGTGTGTGTCTGTGTATATGTATGCTCACTGTATGGTGTTTGTGTGTGTGTGTATATGTATGCTCACTGTATGTTGTTTGTGTGTGTCTGTGTATCTGTATGCTCACTGTATGTTGTCTGTGTATATGTATGCTCACTGTATGGTGTTTGTGTGTGTCTGTGTATATGTATGCTCACTGTATGTTGTCTGTGTGTGTCTGTGTATCTGTATGCTCACTGTATGTTGTTTGTGTGTGTCTGTGTATCTGTATGATCACTGTATGTTGTTTGTGTGTGTCTGTGTATCTGTATGTTCACTGTATGTTGTTTGTGTGTGTCTGTGTATCTGTATGTTCACTGTACGTTGTTTGTGTGTGTCTGTGTATCTGTATGCTCACTGTATGTTGTCTGTATCTGTATGTTCACTGTATGTTGTTTGTGTGTATCTGTATGTTCACTGTATGCTCACTGTATGTTGTCTGTGTATCTGTATGCTCACTGTATGTTGTTTGTGTGTGTCTGTGTATCTGTATGTTCACTGTATGTTGTTTGTGTGTGTCTGTGTATCTGTATGTTCACTGTATGTTGTTTGTGTGTGTCTGTGTATCTGTATGGTCACTGTATGTTGTTTATGTGTGTCTGTGTATCTGTATGTTCACTGTATGTTGTTTGTGTGTGTCTGTGTATCTGTATGTTCACTGTATGTTGTCTGTGTATCTGTATGTTCACTGTATGTTGTTTGTGTGTGTCTGTGTATCTGTATGCTCACTGTATGTTGTTTGTGTGTGTCTGTGTATCTGTATGTTCACTGTATGTTGTTTGTGTGTGTCTGTGTATCTGTATGTTCACTGTATGTTGTTTGTGTGTGTCTGTGTATCTGTATGCTCACTGTATGCTGTATGTGTGTGTCTGTGTATCTGTATGTTCACTGTATGTTGTTTGTGTGTGTCTGTGTATCTGTATGCTCACTGTATGTCTGTGGTTGGTGGGGTGTGACTTGGAGAATCATGAAAGGGTTAAGGGAAAGTTTTTAGTTTGCTCCCTAAACCTCCATCAAGCTTTAAAAACTACCCCCAAGAGCCACCTTCGAGATAAATGTGTAAATTTGTTTCGGTAGAAAAAGAATGTCTCAGCCGAAGGCTGGTTCCCCCTTAACCACAGGTCCATTATCGCTCGCCAGGATAACAATCGACACCTAAAAGGGTTCGAAAAGTCTTAGAATCACCAATATAATGGGCAATTGTATTCAAATTACCAAACTATTAGGGGCAAATGTCTTAAAATTGCCACACTAATATTTTGGTATTTCAAAACTAAAGGGGTTAAACATAAGGGAGGAGGAGACCCCCCCCCCCCCCCACCAAAAAAACAAAAAACAAAAAATCCATTAAGCAATAGGGGTGGCCAAGTCGGATTTGAGCAGCGCTGAGCCACCCTCCAATTCCTGTTAACTTATATTGTATTTTACCCATTAATTTATTCTCGGTCTCTCTCTCTCTCTCTCTCTCTCTCTCTCTCTCTCTCTCTCTCTCTCTCTCTCTCTCTCTCTCTCTCTCTCTTTCAGTATATACAGATTTGGGCAGCGCCGAGGAGCCACCTCCTACTTCCTGTTTATGAACATTCTCTTAATTGATCTGTATTGTTATGTCATCTATTATTTTTCTGTGTGTTAAGTTCTTACGGTGACAGGGCAACTGTTAATAGATATCATGACAAAATCACCTACACACACACACACACACACATACAGACAGACAGAGTGAGACACGCACAGACAAAATGTTTGTGTGTGTATCTGTGTGCAAGAGAGAGAGAGAGAGAGAGAGAGAGAGAGAGAGAGAGAGAGAGAGAGAGAGAGAGAGAAAGTAGTAGTAGTAGAATACCAGGCATACAGAGCACCCAGAACAAATAGTAACACTTCTGTATTAATTGTATTACACATTATAGCCTACTCCTGTACACCATCACATGCTCTTCTTCTTTTTTTTTTTTTTTTTTTTCTATGTGATTGAGGGAGGCAAAAGGCATAACTGCCTATAGCGAGTGCCTCCCCCATAGTTGAAAGAGTGACAGGGCCAAAATCAAGGGACGTTCGAGCCAAAATGCCTGGACACACGGAGTTTGAAGCAATTTAAGTCATAGGAAGAGGGAAAGACTGATTCTGGGAGAGAGTTCCAGAGCTCAGCTGTTGAGTAGAAGAAAGTTTGAGAGTAACGTTTCACTCTTGGGTTGGAGAATTGCACAGAGTAGGGGTGGGATTGTGTTGCAAGACGGGTATCACGTGCCCTACGTAAAGGAGGTGGTATGCACTGGGATAGCTCTGAGGAACACTGATTATTATAGTAGCGATAGAATAGCGAGAGAGATGCAACATTGCGGCGGAGAGAGAGAGATTGCAGAGAGTCTATGATTGTATTTGTCATATATTATTAATGGGTTTCGAAGTTACTCTATACTATTAAATCATAGACATCTTGAAGTAGGGTGATTACTGGCTAACGTTTCGGAACAACTCATCCCATCATCTGAGCCTATAATACAAAGGCCATTTTTAAGGGGGTGTCCTGCTTTTTTGTTCTCTCTCTCTCTCTGGGTTGTATCCATTCGGCCCCATTTACCCAACTGTTTTAAGACGTTTATCCCTATCCAGGTGTTAATTTATACCTGACGAGCGATAGCGAGCCACCATATTTTAGATAATGAGTTAGACAGCTGGCTAAATGTGTACATTTATCGATAGACACATTTCTGGTGAAGCCGGATTTATCCACAAAATGTTGGCTCGCTATCACTCGCCAGGAAACAAATTAACACCTGGATGGGGATAAATGTCTCTAAACAGTAGGCTGAATGGGGGCGAATGAATACAACCAAGAGAGAAAAACAAGCAGGTCACTTCCCTTAACTTAGGAAATTTACTTTGAATAAAATTACGTGTTTGTATGTAAATATTAAAACATTTATGTATGCAGTATATGCACACATTAGGGTAATGCTCTTAACACTATCTGACCCGACGCCTTTGGGGTTATTATAACATAAACATTGCACTGTATGTAGGTTAAGAGAAACTGTATATATTGAGCCTCAGGGCTGCAATTGAACAATAAACCAACAAACAACATGTACACACACACACACACACACACACACACACATTACACAGTGCAACAGCCAGATACTGTAAACACATTGTCAGAAACACCGAGACACCAAACACGAGCAAACGTCGCAATAAACGCACCATAAAACCGATCGAGATAGCGCAAGGAGAAGAAACAGCGTAATTGCTGGAGAAGACGATAAAAAAGGAGAGATGGAAAGGAGTGACAAAGGGGAGGAGAGGAAGAGAGAAAGGGGGGTGGGGGAGAAGACAAAGAAGAAAGAGAAAATGATGATTAATGTATTCAGGGCGTGAGGTGCAGAGAAAGGGAGAGCAAGACAGAAGTTGAAAGGAAGATGTATTATAATAGTGAGAGAGAGAGAGAGAGAGAGAGAGAGAGAGAGAGAGAGAGAGAGAGAGAGAGAGAGAGAGAGAGAGAGAGAGAGAGAGAGAGAGAGAGAGAGAGAGAGAGAGAGAGGGGGGGGGGGGGGGAGGAGAGAAGAAAAACAAATGTTACAATGGATCCATATAACATAGGATTCCTACGTAATTCGACTTCTTGTGGTTTATTAAGATATTTTGACATGATTATTTCTTAGTATTTTGCTTGCTTGTACCATTATCAGGGAAAATATTTAAGTTTGTCCCCTGGGCTAGCATAAACACCTTCCCAGACTTCCTTCTAACTAAAATAAATGCCTAAATTTCCAAACTGATGTGTCGAAACAGGGGAGATCTATAATGATCTCCCTCGGACTAAATAGGGTTAATTTACCACACACATCCCCCCCCCCCCCCCCACACACACACACACATATAAGCGACAGTGTGTTTATCGGTACAAATGAAAGTTATGAATGCTTACGATACATTTTTTCGAGTGTTAACGTAAAACAAAACTATCCAGATAAAACTTAATCTAACCTAACCTAACCTAGCCTAGCTAACCTAACCCAGAACGTTTTTTGTCTTATGTATTCTAAAGCCTTGTGTACACTTCAACAATCGGATCCATCTACTTTTACACCTAAACCTACAAATATAATTTCATTTGTGCCCATGAGCCCAGCAATGCTTGTACACGCACACACACACGCGCACGATTCACAGCAAATACACAAATACCTATCATACATTTGAAGCTCATAATGCAGAACCTGAAATAATATGTATAATGTATAATGAATAATATAAAATAATACATAATGAATAATATGTAAATAGTGTATATTAACTACCCGGTACATACAAATAATATATACCGGTATATATAATAAATGCATAACAAAAACACATAAATAATATATACCGGTATATATAATAAATGCATAACAAAAACACATCAATAATATATACCGGTATATATAATAAATGCATAACAAAAACACATAAATAAATCTATAATAAATAATACAAAAAAATTATGCATATTAAATACTGAATAATATATTGCAGACCATAATAATCTCAGACTACCCAAACCTTCCTAACTATCGAATATAGTACCCTTACAAACCTACATCCACTCCTATCTACCCTACAGCATCCTACAGCCACGGAATAAGCGCCTATTGACTTATATTGATACAATATTATACAAAAACACACACACACACACATATGAGGTGTGTGTCGGCAGAGGAGCGTAAGCACCAAAAGGAAGTTTGATACACATTCCATAATGAAGGCTGACAAATTACTGTTTTAGAATGTTTTTAAATCTGCCCAAATTCATAGATTTGATCTACATGAATGTTTTTGGTATCATTGTATTCAAAATAATGAACACTTTCAACCAGGTACGAGTTTTTGGCCGAAAATATTTGTTTTCTTGAATGGAATTATCTCTGGCATTCAATATTTCCTTCATCCTATGCCTTAAATTGCTTTAAACTTTGTGTGTCCAGGCTTTTTGACTCCAACGACCCTTGAATTTGGCTCTCTGTCACTCTTTTGGCACTGGGGATAACACTGGTTACAGGCAGCCTGCCTTTTGTCTCCTTCATACACAAAAATAAAAACATAAACATATATGCAACAAAGTTGCATAATCCGTTTTGTATTACCTGATAAAAATAAAAAATCTATAAACTGATTCTCCTTTAAAAAACACAGATATTGATATATAATATGATTGAGTTGTCATCATTTTATCATGTGTTGCATTAACTCCAACTTTAATTGTAAATAATTGAAAACTTCCTTTTGGTGCTTACGCTCCTCTGCCGCAACACTTGCCAAGCTTTTAACCTAACCCAAGCCTAGCCTATAGCAGCCAATCTGTTTTTGTTTTATTACTAATTCTTGTAGATATTGTATTTAGTATCCTACTGCAGCGGTGGCGGACCACGACTGTGAGGACGGGACCTCTAGACGACTTCAAGTAAGATTCAAGTAAGATACTGTAGCTACTGTATATATATCTGTAATTTTAGTTGTTGCTTGCACGATCTTGTAGTAACCTTTAACTGATACACTTTTTTATCTAAAAAGAGTAGGCTACTGCTTTACTAGGCTACAGCGACACCAGGTCCATCTGTTGACACAGTATATTAACCCCTTGTGTGCAGTCACACTTTATTTTTATATAATCTCTATTTGGTGAATTGTATATTTAGTTACATATTCTGTTATATATATATATTTGTTTAAAGTTAGGATATTTTTGTTTTTGGTTAATCTAGGCTATCATCCCTGGTGGCCTATTTTTGTGTACTTCAATTTTTAAATTTTCAGTTAGGCTATCACCGCTGGTGGCCTATTTCTGCGTACCGTACCGGTATTTCATAATCTTTGTTTTCGGTTATTTTTGTTTTCGGTTAGTCTAGGCTATCATCCCTGGTGGCCTATTTCTGCGTACTTAAATTTTTTAAATTTTCAGTTAGGCTATCACCGCTGGTGGCCTATTTCTGCGTACCGGTATTTCATAATTTTTGTTGTAGGTTATTTTTGTTTTCGGTTAGTCTAGGCTATCATCCCTGGTGGCCTATTTCTGTGTACTTAAATTTTTAAATTTTCAGTTAGGCTATCACCGCTGGTGGCCTATTTCTGTGTACCGGTATTTCATAATTTTTGTTTTGGGTTATTTTTGTTTTCTGTTAGGGTAGGCTATCACCCCTGGTGGCCTATTTCTGTTTAAATAAAAATAAAATTGTTTTTGGTTCGGTTATCACTGTGTATTTAAATTTAATTTTGTTTTGTTTTAATTTTCGGTTAGGCTATCACCGCTGATAACCTATTTGTGCGTATTTCAAATTTTTTGTTTTCGGTTAGGCCTATTTATGTAAGTGAAGTGACCTGAAGTGACTTAAGTGTTTTTAAAAGGGAGTTAAGTGTTTTTTAACCCGTGGAGCTCCGGCTAGTTTTGTAATGTTTGTTCACCAGAACCCGGCCGGTTTTCAAAAAATTGTTTTATTCTAGAAACAATAGCGAATGGGTTAGGAATGAAGGAAAAACCACGAAAAACCGCTCAAAAAGCTTAAAGAATGGTCCTACAGAGCCCCCGAAAACGTATTTTACAAGAGTAAAAAATTGAAGTCAATTACCCCAAAAAAACAGGTTATTGCGCGCTCACGCGCACGCACGTGGACTTTGAGAGTTTTCAACCATCGGCACGGTTGTGTGGGATACGTACACAGTTCCCATACAAATCTGAGCCCTCTCGAGTGGCTACACCTGAGGTTACGGTCGGAGCAATTAGAGTGACTCATCAGACGCGTCGTTGGGGCTGTGCGTTAGATACATCGCCGACGCGTCAGACGCGTTGCTGGGGCTGTATGGGTTAAAGCGCGTTTAGTGTTTTTAAAGTGAGTTAAGTGTTTTTAAGTGAGTGAAGTGATCTGAAGAAACTGACTGTTACCATGCCTCGCACTTGTACGAACTGCGCCAGTAGGTTTGGTGAGTCCATGTTTGCTACTGTCGATCTTCAAGTCTGCCGTCTCTGCCAGCAACGAGAGAATTTGACAGTGAAATTAGATGAAGCCTACAACAAGATCAACGTCCTCACCATGAAGCTGGAATCACTCCAAGAGTTTGTAACACTCAATGTTGGAGTACCACAAACTTCAATTGTCACTGCAACTCCAGCAGCCACCAACGCCCCAACGTCAACTGCCAACAATTCAACGCCTGCAGTAGCCATTTCAGCTGATGGTTCCGATACTCAAGAAACAAATGGTGACTCTCTTCCTCCTCAAGAAAACTTCCGTGTCGTGAGGAACAACGTTTGCCCCAAGACCAGGAAACCCATACCGATTACCGAGTGTCAAAACCGCTTCCAGATACTCACAGACTCAGATGACGAAGCGGAAATAGAAGAAGTCCGGCTCGTGGGAGACTCGATGATACGTGGTCAGCTCACAGAGTTTTGCGCCAGAGCACCTAAGACCAGGAAGCATTTTTGTATCCCTGGTGGTGGTGGGAACGACGTAGTTGCTGCAGGTGACGAAGTATCTAAGCTGGCCCCTGCTAATACAATGTACGTCATCCACGTTGGATCCAACGATGTACAGCGAACCCGGTCGGAAGATTTGCTTTTAAAGTACCAGCAGCTGATCAAGTAATTTAAGGAGAAGTCATCAAGGATCATCGTCTCAGGAATCGTCCCCCGGCTTGGCGTAGAGAGCCGATTATACAACATAGCCACCAGCACAAATCGTTATCTAGCAAACCTCTGCAGGAAGGAAAACGTGGGATTCGTCGACACCTGGGACAATTTCTACTACGATGACTATTTGTTTTCGGACGACGGAGTTCATCTGAACCAGGTGGGAGCAGCACGTTTTGGGCGTCTTCTCAATGATGCGGTGAAGGATTTTCGGAGAAGAAATCGACTCAGCACAGGACAACCAGGAAGAAGGACCGAAGACAGCGAGGGCGGCAACCTGCGAAGGAATTAAATGCTAATCTGTCAAGAACCGCGAATTTGGATAAAGCTACACCAACACGACCCAAATTCAAAACCGCCAGGGATAACGACCGAGGACCGATGACAGCCATGAATGTAAATGTAGATCCGACCAGAAACAAAAATTTGATTAAAGAACGTTCTGTGAATTCTAAAACCGCAACTTTAAAGGTATTCTATGCAAACGCTCGTAGCATACGCAATAAATTTTCAGATTTAGAGGAACTAGTGTTTACTGAAAATTATGATGTGATTGCTATAATAGAATCTTGGCTCAATACAGAAGATAGAGACTTTTTAGCAGAGTATTCACTTCCCGGTTATGTAATGTTTGAGAAAAGCCGAATAAATAAAAATGGAGGTGGCGTTTTATTTTTTTATTAAAAAAAGTCTTAACCCGACCCTCTTGTCAAAACCTCAAATTGTGAACGTCGACACATCTTTTGTGCTAATAAAGAATAATAAAGGTACAAAAATAATACTTGCATTAATATACAGACCTCCAGCTCAATCAGTGCAAACTGACCGAGAAATTTATGAACAAATTGCAGATGTAAGTAACTCACAAGATACCGTATTTTTTGGCTACTTTAATTTACCTGTGACCAAGTGGGGTGATACTCTTACTTCACACTCCGGACATGACTTGTATACGAACTTGCAAGAGAGTTCGCTTTATCAATTTGTTCGAACACCGACCCGTGGTAATAACGTTCTTGATATTGTACTTGCAACAAAAGAAGAATTAATAGAGAATTTGAATGTTGGTGATGAATTCAGTAACAGCGACCATCGTACGATAACTTTCACTTTAAACTTTACTAGTAACGAACCAAATAGTAGCATCGAAAAAGTCCCTAATTTCAAGAAAGCAAACTTTCGTAAACTTAGAACTATGTTTAAAGAAACTGACTGGAGCTTTTTAATTAACAATAACGACATAAATACATCTTGGAAGTTATTCGAAACCACTTACCTAAAAGCAGTGCAGGACTGCATACCATCGAAAATACGGCGTCCAGGCCATAATAATAAGACCAAATGGTGGAATAAAGATATTTCAAACTGCCTGCTTGCTAAAATATTTGCTAATGATAGATTAAAATCCTCACAAAATGACGAAGAACGGGTGAAATTTGTAGAGCTACGACGCAAAGCCAAAAAGTTAATTAAGCAAAGTAAAAAGACCCTAGAGTTACATATTGCGAATCAAAGTAAAACAAACCCGAAAGAATTCTATAGTTATATCAGAAAGAAAAAAGTAGTTACTTCAACTGAACCGTTAGTCGATGAAAATGGAGAATACACCAAAGACGAAGTACAAATGAGTAATGCCCTCAATACCTTCTTTGCATCAGTTTTTACAACAGAAGACCTCAGTGATATCCCTACACCATCGCCGATTCAGATTAATAATTCAGATGTTCTAAGCAATATCACCGTTACAGAGAGAGAAGTATTGAATTGTTTAGATAAACTCAAGGTAAATAAAACGGCTGGACCTGATACAATCTCGCCTAGAGTTCTAAAGGAAGCTAAGGATGAGCTCTCCAAACCACTGACATTACTATTCAATAAATCCTTGCAGTCTGGAACTATGCCTGATCAGTGGAAGATAGCCAACGTAACACCGATATTAAAAAAAGGCAGCAAATCCCTACCCAGTAACTATCGTCTAATTAGCTTAACCTCAGTTGTATGTAAAATGCTAGAAACGGTCAAAAGAGATAGACTCGTAAATCACTTAGAGGAAAATAACATACTTAAAGATACTCAACACGACTTTCGTAAAAAACGTTCCTGTTTAGCAAACCTCTTAGACTTCTTCCACGATATCCTCAACCTCTACGATGAGAGTAAAGCTGTAGACATTATATACCTTGATTTTCAAAAGGCCTTTGACAAAGTTCCCCACAAACGTTTACTGCTAAAACTAAAAGAGCATGGAATACAAGATGGTGTGTTGAAATGGATAGAAAATTGGCTCAGCGACAGAAAGCAAAGAGTAGTCATAAACGGTAAGGCGTCTAAATGGACCAATGTAAGTAGCGGGGTACCCCAGGGATCGGTACTAGGACCAATTCTCTTTCTAATTTACATCAACGACATAGATGAGGGTCTCACCTGTACAATCTCAAAATTTGCTGACGATACAAAAATTGCAAATCGCGTACTCTCAAAAGAACAAGTTGACAATATGCAACACAATCTAGATAAATTGTCACATTGGGCCTAAATTTGGCAAATGAGTTTCAATGCAGATAAATGTAAAGTACTACATATCGGATACCTAAATGAGAAAGCAAACTATTCGATGAATGGCACTCAGCTTAAGAATGTAAACAGAGAAACCGATCTGGGAGTAACAATATCGAGTAACCTAGAACCGAGTCAACAATGTTCAGAAGTTGTTAAGAAGGCAAACAAAAATAATTGGCTTTATAGGCAGGTCATTTGAGCATAAATCCAAAGACGTTATCCTAACCCTTTACAATTCCTTAGTCCGGCCTCTTCTGGAATACTGCGTTCAATGCTGGTGCCCTTATTACTAAAAAGACGTAAACAAGCTAGAACGAGTTCAACGTAGAGTTCCCAAAATTATACCTAGCCTAAAGAACAAACCATACGAAGAGCGTCTTGGAGAACTAAATCTATTTCCTTTAACCCAGCGCAGATTAAGAGGGGACTTAATTCAAGTGTTCAAAATCATCAAAGGCATCGACAATATGAACTGTAGTAAGTACTTCACTATCGACCAATCTAATTACACGCGGGGAAACGGTTGCAAAATTATTGGTAAATCTTTTAACTCACACGAATCTAAGAATTTCTTCTTCAATCGAGTTGTCAACTTGTGGAATGGGCTTCCCGGAGACGTTATAGACTGCTGCACAGTTGATTCATTTAAACTCCGCCTAGACAAATATCTCGCATCAAACCCGCGACTGACTGCGTTTGTAAATGAATAACTTTATTTTATCCTCCCCTCAGTTACTAACCCATATGTCCCCTACTAACTTCCTAGTCCTGCCACGGACATTAGTTCCAGGGCAGTAGTTCCCTTTCCAATGTTCCCTTACCCACTCTAAACCACTGTTTGGACACTTGATCCTCAGTGTTTTGGAGGACAAGCAGCCTAGAAGGGTCACTAGATCTGTTTTTGCTTGATTTCCTTTGTACTCCTTTGTATATACATTGCACATACAACACTCATAAACAAAAATTCAGGGGAGATTGTAGACACCAATCGAGCAGAGCAATACCCAGGGGAGGCCTCACAGGCATATGATAAGGAGTTTCATGAACTTGTTTTATTTCTTTGGCTTCCCTCACTGGTTCTGTTTGTGTCTCACCTATACAGAGAATAATCCAGCTAGCTCCAACAAACACCTCCTCCTCCTATACGTTTCACTACCAGTGTGATTGAAATAGAACTGCATTTTCTTATGGAGTAGTCAAATGATCTGATCACTGAACAGTTTATAGCAAAGTATTCTGCCCTGGGGGTAAGGGATTAGAATATGCCCCACGTGCCTTCTGCGTGTCGTAAGAGGCGACTTAAGTGGTTGGGTCGGTGGGCTTGCGACCCCCACCCGTGAAAAATACGTAGCAACGAAAAACGAACGAACAGTCTCGGATGCGGACGGACCCTGTGTTGATGAACCCCGACTGACTAGGGACAATCTTACGGACAATCTTAGAATAGCAACGTGGAATGTGAGAGGCATGAATGATGACACAAAAGAGAGAGAGATACTGAAAGTGTTAGTGAATGCCAGGCTGGAAGTATGTGGAATGACAGGGATCAAATGGAGGGGTACAGATGTGGGAGTGTGGAATGAGTGTGTGTTCTGGAGTGAGTGAGGGAGCAGCGAGAGAAGGTGCGTGTTTGTTTGTAAGTAACAAATGGAAGGAGCGTGTAGGAGACTATGGGTCTGTGGGGTCAAGGATTGTGTGGGTGAGAATGAAAGTAGGAATGCAAACGTGGGTGATTGTGTGTGTGTATGCTCCGACAGAGGATAAACTTGCAAGAAAGAAAGAGGAGTTCTGGGTGAATGTGTAGGCGTGCCTGGATAAGTTTGACAAGAACGAAAGAATATTTCTGATTGGGGATATGAATGGGAAGGTGGGCGATAGGAAAGTTGATGGAGTGGTGGGAGGGTGGGGGGTACCATCAGAGGTGAATTGGAATGGTAGTGTACTTGTGGATGTATGTGTGGGGAGGAGGCTGTGGATAGCCAACACCTTCTTCCGACACAGAATGATACACAGGTACACATGGAAAGTGGTGTGGAAGGTCAAGGATAAGGATAATACAGTGGTGGAACGAAAGGCACCGATTGATTATATGTGTGGATGAACGAATTAAAAAATCTGTGCTGGATGCTAGGGTGTATAGGAGTATTGGAGGGGGTCTGTCTGATCATTATATAGTAGTAGCTAAAATTAGGATACAAAAGAAGTGGGTGAGGAGAGCTGGAGGGAGACGAGAGGAAGGTGAAATGGCGAGGAGGGTGGAGAGGCTACAGGAGGAAGAAATCAGGGAAGAGTATAGGAGAGCAGTAGAAAGACGACTAGGTGGGTTCGACCTGGAAGATATGGAGGAAGTGGAGGAGATGAGCAAGGTGTTTAAGGAAGAGATCTGTGCAGCATGTGAGGAGGTGTGTGGAGTAAGGAGAAGAGGGAGGGGAGTGAAAGGTACAGCATGGTGGACAGAAGAGGTAAAAATAGCTGTGGAAGACAAGAAGAAAGCGTATAGAGAGTGGTTGGGTAGTAGAGGGAATGAAGATTTGGAGAGTCAGAAACAAGAGAGGTACGTGGAGAGAAAGAGAGTGGTGAAGAGAGTAGTGAAGGAAAGTAAGAGAAGAGTAGATGAGGAATTTGGAAGGAATCTGAGTGTAAAATGGAGGGAGTGTAAGAAACTGTTCTGGAAAGAAGTCAAGAAAGTTAGGGAAGGTAGCAAGGGAAACAGTAAGGGTGTGAAAGATAAGAATGGGAGAATGCTAGCCGAGAAGCAAGAGAGAGTCAAAAGATGGAGGGAGAACTTTAACGAGTTGCTAAACATAAGGAATGGAGCGCCAGCACACATAATTGGATGGGGTATGGGAGAGAGAAGAAGAGAAGTAGTGGAGGAGGAGGTGGGGATCAGGTGGTCAGAAGTGTGGGAAGCCATGAAAAAAGTGAAGTTGGGGAAAGCACCAAAAACAGATGGAATGTGTAGGGATATGCTGAGGTATGGTGGTGAGATAGTGATCGAATGGGTATGGAAAATGTGCAAACTAGCATAGGAGAAGGGGAGTGCACCTGATGACTGGAAGATAGGCATAATAGTCCCCCTATATAAGGGTAAAGGGGAAAGAAGAGGTGTGGTAACCACCGAGGAATATGTCTTCTAAGCGTAGTAGGGAAGGTGTACAGTAGGGTAGTGATTGAGAGAGTGAGAGCGAGAACGGAGAAATGGATAGGTGACGAGCAGGGCGGTTTTAGGAAGGGAAGAGGATGTGAAGATCAGATTTTTACCCTGAATTGTGTTGTGGAGAAATATCTGGAGAAACAACAAAAGGTGTATGTTGCGTTTATGGACTTGGAGAAGGTCTATGACAGTGGATAGAGAAGGTATGTGGAAAGTACTTAGAATATATGGAGTAGATGGCAAGTTGCTGAAAGCAACGAAGAGCATGTATGAGGGTGCAAAGGCTGCAGTAGAGAGAATGAGCAGAGCGAGTTCTTTGACCTGAATGTTGGGTTGAAACAGGGGTGTGTGATGTCTCCATGGTTGTTTACTGTATATATGGATCGAGTCATGAAAGAGATACAGGAAGAGCAGTGTATGTTGGTGTATCGCTGATAAGGGAGGGAAATGAGTGGAAGCTACCTGTACTGCTGTTTGCTGTTCTGGTGAGTGATAATGAATGGGAGTTGCAGGGTCTGGTTAATGTGTTTGGAACAGTGTGCGAAAAACGGAATCTGAAGGTAAATGCGGGGAAGAGCAAGGTTATGGTCTTCGAGAGAGGTGAAGCCACAGAGTGTGAGTGTGAAGTTGAATGGTCAGGCTATTTTTGTTTTTCGTTTTTTTTGTCTATGTGATTGAGGGAGGCAAAAGGCAGAACTGCCTATAGCGAGTGCCTCCCCCATAGTTGAAAGAGTGACAGGGTCAAAATCAAGGGACGTTCGAGCCAAAATGCCTGGACATACAGAGTTTGAAGCAATTTAAGTCATAGAGAGAGGGAAATACTGTTTCTGGGAGAGATTTCCAGAGTGCAGCGGTTGAATAAAAGAAAGACTGAGAATAACATTTTACTCTTGGGTTGAGGAGTTGCACAGAGTAGGGGTGGGATTGTGTTGCAAGACGGTAACTACGTACCCTACGTAGAGGGGGTGGTATACACCGCAAAAGTTATGAGGAACACTGATTATTGTAATAGCGATAGAATAGCGAGAGATATGCAACATTGTGGCGGAGAGAGAGAGATTGCAGAGAGTTGGTGAGTGGACGGGAGTTAATGATACGAAAGGCTTTCCTTTCTACTTTGTGTAGAAGCGCTGTGTGAGTGAACAACACTCAATACAAGGACGCACTGTTCCCCTGTACAGAGTAAGAAGCTGTGCAGGGTTAAAAAAAAAACTTGAGGCGGTTGAGCACACCCAGCTTCTGGGAGGCTGCCTTAGCAAGACTAGTAATATGGTCCTTCCACGAGAGAGCAGAAGAAAAAGAGACACCAAGAATACTGAGAGAAGATGCAGAACAAGACGTAATATATACTCAATACACAACAAATGAGACTAGCATATTATATACAAACACATAATACAGGACAAAACACAACATAAACTGCAGTAAACTACAAACATAACACATGAGACCACCTTCCAACACTATCACACACAAATAACACCACGGATATTTAATACAAACACACAGTTTCACACAAAATGTTCTACCTATAATCCCAACACAACAAACAAGTCTATCGTTCAGCATCAGCATACACATATATCGATACGGAAATATTATACAAACACGTAATACAACACAAAATACATTACTTATAATATCACCAAGGGAATGATATACAGACACACAATGCAACACAAAATACACTATACTCACAACAAAACTAACGACACTACCTTTCAATACTAACACACAAACACACACACACACACACACACACACAAAGCACCACGGAGATATAAAGATATTCACAATACAACATAAAAAAACATATTCACAACACAAAAAACAAGTCTACCTTTCAACACAAACACACACATAACACCACGGAGATAATTATGATTGAGATACACAATACAACACAAAAACCACATTCACAACACAACAAACAAGACTTGTAACACTATCATACACATATATCACCAAGGAAATAATATACAGACACACAATACAACACGGATTATACAGCCTATACTCGCAACACAACTACAGCGACCACTGTTTAACATTAACACACACAAACACACACAACTTATCCAGACAGACAATACAACACAAAATACGCTACCTATACTCACAATGCCTACCACACGCACATAACACCACAGGAATATTAAACAGACACGCAATACAATACACAATACGCTACCTATACTCACAATGCCTACCACACGCACATAACACCACAGGAATATTAAACAGACACGCAATACAATACACAACACGCTACCTATACTCACAATGCCTACCGCACGCACATAACACCACAGGAATATTAAACAGACACGCAATACAATACACAATACGCTACCTATACTCATAATGCCTACCACACGCACATAACACCACAGGAATATTAAACAGACACGCAATACAATACACAACACGCTACCTATACTCACAATGCCTACCGCACGCACATAACACCACAGGAATATTAATCAGACACGCAATACAATACACAATACGCTACCTATACTCACAATGCCTACCGCACGCACATAACACCACAGGAATATTAAAAAGACACGCAATACAATACACAATACGCTACCTATACTCACAATGCCTACCACACGCACATAACAGCACAGGAATATTAAACAGACACGCAATACAATACACAATACGCTACCTATACTCACAATGCCTACCACACGCACATAACACCACAGGAATATTAAACAGACACGCAATACAATACACAATACGCTACCTATACTCACAATGCCTACCGCACGCACATAACACCACAGGAATATTAAACAGACACGCAATACAATACACAATACGCTACATATACTCACAATGCCTACCACACGCACATAACAGCACAGGAATATTAAACAGACACGCAATACAATACACAATACGCTACCTATACTCACAATGCCTACCACACGCACATAACACCACAGGAATATTAAACAGACACGCAATACAATACACAACACGCTACCTATACTCACAATGCCTACCTTACGCTTCTCTGTGTCTCACTCCCTAGACTGGAACAAGACCTCACGGGCTTCACCGTGTTGAGCGGTTGGATGTGCAGGCTCTCAGCCTATGCATGAGAGGGAGTAGTTGGATTATAGAAGAACAAACAAAAAAAACACACACACACACACACAGCACACACACACACACACACACACACACACACACACACACACACACACAGCATAAATCCATTACTCAAGCACACCATGAAACTACATTCTAAAAATAAATCAAAGTAAACATAAAATAAACGTAAATCACATATGCAATAACCAAAATACATCAAAATAAATAAATAAATACATCTATATTTATACCAGTATATATATATATATATATATATATATATATATATATATATATATATATATATATATATATATATATATATATAAATATACAGTACATACTGTACATACAGGGTGATTCAGTAACCCTTTTCATAAATTTAATGGCAAATTCGGGAGACAAAAATAAGACTAATTTACTCTATGACCCTTAGGGTGAGTCTTTGATATGATGGAGATATTACACCTTTAAAGTTATCGATAGATAGAAAAGAAAAAGTCTAAGGAGTGAGAATGAAAATGTCGTTGCTAACTGGCAGGGTAGCGTAACCAAGACTTGGTATCAAAATGGCTGCATACGGTAGCTGGATGCAGTTGGTTTGGCAATTTACAAAGGTACTTTACTACTGTATTTGTATTATCATCATCATTATTATTAATAATCATTGTATTAGTAGTAGTAGTAGCAAGGGGAGAAGCAGGCGGCGGAGGATAAGTAAGAGGAAGAGGAGGAGGAGTAAGTGGTGGAAGAGGGGTAAGTGGAGGAGGAGGGATCTCCCTGCCGACTTTGAGCTTTGATACTCCGCTCGTCTTAATGAATCTTGAATCAATCTGTACATGAATCTAAAGATTGTTTCTTTGCTTATACGTGGTATGTAAATGGTTGCATAATTATGGTAGCAGTTGTCTCAATGCTCAATAGAACATTAGCATTTTATCACCATCATCATAATTAATACTCTATTCATCGTAGCTGTAGTAGTAGTAGTAATAGTCGTAGTTGTATTATTATTATTATTATTATTATTATTATTATTAGGTCAAGTTATGTCATTAGCATGTTATCATTAATTATTTATACAGTATTGTGAAATTTATATTTATTATTATTGATTGGTGCTGTTGATGGTTTGTACAGTAATTTGTTCATGTGGTGATTTAAAGCTTCTCATTATGTTGGTTTTTGTTATTATTTTATCATAAATCAATTTATGGTTAATGAAAATCTCATGTTTGTACACACTTTATTTACAAATACTTTACAATACAGTATTACAGTATACAGTATTCATAGTAGATGCTCAAAGTGTCCTCCTTCTTCATTGATGCAAGCTTCAGCACGATGGATGAGTGACTGTCGCACACGCTGAAACACACCAGGGTTGTTTCTTACCGTTGCTGCTGCCTCCTGAATATGGTCCCACAGCTGGTCACGTGTCTGGATCTCGGTAGCGTATACCCTACTCTTCACGTGTCCCCATAGGTAGAAGTCAAGTGGATTTAAATCGGGGGACCTAGGTGGCCATGAAACTGGGCCCCCACGTCCTATCCACCTGTTGGGATACACCTCATCCAGGTAGTCTCTTGCCATACGGGAAAAGTGTGGTGGAGCGCCGTCATGCATGAACCACATTTGCTGTCTGTTTTGAAGGGGTACGTCTTCTAGTAGCACTGGTAACTCATCTTGCAGGAAATTTGCGTAGGACTCTCCTGTGAGACGCCGGGGAAGAATATGTGGCCCAATCAGATTATCACCAATAATACCAGCCCAAATGTCAATTGAAAATTTTACTTGGTGTGCTCTAACCATTGTTGCATGGGGATTCTCACTTGCCCAAGTGTGTGTATTGTGCTGGTTGAAAATCCCATCTCTGGTGAAACATGCTTCGTCTGAATACAGGGTGTTTGATGTAAACGAAGGACGCTCCTCCTGCTGACGAAGTAGCCACCGACAGAACACAAGTCTATTCTGACTATGACCTTCATGTAATGCATGAATCTTGTGATGGTGATAAGGATACAGGCTATTTACATTTAGAGTTCTCCAAACGAATGATTGGGTCATATGAAACTGGGAGGCAACTCGTCTTGTACTTGTGTTTGGATTTTCCCGGACATAATTCATAATCTGTTCCTCAGCTTGGTCCCTGTGGTGATCATGTGCCCGTCCTCCATTCAATATCCGTGGTAGAAATGAGCCAGTTTCTCTTAATCGACGGTCAACTGCAAGAAATGTTGGTCGCGATGGGAGCCTACGGTTGGGAAACGTTTCACCATACAGTCGCACCGCTACTGCAGCAATTCCCCTGGCTTCCCCCAGAGTAAGGTGCATGTCAGCATACTCGTTAAAACCGTATTCCTCCATGGTCTGGGTTTAAATGCATCCTACAATCAATCAAACTTGCTGAAATGCCCTCTGATGTCTCGAGCCTAAATCATGAGGCAATTATGCTCGCAATACAGGAGACAACGGAACAGTGTAACGCTGATCGGCTTTAAAAACACTACTCAGTACAACTACACAAAATGTTTTTAATCATCATCTTTGATGGTAATTAAAACTAATTCTATCGTTCTTGATGGTCACAGTATTGTTAGTATGTACATTTGTAAACCCTTTTGATAGCTAAAATATTGTCCTAGCTACAGCAAATCAGCTCAAGGTAGGCAGAGAAAAAATCTAAAGACTTGTACAAATTGATTCAGGATTCATTAAGATGAGATGAGTTTCGAAGCTCCAAGTCAGCAAGAAAAACGCTCCTCCTCACCTTACATATCCTCCTCCGCCTGCTACTCCCCTTACTGTACTGTACAACAAGTAATACTACTACTACTATGAATCTTAATTATGATGATGATAAAAATGGTAATGTTCCTTTGATAATAATTAGGAAACCAGCTACCGTATAACCGTTTTGACACCACGTGTAGGCAGAGATAAAATTAAGAATCATGTACAAATCGTTTCATGATTCATACTGACGACCGTAGTTTCATGATTCATACTGACGACCGTAGTTTCATGATTCATACTGACGACCGTAGTTTCATGATTCATACTGACGACCGTAGTTTCATGATTCATACTGACGACCGTAGTTTCATGATTCATACTGACGACCGTAGTTTCATGATTCATACTGACGACCGTAGTTTCATGATTCATACTGACGACCGTAGTTTCATGATTCATACTGACGACCGTAGTTTCATGATTCATACTGACGACCGTAGTTTCATGATTCATACTGACGACCGTAGTTTCATGATTCATACTGACGACCGTAGTTTCATGATTCATACTGACGACCGTAGTTTCGAAATTCGAGTTCGGCAAGAAAAACCCTCCTCCTCAACTTACCCCTCCTCCTGCACTTATCCCTCCTCCTCTACTTATCACTTCTAATCCACCTATCCGTCCTCCTCCACTTACCCCTCTTCCTCCACCTATCCATTCTCCACTTATCCCTCCTCCTTCACTTATCCCTCCTCCGCCCGCTTCTCCCCTTACAACAACAACAACTACTACTATTACTACTGCTACTGCTACTACTACTATGAATCATGTATGTATAATAATGATGATGATGATAGTACAAATAGTAATGTACCTTTGTAAATTTGGAAATCAACTGCATCCAGCTACCGTATGCAGCCATTTTGATACCAAGTCTTGGTTACGCTACCCTGCCAGTTAGTAACGACATTTTCATTCTCACTCCTTAGATTTTTTTCTTTTCTATCTATCGATAACTTTAACACCTTACGAGCGGCCTATGCGGTTTATTTATGTGTACCGCACAGCGGGGTGTTTTTAGCCAAAATAGGGCTGTTTACGTGATCATTTTCATGCCTAAATAAGACCCAGAACGTAAAACAAGTACCTATCCCTGAAAGGGCATAAACAGAGCTTTCGAATGACACCATAACGATCCTTGTATGATGGATAGTTTTCTTGCAATAACCGTGCAACGCGAGTGCAAAAAGCAGGTAATTCGGTACTTTCAGTACATAATTGAGTATGTAGCGAGTGAGAGAGGGAGGAGGGAGCTGAGATTTGTGTCAGTAGGTTCGCCGCGGTGGTCTGGAGCAGTCATACGCTCGCTAGTCTCCTGCCACCACTTGTCTCTCTCTCTCAGCCACATTACGTGCTGAAATTGCCACTCGAGTTATGTCGAGCGCCGCCACATAGTCCAGCTTTATTTAACTCGACTTATGTTGCTCGCCGCTAAATAAGGGTTAAAGGTGTAATATCTCCATCATATCAAAGACTCACCCTAAGGGTCATAGAATAAATTAGTCTTATTTTTGTCTCCCGAATTTGCCATCAAATTTATGAAGAGGGTTACTGAATTACCCTGTATATACGGTACATATATATATATATTTTTTGTTTTCCTATATTCCAACTACTCCCTGTCGGGCATAGGCTGATAGCCTTTTTACACTCTACCCCTGAACACGGTGAGGCCCGTGAGGTCTTGCTCCAGTCTGGGGAGTGAGACATGCGAAGCTCCACGGCTCGAAGCAACTCCATCTCTGAAGCCGTTTCGCCTCTGCGCTTCACAGTCCCATCCCCCACACTCGGACCCTCACTCTCAGAACGCCACCAATTGAGCAACTGACCCTACCAAGAATTCACCTGAGACCTCTGGTGGACGCTTCCGAACTAGCGCCAGAGCTACGACTGTCGACATCAACAATTCCCAACACTTAGGATATACCGGTACACAGTTTATCTCGATTTTTTGTGATTCTACATGTTTATATTTTTGATAAAGTGGTAGTGGTGGATAGAGTGGTAGTAGTAGATAAAGTGGTAGTGGTAGATAAAGTGGTATTAGTAGATAAAGTGGTAGTGTTAGATAAAGTGGTAGTATTAGATAAACTGGTAGTGGTGGATAAAGTTGTAGTAGTGGATAAAGTGGTAGTGGTAGATAAAGTGGTAGTGGTAGATAAAGTGATAGTGGTGGATAAAGTGGTAGTGGTAGATCAAGTGGTAGTGGTGGATAAAGTGGTAGTGGTAGATAAAGTTGTATTAGTAGATAAAGTGGTAGTGTTAGATAAAGTAGTAGTGTTAGATAAAGTAGTAGTGTTAGATAAAGTGGTAGTGGTGGATAAAGTTGTAGTAGCGGATAAAGTGGTAGTGGTGGATAAAGTGGTAGTGGTGGTAGTGGTAGATAAAGTGGTAGTGGTGAATAAAGTGGTAGTGGTAGATAAAGTGGTAGCAGTGGATAAAGTGGTATTAGTAGATAAAGTGGTAGTGTTCGATAAAGTGGTAGTGGTGGATAAAGTTGTAGTAGTGGATAAAGTGGTGGTTTTGGATAAAGTGGTAGTGGTGGATAAAGTGGTAGTGTTAGATAAAGTGGTAGTGTTAGATATAGTGGTAGTGGTGGATAAAGTGGTAGCTGTGGATAAAGTGGTAGAGGTAGATACAGTGGTAGTGGTGGATAAAGTGTCAGCTACAGACATTTTGACTAACTGCTTAAAATAAAGAATTGTTGAAGGAGAGGGAGGATGGATAGGTCCGCGATGTCTCCAATTTCCCACAATGCACCGCGGTAAACATTGTGTTCAGCGCCACTATCGGCCGCTGTAGGCATTTATTGGTAGGGAGAATTAACTCACTAGGCATTGACCCCCTGTAGCATATTTTTTAATATGGGAATATTCATACAATGCTATTTAATCAGGGAACAATGAGGGTATTTTTTTGGCATTTCGGTGTGCTGTGGTAATGCACTGATAGCACAAATTCCAGCCGAATAATATCTTCCCATTGACATATTGGGATTCGAACCCGGCTCCATTGGATTACCAGTCCAGTGGCAAGACCACTCCGCCACACCTCCCCTTAAATATATATATATATATATATATATATATATATATATATATATATTTGACTGCCGTAACTACCTAACAAGTCTTCCTAACTACCCTACACGTCCCTACAGCCAGGAAACAATCACCTGTGGGGCTTATTTGACGCAACACATATATCACACACAAAACCTAACCACCCTCACTCACTCACACACACAGGCACACACACACACACACACACACACAATGGAACTTCACTCTAAAGCTAAACTAAAGGAAGTATAAGCAAAATAAATCACATACAATCACAATGGTTCACAAATCTAAAACCATTACTAGCCAACACTTAAGGACAACTAACCAACCAACAACTACAGTCACTCAGAAAAAATCGTCGACCACACCTGTTTCTAATTATGGAAGTTTATCTCTGGAAGCGAGTCTATGCATACAATAGTCTATTCATCAAGTAAAAAGTAATGTATACTATTCTTTGAAAAGCAAGTTCTATCCAAAAATCCATCCAGGTAGTTGCGATTGTATAAAGAAAAGCATAGGTGGTCCACTAATTTGTATAAGTGACTTTACCAACAGCCAGGCGAGTGGTGATGGGCTGGTCTATCAGAGTGAGAACTGAGCGATCTCTGCCATACCCATAGCTTACTCTGACTGTTCCTTTTACTTAGATATTTTCTAGATCTCAAGTGACGGCGTCTCTTCCGTGGATTGACCTCCCAATCTACCAAGATTGGAAGCCAAAGCGTCACATTTTTCCTTTGCCCCTCAACTTTCTCTTCATAATTGCTGAGGGGCACAGGGCCCTGGGTGGGGCTTTGGTTTCCCGGGCATTTCCGCACCCTCCTCAGTTCCCCGCCATGGAGTGGCTTCGGTCACCCAGTCTTTATTGTGGTCAGCAGGGAGGGTTCTGTAGGGGCGCTCGGTTATGGCCTTGGCCTTGCTCGGGGCCTTGGGGTTGTTCGGCCAGGCAGCTTGGGGAATAACAACAACAACAGCCAGGCGACAAGTACCTGAGGGTTTACCTTGACATACATACACACACACATACACACACACACACACACACACACACCATGACGCATAATCAAGGGACTGGAGTTATCGAAAAGGGGCTCCAGTCCTGACGTTATTCTTGACTTACAGTGTGCTGGCTACATAATCCAGAAGGGTTGATAGCCATTGAAGTACTATTAACTAACTAACTGACGCATTACCTAATTACAAATACACAAGCACACCATAAAACTACACTCTAAATTTAATGAGCAAAAAAAAAAAATCACAACATTCCGTCTCGTGTTTCTAAATATACAAGCACCTCTAATCACAATATCTCACAAATCAAAAGACCTAACTATCCAACAAGCACCGCTAACTACCCTACAAGTCCCTACAGCCAGGAAACAAGTGCCTGTGGGGTTAGCTTGACACAGAACATCTCACCGTCATTAAAATAATAGCAGGTATCACACGAGAGCATTTATAGTCAAGATTCGATGATCAACAACTTTCTGGCAACATTCCTGGAATATTTCGCACTGGTATCGGAAACAAAACTGATGGTAGATAAATATAGGTAGCCGTAATATATTAAATGTTTACCTCACAAGCTGCCAGAGCAGTTTTTGGGATAAATGTTGAGGGAAAAAGCGCTTGTGTGATACCGGCTTTAGAATCCCCTAGCCCACCCACCAGAACGATTTTTGTTGTGTTTTTTTTATTGTGTGTATGTGTGTGTGTGTGTGTGTGTGTGTTTGTACAAGTATACACACATGCATATACGCACACCCACGCACATATACGCCCACACACACCTACACAGACACCCAGCCACACTCCATTTTTCCTATTCACCTCATCTCCATCTCTACACTCACACAAGACTTTCTACTCAATTAGTCTCTCGAGAGAGCACATACATATATGCATACGCACATTCATTCAAACATTCAAGCGCAATAGTACATATGGATAACTAAACACAAGCATGAATACACAAAACATACAGACATACAACATATATGTTCATGAATACATGCCTTCCAATCGGACGGAAATCATTTAGACAAGGCAGAATTGATCGAATTGCCCTCAGTGATTGAATTTCCCCAGTGCAAAATCTAATTCCTAGTCCACCACTTAAAGGCACAGAGCTCATCACAATAATATACATGATATATCTATTTATAGATAAATATGTTAACACACACATACATGTGTGTGACGCTACAAAGAGACGCTGCAGACGCTCTGTCAACGCTCTCACGATATCGATCATAATTTGAGTAGTAACTACTCATCCTCTTCATTCTTGGGCATGAAAGGTGGTTAAGAGCACGTTTAACCATCCTGTAGCTTAGTAAGTAACACTGCACGATATTTCGCTGTGTATTGACTGATAAACTTTGTGTTTATCACAAGACTCTTGCTCGGACAGGGCGCCACTAGTGCCATCTATTGTTTTGTTTTGTTTTGTAAACAAACGCTCTCTTATTATATTATATAAAATCGTAGCCCCTAATTTTACCCATTACCTACTGTAGTAAGTATCTATTTAACTGCCTTGTATGTAAGTAAAGCTTTGCATATTAATTTGCTAATAAACAATATTGTGTACTAACTAACCTGCCTACAGGAACGAACGCCGACGCCATTTTGTAAACAAACTTTTTTTGGGGATTATACATATTAAATTCCAGACAATTTTGTACCAAATTTAAGTGCATTCATTTATCTTTTCCCCCTAGATAATGATATTCTTGACTTTTTCTCCTCAGACTGATTTTACTTTAAGCTAAGGGTTGTATTTGTACAAACTAACCTAGCCTAACCCAACCTGCCAAGCTTTTAACCTAATCCAAACCTAGCCTAGCCTATAGCCAGCCAATCTGTTTTTCTTATTAACTCTAGTAGATATTGTATTTAGTATCCTACTGTAGCTATATACAGTATATCTGTAATTTTTAGTTGTTGCTTGCACGATCTTGTAGTAACCTTTGACTGATACACTTTCTTGTTTTATCTAAAAAGAGGAGGCTACTGCTTTACTAGGCTACAGCGACACCAGGGCCATCTGTTGATACAGTATATTAACCCCTTGTGTGCAGTCACATTTTATATTTATATAATCTCTATTTGGTGAATTGTATATTTAGTTACATACTCTGTTATATATATATATATATTTGTTTATGGTTAGGTTATCACACCTGGTAGCCTATTTCTGCGTATTTCAATTTTATTATTTTCGGTTAGGCTATTCAACGCTGGTACCCTATTGTTGCGTATTTCAATTTAAAAAATTTGTTTGCTTAGGCTATCACCTCTGGAGGCCTAATTCTGCGTATCTCAATTTTTTTGTTTTCGGTTAGGCTATCACCCCTGATAACCTATTTCTGCGTATTTCAACATATTTGTTTTCGGTTGAAGTGATTGAAGTGTTTTTAAAGTGAGTGAAGTGTTTTAAAGTGAGTGAAGTGTTTTAAAGTGAGTTAAGTGTTTTAAAGTGAGTTAAGTGTTTGTTTTAAGTGAGTGAAGTGTTTTTTTAAGTGAGTGAAGTGTTTTTTAAAGTGAGTGAAGTGTTTTTTAAGTGAGTGAATTGATCTGAAGAAAGTGACTGTCACCATGCCTCGCACTTGTACGAACTGTGCCGGTAGGTTTGGTGAGTCCATGTTTGCTACTGTCAATCTTCAAGTCTGCAGTCTCTGCCAGCAACGAGAGAATTTGACAGTAAAATTAGATGAAGCCTACAACAAGATCAACGTCTTCACCATGAATCTGGAAATACTCCAAGAGTTTGTAACACTTAACGTTGGAGTACCACAAACTTCAATTGTCACCGCAACTCCAGCAGCCACCAACAACCCAACGTCAACTGCCAACAATTCAACGCCTGCAGTAGCCATTTCAGCTGATGGTTCCGATACTCAAGAAACAAATAGTGACTCTCTTCCCCCTCAAGACAACTTCCGTGTCGTGAGGAACAACGTTTGCCCCAAGACCAGGAAACCCATACCGATTACCGAGTGTCAAAACCGTTTCCAGATGCTGACAGACTCAGATGACGAAGAGGAAATAGAAGTCCGGCTCGTGGGAGACTCGATGATACGTGGTCAGCTCACAGAGTTTTGCGCCAAGGCACCTAAGACCAGGAAGCATTTTTGTATCCCTGGTGGTGGTGTGGACGACGTAGTTGCTGCAGTTGACAAAGTATCAAAGCTGGCCCCTGCTAATACAATGTACGTCATCCACGTTGGATCCAACGATGTACAGCGAACCCGGTCGGAAGATTTGCTTTTAAAGTACCAGCAGCTGATCAAGCCGTTTAAGGAGAAGTCATCAAGGATCATCGTCTCAGGAATCGTCCCCCGGCTCGGTGTAGAGAGCCGATTTTACAACATAGCCACCAGCACAAATCGTTGTCTAGCAAACCTCTGCAGGAAGGAGAACGTGGGATTCGTCGACACCTGGGACAATTTCTACTATGATGACTATTTGTTTTCGGACGATGGAGTTCATCTGAACCAGGTGGGAGCAGCACGTTTTGGGCGTCTTCTCAACGATGCGGTGAAGGATTTTCGGAGAAGAAATCGACTCAGCACAGGACAACCAGGAAGGAGGTCCGAAGACAGCGAGGACGGCAACCTGCGAAGGAATTAAATGCTAATCCGTCAAGAACTGCGAATTTGGATAAAGCTCCACCAACACGACCCAAATTCAAAACCGCCAGGGATAACGACCGAGGACCGAGGACAGCCATGAATGTAAATGTAGATCCGACCAGAACCAAAAATTTGATTAAAGAACGTTCTGGGAGTTCTAAAACCGCAACTTTAAAGGTTTTCTATGCAAATGCTCGTAGCATACGCAATAAATTTTCAGATTTAGAGGAACTAGTGTTTACAGAAAATTATGATGTGATTGGTATAACAGAATCTTGGCTCAATACAGAAGATAGAGACTTTTTTAGCAGAGTATTCACTTCCCGGTTATGTAATGTTTGAGAAAAGCCGAATAAATAAAAATGGAGGTGGCGTTTTATTTTATATCAAAGAAAGTCATAACCCGACCCTCTTGTCAAAACCTCAAATTGTGAACGTCGACACATCTTTTGTGCTATTAAAGAATAATAAAGGTACAAAAATAATACTTGCATTAATATACAGACCTCCAGCTCAATCAGTGCAAACTGACCGAGAAATTTATGAACAAATTGCAGATGAAAGTAACTCACAAGATACCGTATTATTTGGCGACTTTAATTTACCTGTGACCAAGTGGGGCGATACTCTTACTTCACTCTCCGGACATGACTTGTATGCGAACTTGCAAGAGAGTTCACTCTATCAATTTGTTAGATCGCCGACCCGTGGTAATAACGTTCTTGACCTTGTACTTGCAACAAAAGAAGAATTAATAGAGAATTTGAATGTTGGTGATGAATTCAGTAACAGCGACCATCGTACAATAACTTTCACTTTTAAGTTTACTAGTAACGAACCAAATAGCAGCATTGAAAGTGTCCCTAATTTCAAGAAAGCAAACTATCATAAACTTAGAGCTATGTTTAAAGAAACTGACTGGAGCTTTTTAATTAACAATAACAACATAAATTCATCTTGGGAATTATTCGAAACCACTTACCTAAAAGCAGTGCAGGACTGCATACCATCGAAAATACTGCGGCGTACAGGCCTTAATAATAAGCCCAAATGGTGGAATAAAGATATTTCAAACTGTCTGCTTGCTAAAAAGTTTGCTAATGATAGATTAAAATCCTAACAAAATTATGAAGAACGGGTGAAATTTGTAGAGCTACAACGCAAAGCCAAAAAGTTAATTAAGCAAAGTAAAAAGACCGTGGAGTTACATGTTGCGAATCAAAGTAAAACAAACCCGAAAGAATTCTATAGTTATATCAGAAAGAAAAAAGTAGTTACTTCAACTGTTGGACCATTAGTCAATGAAAATGGAGAATACACCAAAGACGAAGTACAAATGAGTAATGCCCTCAATACCTTCTTTGCATCAGTTTTTACAACGGAAGACCTCAGTGATATTCCTACACCATCGCCGATTCAGATTGATAATTCAGATGTTCTAAGCAATATCACCATTACAGAGAGAGAAGTAATGAATTGTTTAGATAAACTCAAGGTAAATAAAACGCCTGGACCTGACACAATCTCACCTAGAGTCCTAAAGGAATCTAAGGATGAGCTCTCCAAACCACTGACATTGCTATTCAATAAATCTTTACAGTCTGGAACTATGCCTGATCAGTGGAAGCTAGCCAACGTAACACCGATATTAAAAAAAGGCAGCAAATCCCTACCCAGTAACTATCGTCCAATTAGCTTAACCTCAGTTGTATGTAAAATGTTAGAAACACTCATAAGAGACAGACTCGTAAATCACTTAGAGGAAAATAACATACTTAAAGATACTCAACACGGCTTTCGTAAAAAACGTTCCTGTTTAACAAGCCTTTTAGACTTCTTCCACGATATCCTCAACCTCTACGATGAGAGTAAAGCTGTAGATATTATATACCTTGATTTTCAAAAAGGTCTTTGACAAAGTTCCCCCACAAACGTTTACTGCTAAAACTAAAAGCACATGGAATACAAGATGGTGTGATGAAATGGATAGAAAATTGGCTCAGCGACAGAAAGCAAAGAGTAGTCATTAACGGTAAGGCATCTAATGGACCAATTTAAGTAGCGGGGTACCTCAGGGATCGGTACTAGGACCAATTATCTTTCTAATTTACATCAACGACATAGATGAGGGTCTCACCTGTACAATCTCCAAATTTGCTGACGATACAAAAATTGCAAATAGCGTACTCTCAAAAGAACAAGTTGACGATATGCAACACAATCTAGATAAGTTGTCATGTTGGGCCCAAATTTGGCAAATGAGTTTCAATGTGGATAAATGTAAAGTACTACATATCGGATACCAAATATTATTATGTTCCTTCCAACAACCAACCATACTCCTAAAATCGATTACCAAAATGAGAAAGCAAACTATTTGATGAATGGCACTCAGCTTAAGAATGTAAACAGAGAAACCGATCTGGGAGTAACAATATCGAGTAACCTAAAACCGAGTCAACAATGTTCAGAAGTTGTTAAGAACACAAACAAAATAATTGGCTTTATAGGCAGGTCATTTGAGCATAAATCCAAAGACGTTATCCTAACCCTTTACAATTCCTTAGTCCGCCCTCTTCTGGAATACTGCGTTCAATCCTGGTGCCCTTATTACCAAAAAGATATAGACAAGCTAGAACGAGTTCAACGTAGAGTTACCAAAATGATACCAAGCCTAAAGAACAAACCATACGAGGCGGGTGCTCAACCCCGAAAAGGGTTGAAATAGGGGAGCTATCCCCCCGCCAAAGGCGGCTTTCTAGGGCCTTTCCTAGCTGATGCTGAGAGGATTGGGTTCTAGTCATGTGGTGATGGGCTGGTCTATCAGAGTGAGAACTGAGCAATATCTGCCATACCCATAGCTTACTCTGACTGTTCCTTTTACTTATATATTTTCTAGATCTCAAGTGACGGCGTCTCTAACGTGGATTGACCTCCCAATCTACCAAGATTGGAAGCCAAAGTGTCACATTTTTCCCTTGCCCCTCAACTTTCTCTTCATAATTGCTGAGGGGCACAGGGCCCTGGGTGGGGCTTTGGTTTCCCGGGCGTTTCCGCACCCTCCTCAAGCTCCCCGCCATGGAGTGGCTTCGGTCACCCAGGCTTTATTGTGATCGGCGGGGAGGGTTCTGTCGGGGCGCTCGGTTTTGGCCTTGGCCTTGCTCGGGGCCTTGGGGCTGTTCGGCCAGGCAGCTTGGGGAACAACAACAACAACCATACGAGGAGCATTTTAGAGAATTAAATCTATTTCCTTTAACCCAGCGCAGATTAAGAGGCGACTTAATTCAAGTGTTCAAAATCATCAAAGGCATCGACAATATGAACTGTAGTAAGTACTTCACTATCGACCAATCTAACTACACGCGGGGAAATGGTTTCAAAATTATTGGTAAATCGTTTAACTCCGACGAAGCTAAGAATTTCTTCTTCAATCGAGTTGTCAACTTATGGAATGGGCTTCCCCGAGATGTCATAAACTGCAGCACCGTTGATTCATTTAAACTTCGCCTAGACAAATATCTCGCATCAAACCCGCTACTGACTGCGTTTGTAAATGAATAACCTTATTTTATCCTCCCCTCAGTTACTAACCCCTCTGTCCCCTACTAATTTCCTAATCCTGCCACGGACATTAGTTCCAGGGCTGTAGTTCCCTTTCCAATGTTCCCTTACCCACTCTAAACCACTGTTTGGACACTTGATCCTCAGTGTTTTGGAGGACAAGCAGCCTAGAATGGTCACTAGATTTGTTGTTGCTTGATTTCCTTTGTACTCCTTTGTACTATATACAGTACATGCACATACATTCACACGCCTACACATAATCACTCAACCACAATCCATGTTTCTACTCCATTACTCACTCACTCTCACTCTCTTATTTTCACACTTAGTCTCTCTCTCTATCTATATATCTATCCATACATACAGTATATACAAATGTTTACACATGTCATCTTCACCGTCATCGTAACTCCCAGTAGTCCTTCATAATAACCTCTACCGTACGCTAACACCTGTCATCTTCACCGTCATCGTAACTCCCAGTAGTCCTTCATAATAACCTCTACCGTACGCTAACACCTGTCATCTTCACCGTCATCGTAACTCCCAGTAGTCCTTCATAATAACCTCTACCGTACGCTAACACCTGATAGAACATTTTAGGAATTATATTTTTAAGTCAAATATAGGTGTGGTTCAACACATTACAAATTAAGATATTGATAAATAAATGGATGGATATAATTGAGGTTCAGCATTACATATCCAAAACACTACTGAAATATGTAGCAATCAAATGAGGAAACTATAATAACACATCTGAATAAAGCCTACCTGATTCATAAACACAAATATGAATGTAACGAGACGACGATGCTGTTGTTTCAGTGGAATAATGGCTCTTTGAGGAGTACGTATCGCTTTGCCAGTGGTTGTCCTCTCACAGGATGGGGGCGCTGTTGAGTAAACTCGCCAATCTGGGCAAAATAAAAATAAAATATCTCTCTCTCTCTCTCGTTATGAAGTCAAATGCATATACTATGATAATGCTAAACAATGAATCACAAAGTCCTGTTTCGAATCTGTTGTGATAGGTATTTAGTTGCTAGGGTGCATATTATTCTCATATGTATAGTATACAATAAAACTCTGATACATTTTTGTGTAGCCTACTTGACAATTAGGAGCTGTGTGTTGTTAGTGTGTGTGTGTGTGTTAGTGTGTGTGTGTGTGTTAGTGTGTGTGTGTGTGTGTGTGTGTGTGTGTGTGTGTGTGTTTGTCTAAGCGTGTGTTAATGAAGTACTGTACCTGCACAAGTACCTGCTACACTATTATATGATTAACTAGACACAGTGAATGATACTTGAGCGAAAACACAGTCTCCAGTATGTTACTAATGGGAGTGTTTCAATAAATTACAGTAACGTATCAGAATTGTTCAGTAAAATGTGTACTACTTTTGCTTGCAGGCGAATGCACATTGATGTATAAATGCCTGGAACATGGAAGTTTGTGAAATTTAAGTCGTAGAATTTACAGGTTGATTAAAAGGTATGCTGTGACAATCAATTCACTCTTGGGTTAGAGAGCTGTGCATTAAATAACGAGAAATTTTACTACTATTAACCCCTTCTGTACCGACGTCTTTTTAATTTTATTCTTGATATATTTAGACTATTTTGTGTAGTTGATCTGTGGTAGCAAGAACATTTAAGCAAGATAGTTCGAAGCCTGTTAATTACTGGTGGCCCTCTTTATAATAAATGAAATCGTCTAATATTAGCCAGAAAACAGTTAAAGGACGGCACCGGTAGGTTAATAATTAATAGTTGCATCCATAGAGTTGGGTGACAATTGAATATAGCTTCATTCAACCCAGCAGAAATCTGAATATATTATGTGATGATAAATTATGATGTTATCGCTATTAAATCATGAGGCCCGTTTATGGATCATTATGTGTGTCTCTGTTGTTGTTGTTGTTGCTGTTCCCCAAGCTGCCTGGCCGAACAGCCCCAAGGCCCCGAGCAAGGTCAAGGCCATAACCGAGCGCCCCTACAGAACCCTCCCTGCCGACCACAATAAAGCCTGGGTGACCGAAGCCACTCCATGGCGGGTAGCTGAGGAGGGTGCAGAAACGCCCGGGAAACCAAAGCCCCACCCAGGGCCCTGTGCCCCTCAGCAATTATGAAGAGAAAGTTGAGGGGCAAAGGAAAAATGTGACGCTTTGGCTTCCAATCTTGGTAGATTGGGAGGTCAATCCACGGAAGAGACGCCGTCACTTGAGATCTAGAAAATATATAAGTAAAAGGAACAGTCAGAGTAAGCTATGGGTATGGCAGAGATCGCTCAGTTCTCACTCTGATAGACCAGCCCATCACCACATGACTAGAACCCAATCCTCTCAGCATCAGCTAGGAAAGGCCCTAGAAAGCCGCCTCTGTGCCTCTGTAATGTGTCTTTGGTGCATAATAAAACTATCATCTCTCTCTCTCACTCTCTCTCTCTTACACAAACACTCCCCAGACACATCCATCCATACACCCATACTTACATATACTGTATTTATAAACACACACACACACACACATTACATGCCGAACTACCCACACGTACACACAAGCATTTACTTAGTCCCACTCACTAGTGTGTGTGTCCTGCATTTACTGAACACACACACACATACACACACACACACAGTAGATATGTACTCACGTACAAGCACTCACTATTTTTTCTCTCTCTCTTATTCACATACACACACACACACTCAGAGAGAGAGAGAGAGAGAGAGAGAGAGAGAGAGAGAGAGAGAGAGAGATGCAACTAAGATGATTCTACAACTAAGAGAACTGTCATATGAAGAGTGATTAGAGAGATTGAACTTGCCAACTCTAAGGGAAAGAAGAGAAAGAGGGGATATGATTATGATGCATAAATGTGTTAGGGGATTGGAGAGGATAGACAAGGAGGACTTTATCGATGGGAATAAAAGGAGGACTAGAGGACATAGTTGCAAATTAAAGAAAGGCAGATGTAAAGGAGATGTGAGGAAATACAGCTTTCCATATAGAAGTGTTAATATGTGGAATCACTTGGATGATGAAGTGGTGGGTGCGGGGAATATCCACATGTTAAAAGCTAAATTAGATATAACAGAATCTTGGGAAGCGGGACAATACGAGCCTAAAAACTCAAATCCTGTATACTGCAATTAAGTGAGTACAATTAGGTGAGTACACACACACACACATACATAATGTCAGTACATACGGTAGGAGTCTATGCATACATATCCCATGCTAACTTTTTAACAACAATTATCATCCCCCTCCAGTATGCATACATTTATACCATGAAATGATGGGCAAATAGTGATTTGTTTACAATCTAAAGATATGTTTTATCTATCTGCCTAACTATGTATATCTATCTATCTGCCTATCTATATATTTATCTATCTATCTATTTATCAATACCCGTCTGTATATATATTTTTTTTTCTTTTTTCTTTTCTATCTATCTATCTACCCCTCCACCTATCGCTGTATCTACTCCTCTACCGCTCAACCCATCTACCTCTCCCCAGACACAAAGAGGAAGGGAGAACAATAGAAGCCACAAGAATAAGAATACAACAAAAAAACAGTCGAGGGTTCAAGACAAGCTGATTCAAAGAGGCACCAATTAGGGGTGGAAGTGTCGTTTTTCTGGTCCCCCTTCTCCCTCATGCTTTTCCCCATTAGTTTTGAGATTATAAGGCGTTCCGCCCATTAGTTTGAAAATGTTTACACATTTCACCTCATTTCGTTGTCAATTGTAAGACCTTTCGTGCCATTTAGGTGTCGATTTTATCCTGGCGAGCGATAGTGAGCCTGTAATTTTAAGAGAAACCGGCCTTCGGCCGGAACATTTTTCTACCAAAAAATGTATAAATTTATCTTGAAGGGGGGTCAAGGGGGTGTTTTTTCAAGCTTGATGGAGGTCTAGTGAGGACACTAGAATATATATTAATATATAAATTTATAGACCAACAAAATAGCCACTGTCCCATTTTAAGAATAAGAACAATCCGGCGAGGGTGAAAGATAAGCTGATAAAAGAGGCAGCAATTAACAAATACCCATAACAATAACAATAGAACGAGTATGATCCACTTCTTTACCAGTTTATTTCAACTTAGCCTCATTAGTTTTCTGATTGTAAGACGTTCGCCCCATTAGTTTAGCGATTTTAAGACCTTTCGCCCCATTTATTTGTCGATTTTAAGACCTTTTGAGCAATTTAGGTGTCGACTTTATCCTGACAATTGATAGCGAGCCATTTTATTTTTGTGTTCATGTTTAGCCCCAATACTTGGAGATTTTATGGTGTTCGCCCCCTTAGTTTTGCTGTTTTTCTTAGACCTTTCGCCACCATTTCTTTGTCGATATTTTGACCACTTGTTACAGGCAGCTTTACCCTTTGCCTCCTTCATACACATAGGAACAAATATTAGGTGCCGGGGTCTTTTTACTTTGCTTAATTAACTTTTTGGCTTTGCGTTGTCCTGGCGAGTGTTAGCGAGGAGCTATCCTTTGGGCAGGGCATTATATTATTATAAAATGAACACATTTATCTCGACAGGGGTCTTGGGGACAAAATTGTTAAGGGAGCCCACCTCGCTTTTTTTCTCTTCCTCTACCTCTCTTTTTGGCTTGTAACCATTCGGCCCCATTCAGCCTATTGTTTTAAGACGTTTACCCCATCCAGGTGTCAATATTTTCCTGGCGAGCGGTAGCCAGCCAGCATATATATCTTTTTGTTTTGATAGCAAGCTAAATTTGTAAATTTTTCGATAGAAATTTTTTTCGATAGAAAAATGTCTCAGGCGAAGCCAGATTTCTTCATACAATGCTGGCTCGCTATCACTCGCCAGGAAGAAATCGACACCTAGATGGGGATAAACGTCTTAAAACAGTTGGCTGAATGGGGCCGAATGGATACAAGCCAGAGAAAGACAGAAAAGGAGAGAAAGATAAAAAAACAGTGACCCCCCTTAAGCTTGATTGGGTTACAGTGAACAACAAAAACAAAATAACAATAATAATAATAATATAAAACAATGAATAACTAGACAACTATGCAAAAACAATAATAACTAGACAACTATGCAATAACAATAATAACTAGACAACTATGCAATAACAATAATAACTAGACAACTATGCAATAACAATAATAACTAGACAACTATGCAATAAACAATAATAACTAGACAACTATGCAATAACAATAATAACTAGACAACTATGCAATAACAATAATAACTAGACAACTATGCAATAACAATAATAACTAGACAACTATGCAATAACAATAATAACTAGACAAACTATGCAATAACAATAATAACTAGACAACTATGCAATAACAATAATAAACTAGACAACTATGCAATAACAATAATAACTAGACAACTATGCAATAACAATAATAACTAGACAACTATGCAATAACAATAATAACTAGACAACTATGCAATAACAATAATAACTAGACAACTATGCAATAACAATAATAACTAGACAACTATGCAATAAATAACAATAATAACTAGACAACTATGCAATAACAATAATAACTAGACAACTATGCAATAACAATAATAACTAGACAACTATGCAATAACATAACTAGACAACTATGCAATAACAATAATAACTAGACAACTATGCAATAACAATAATAACTAGACAACTATGCAATAACAATAATAACTAGACAACTATGCAATAACAATAATAACTAGACAACTATGCAATAACAATAATAACTAGACAACTATGCAATAACAATAATAACTAGACAACTATGCAATAACAATAATAACTAGACAACTATGCAATAACAATAATAACTAGACAACTATGCAATAACAATAATAACTAGACAACTATGCAATAACAATAATAACTAGACAACTATGCAATAACAATAATAACAAAAACAAAACTAATACAAACCTTCCCTTTAAGAAATATCCTCACACAACATAAAACAACACAATGTATTATTTGGATCTACTTCTTCACTCCTTTATCGTCAGCAAGAGAGTTATTCAGTGCCCGATACATATAATACCCTAAGCTCCTCTCTTGTACCGGCTACGTCTGAGTAACTTTATTCTGGCTACTACTAGAACTATTTTATTCAGTTTCAAAAGGGCCTCAGCAATTAACAGGCTTCGAACTATTTCACGTAACCCTTTTTACTACCACAGATCCTTCTTAAGGGGAGATATCCACTTGAAGGATTTGTTTCTTGACCCCTTTCTCCCTCATGTTTAGCCCCATTGCTTTTGATATTATAAAACGTTTGCCCCATTAGTTTAGCGATTTTAAGAACTTTCACCCCATATTAAGACCTTTCGTGCAATTCAGGTGTCGATTTTATCCTGGCGAGCGATAGCGAGCCTGTAATTTAAGAGGAACCGTCCTTCGGCCGGAAATTTTTTCTACCGAAAAATGTACAAATTTATCTTGAAAGGGACTCAAGGGGGTGTAATTTTAAGCTTGATGGAGGTCTAGGGAACATACTAAATACCTCCCCTTAAGCTGCACAAAATCGTCAAAATATAGCTAGCATTAACATAAAAAGACGTTGCCGGTACAGAAGGGGTTAAGCCTTCAGAAAGGGAATAAGGGCATAAATTAAACATTAATATATAACGTTAAATAAACTTAAGAGCGTGTTATTTATTTTCTGCATCCCCTTGAGTTATAACCCATTAATTTTGAGTTTTCAAGACGTACGCCCCACTAGTTTGGCGTTTTCAAGTCTTGTTGTCGATTGTAAGACCTTTTGTGCAATTTAGGTGTCGATAATTTTGTTTATGACGAGCAACCTGGCGAGCGATTGTTTATGGCGAGCAACCTGGCGAGCGATTGTTTATGGCGAGCAACCTGGCGAGCGATTGTTTATGACGAGCAACCTGGCGAGCGATTGTTTATGACGAGCAACCTGGCGAGCGATTGTTTATGGCGAGCAACCTGGCGAGCGATTGTTTATGACGAGCAACCTGGCGAGCGATTGTTTATGGCGAGCAACCTGGCGAGCGATTGTTTATGACGAGCAACCTGGCGAGCGATTGTTTATGACGAGCAACCTGGCGAGCGATTGTTTATGGCGAGCAACCTGGCGAGCGATTGTTTATGACGAGCAACCTGGCGAGCGATTGTTTATGGCGAGCAACCTGGCGAGCGATTGTTTATGACGAGCAACCTGGCGAGCGATTGTTTATGACGAGCAACCTGGCGAGCGATTGTTTATGGCGAGCAACCTGGCGAGCGATTGCATGTCTATAATTTAGGAGGAGCCGGCCTTTTGTTGGTGCATTTTCCCACCAACAACTGTAGGAATTTTGTTATTATTTTGTTGTACCGGCGACAGCTATCTAAATTTATTCTACCTATATTTAGACAATTTTATGCAGTTTAAGAAGGATCTGTGCTATAATAAATTTGGTTAAGTGAGATAGTTCGAAGCCTGTTCATTGGTTAAGTGAGATAGTTCGAAGCCTGTTCATTGGTTAAGTGAGATAGTTCGAAGCCTGTTCATTGGTTAAGTGAGATAGTTCGAAGCCTGTTCATTGCTGGAGGTCTTTTTTTAACTGAATATAATCGTCTAATAGTAGCCAACATACAGTTAAAAGGACGGCACTGGTTGTCTACTCATTCCGTACCAGGAACGTCCTTTACATCATATTCTGACACAATTAGACGATTTTATTCAGCTTAGGACGGATCTCTAGCAAATATAAGGCTTCAAGCTATCTCGACCAACACATTTAACTACCACAGATCCTTGTTAACCTACATAATATTGTATAAATATACCTAGATAAACAAAAATAACGCACGTCGCTGGTACTCGAAGGGATAAAGAGTTAAGTTTGATGGAGGTCTAGGGATCAAACTAAGAAAAATAATAATAACATAAATAACTTAGCCCTCGGACATAAAAAAAACCTTTCGAAGCTGAACAAAACCGTTTACTGATAGCCCGATAAGTGTGAGGAAAGGTGTCCTAGTATGGTGAAGGGGTTAGCCCTTCACCAACATTACTTACTGTTCTTGCTATTATGGTTACCAATAGACGATCTTAATGAGATTTTATCCTTCTGATACCTTGAAATATTTGTTTTGCTGTATAAATACCTGTAATGATAGCCAGAATAACATGCTAACATGCGTCATAATCCTCAAGGAGTTAATTGTCTGCTTAACGCAGGTGGGAAATGCTTGTTACAGGCAACAGTGCCTTTTGTCTCCTTCATACACAAAGAAAAAAGGTTAGCAGATAACTTTGTTTTTGGAACGTACGGTGTACCGTGGCGCTAATAAGTCATGTTTCAGCTGTAGTTTGGTTTGACTCGCTCTGTGCTGTAATTGTGTCTGTCAGATGTTGAATAGGGTAAGTAAGTGTAAGAACATGTTTGTATATCTCAATGGAAAATAAGAAAGCATGTGTAAATATTGCTGATACCAATTATTGATCAAAACATAATTGGTGCCGAATCATCACTTATTAGGCCGACTGTACAGCGATAAAACTCAAGGGTACAAAAATGGTATGACAAAGCCATATCAAACATTGAATATATTGATAGTGGTTTACCAGTCGGTCCTTATTTTATAATTAGGGTTCTATTACTGCCAATATTCCTACACTTACACACAATCTAGTATTATGTGTAAGAAAACGTTCATGTGAAACCAAATGTGTTCATAGAAAACTTCTACTTTAATCACTAGGTTGAGAAAATGAAATGTCAAATGTTCAAATACACATAGATATACAGAGAGAGAGAGAGAGAGAGAGAGAGAGAGAGAGAGAGAGAGAGAGAGAGAGAGAGAGAGAGAGAGAGAGAGAATGTTCAAAACAGTGGTATAATTATGTTAAATGATAAGTAGGTGTGGGGAAGGAAAGGAGTAAACAGCGGGAACCCATAGTAATTACCAGGCAGTTCGCCCGCAAGTCACTTCACTGCTAAGACAATTCTCCCACAGGCCAATTTTCTAACAAGTCACTTCGCTCACATTGTTCCTTTTCATCCACAAACATTTAAGCGTAAAATATAATTCCCACCAGCAACATAAACTTGATCAATGTTCAATCTTTAATATATATCCCAACGTACTTTTATAAACACAGAACGTTAAAGGATAATACACAGTCAACGCCCTGCCAGCACAGCCCAAGTAACTCACTGCACCACATAGTTCAAACAGCGCTTCCCTATTCGTCTGAATCTCAATTTTCGTTTGAATATTCTCGAGTTCTGTATTAATGTTTAACCACTTCTATACCGGCAATGTCTGTGTAATTTTATTCTAGCTATATTTATATTTAGACGATTGTGTGCAGTGTAAGAAGGATCTTTGGTAGTAAAAAGGTTAAAGAGAGATAGTTCGAAGCCCGTTAAATTGCTGGAAGCCCTTTTTAAAATTAATACACTCTTCTAATTGTAGTCAGAATAAAATTAAAAGACGTCACCGGTACAGAAGGGTTAAGAAGGGAACAAAAGGCAAAGCTGCTTGTAACAAGTGCCCACCCCCACCCCAATTGAAAGAGTAAAAGAAAGCCAACTTAAGGACACTATAGAGTCAAAATGTCTTGACACGCGGAGCTTGAAGGAGTTTAAGTCATGGGATGAAGGGACAGAATTAGCGAGAGCTTTCCAGAGTTAACTTGTTGTGTAGAAGAAAGACTGGGAAAGTCGGTTTACTTTTGCGTTAGAGAGTTGGACAGAATAGGGGTTGGGAATGTGTTGACAGGCGGGTGCCACCCTTATACTCTCAGTAAGGGAGGAGGTATACTGTATATACACTGAGAAAGCTCTGAAGAACATTGATTGAACAAATAAAATAAAATGAAGTTTGATGGAGGTCTAGTAAGCAATCTAGGTAAAAAGAACCATCCCCTTAACCCCTTCTGTACCGGCAACCTCTTTTAACTTTATTCTACTTACTACTAGACGATTTTATTAAGTTTAAAAAGGGTCTGCAGCAATTTAAAGACTTCGAACTATCTCACTTAACACTTTTTGCTACCACAGATCCTTCTTGAGCTGCAACATACCGTCAAAATATAGCAAGGATAAAATTTAAAAGACGTCACCCATACATAAGGGGTTAACAAATGTCGCTAAATTCGAGTAGTGAGGCATTTCCAAATCCTGCAAGAAGACAGGCAGACATGGAAGCAGACATAATTACAGGCAGACACACTGAAACTATCAAAATATAATGTTGAACAGGTGTGTATATTACTTAAAATTAAGGGGCTAGTGGCTGCTTTGTTGGTCTATTAATTCAATTATTCATTTATATTTTAGTTTCCTCGCTAGACCTCCATCAAACTAATACAAACACCCCCTAGACCCTCCTTCAAGACATATTTTTAGATTTGTCGGTTGTTGTTGTTGTTCCCCAAGCTGCCTGGCCGAACAGCCCCAAGGCCCCGAGTAAGGCCAAGGCCATAAACGAGCGCCCCCACAGAACCCTCCCTGCCGACCACAATAAAGCCTGGGTGACCGAAGCCACTCCAAGGCAGGGAGCTGAGAGGGTGCGTAAACGCCCGGGAAACGAAAGCCCCACCCAGGGCCCTGTGCCCCTCAGCAATTATGAAGAGAAAGTTGAGGGGCAAAGGAATAATGTGACGCTTTAGCTTCCAATCTTGGTAGATTGGAAGGTCAATCCACGGAAGAGACGCCGTCACATGAGATCTAGAAAATATATAAGTAAAAGGAACAGTCAGAGTAAGCTATGGGTATGGCAGAGATCGCTCAGGTCTCACTCTGATAGACCAGCCCATCACCATAGATTTGTCGGTAGAATAATGTACCGGCCTAAGGCCGGTTCCTCTTAAATTTACAGGCTCGCTTTCGCTCGCCAGGAAAAAAATAGACACCTTAGATAGCACGAAAGGTCTTAAAATAAACAACGAAATGAGGCGAAAGGTGTTAAAATCGCCAAACTAATGGGCCAAACGTCTTAACATCTCAAAACTAATGGAGCTAAACATGAGGGAGGAAGGGGACCAGAAAAACGACCCATCTCCCCTTAAGGGTGGTGGGTGGTGGGGGTTCTGGACCTTCTTCTCCCTCATATGCGTCCTCATCTCGAATACTGCGTTCAATTCTGGTCACCATACTACAGAAGGGACAAAATTAACTTGAAAAGGTGCAACGCAGAGTCGCTAAAATGATACCTAGATTGCGTAATAAACCGTACGAAGAGTGCTTAAAAGAACTAAATTTGTTTAGCTCAACAAAGCACAGAATGAGAGGTGACCTAATAGATGTCTTCAAAATCTTCAAGGGTTTCAGCAACCTAAATGAAAGAGAATTATTTACGATCAATTAAGCAAACACGAGAAACAATGGTTATAAGATTATTGGCAAGCGTTTTCATTCTCATGAGGCGAAGCATTTCTTCTTCAACCGTGTTGTGAATAATTGGAACAGGCTACCCTCGAACATTGTAAACTGTAATACTGTCGGAACATTTAAGAACCATCTCGATAAACACATGGCAAATAACACCCAGTTAACACAGTTTCTTTCAGAATAACGCGCAACGAAGTGTCAACGCATACAGCACTGTATATTGATATTCATACATCTGTTCCCTTTCAGAATTGTAGTAATAGAGTTAGCTTAGATTACAAATCAACTTCATTTTCTCCCTGTCCTATCCAAATTTCCGTGTCAGTTTTTCCATACTACATGGTATTTTTCCTATCTGTTTCCATGCCAGCACTAGCTGGAGGGAGTGGTGGGTGGGGAGGAGCCTTCTTCTTTGCTATCTCTACCTCGTAGTCAGAAGATTAGTAGTTTTAGATATCCAAATTGCCCTGTAAGGACCAATAGGTCTGTTGCAGTTTGTTCTCCTTTGTATTCCTTTGTATGTTTAGCTCTATTGCTTTTGGGATTTTAGGAAGTTCGCACCATTTCTTTTGGCAATTTAAAGATCCCTCGTCCCATTTCTTTATAAATGTTAAGACATTTCGTGACATTTAGGTGATATTTTTCTCCTGGCCAGCGATAGCACTCCTGAAATGTAGGGGGAACCGGCCGGGGCCTTTTACTGTTTTGTATTAAGGTGACAGTTACAATGTGGTGTACAATCTATCTTATTCTAGTTACATTATAGTATATCTTATTGTACCAGTACCTCCCTACAATCAACCTAGTTGATCCCCAATTCGGCCCTCCTCCATGACCATTTAAAGTCCAAGTCTCTCACTCTTGTCCTCTGTAGCGGGGAGGACCTTGTACCCCTGAGACATAGGAGTGCAGACCTGAGAAGAGAGAAAGAGAGCCGGCATCTCATCCAAGTTATGACTTGGCTTCTATGCTGGTGCTTTTTCTCCGATATTTGTTCAGCTAATCTGGCATAGAAGACACTTGCAGAAGGTCCCATTCCTCCCGACGATGAGAAGACCAGAGGAGTAAAGCTTCCTTGATCCCTGTTCAAAATTCTTTCTTCATAAGCGCATTTTTTCTTACTTTCGTTTCTCAAGTATGCCGCCTTGTGTCCTCGCTCACGATATGTTTGTGCTCTTGGGTTGAAGATTCTAATGTCGAAAAAAGCCCGTTGTCCCCTCGTCCAAAAACCTCAAGCACTTACGTCCACTCTTGCTTCATTTGAAGTATTTGCAGTATTGTGGGCCAAGCGCTGTCCGTCCATTGGCAGAAGTTCCGGTTCGATTCTGACATCATGGCACACCTCGTCCAGCATTTGTGCAGTGATGTCTCGTACTTCATCATGCCGGATAGATGAATCCTCCTTTCTTACAGGACATATAATGGTCTGAGTTGTTTATTTCACCACATGCACATTTCAGCGGCAGGTTCGAAACTGGCCACCCATACCTCAAGGCTACGGCATCATTGAATTCTTGTTTATTTAAGCTGAAGCCTTTTTCCTTTATTTTATTTTATTTTTGTTTTATTATTTTTTTTTTTTCTTCTATATTCCAACTTACTTCCTCTCGGGCTTAGGCTGAGAGCCTTAACATTCACCGCTTTACAATGAACAGTGAAGCCTGTGAGGTCTTGTTCCAGTCCATTACCATTATTGGTAATGAAGCGAGCCAATTTGAAGCCCCCGTGTCTTGGGCCATCTCAACTCTCATTTTCAGTTCTTCACTACAACCGGTCTTAATTTGTTCTAGGCTATGTTTCTGTCTCTCTTCTCTGCTCTTTGTAATTTCCTGTCTTGCATTTCGTTGTTCCTCTTCGTCCACCTCATCATTTTCATTTTGCTCCCGTATTTTTTCTGTCAGAGACGTAGTAAGTTTAAGGGAATTTTGGTACTCATGTAGTGCCGCCTCCACTGGGTTTATGATCCCCATACCTCCGAGCCTTGGTGGAAGAGCTAATAGATCTCTTAGCTTTTGCGTGACGCCTTCCATCTCTGTTAAAGCAGGTATGAATGCTCCTCTGATTGCTTCTTCCAGCAGTTGGAGCATCTGTCCATTGTCTGGCACTGTTCTCATAAGAAAAGTCCATCTGTGCTTAACACCATATGTGAAGGCAGTATATGCAGCATGTGGTTCAGATTTTGCAATGTCTACCAGGGTTTTCACTTCCTTTACCCACTCTGCTACCTTTTTTCGCACATAGACTCTCTTGCATTCCTCTGTGCCTATTACTGCTCCCAAATGGCATTCACCATCCTTTGTAATCTTCACTCCTGCCCCATCAAAAGTCTGCACCGCTTCTTCATACTTGTCTTCTTTCACTATTAGTACAGATTTACTAACATTACTACTAACAAATGCACAACTTTGTCTCGAATGGGGGGGGGGGGATTTTGTTGAACTTATTTGATGTCTTGGAGAAAAAAATATAAATATGATATATAATAACTCCCCTTATGGTAGCCTAGGCGTTGTTCTGAACCTAGGTTAAGATTATACTATTTTGATTGTAAGTCTCAGGATTCAAAGTTAACAATAAACCTACATTTATTTATATTATTTACACACAGATAGTGAAATACGTGGAGTGAACACTATAACTTGAGCTTCACGACTATGACGACGCGGTGGGCAGGATAATAAACCCCAATAAATGTAAAATTATGGGAGTGATAAATGGTAACTTTCTTTAACCGACAGTGGCCGTAGGAAAGAGAAGGTGCTAATGGTGGGGGGAGGGTTGATGGGGAGAGGAGTGATAGGGGGAAGTTGGAAGGGAGGGAGGGGTAGAGGAGTGGTAGAGGGAGAGAGGTGGGACGGGAGGGAGGGGGAGGGTAGGGGAGAGAGGTGGGAAGGGAGGGAGGGGAGATATATGGTAAGGGAGGAATATAGAAGGGATGAAGTGTAAGTCGGAAGAGAGGGAGGTGGAGCGGAGTGGTAAGAGGGAGGGGTGAAGGGTAAGGGGGGAGGGAGGGAGGAGGCAGGAGTGGTAGGAGTCAGGAGTGAAGGTAGGGAGGGGGAGAGGAGTGGTGGAGGGAGGGGTGAAGGGTAAGGAGGAAGGAAGGGGGTGGAGGGAAGTTAGTTAGGGGGAAGTGTTTATTGGGAAGGTAGGGAATCGGGATAGGTACAGTTGCCCACATAAGTTCTGTCCCTCGTTGTGACCTTATGTATGAAAGTAAAATAGTTTGAATGAATTGCGAATGTGGTTTCTTATAATTATCAGTTGACTAATCAGATGAGTTAGCCTTGAATAAGAAACTACACTCGTAATTCAATCATGTTCATTATATTTCCATTTATAAGATGACAGAGAGGAACAGAACTTATGTGGGCAACTGTACATTCACAAGCATTAATGGTGACTCAACGTATTGAACCAGTATCGGACGGAAACGAGACAATACAATGCTTTACTATAGTTCAGATGCTTCTGAAATTGCCTTTAACCCTTAACTGGCGGCACCCGGCTATTGTCGAGTGAAATAAATGTGGCCTATGTGGCGGTTCACGGCTATTGTCGAGTGCAATTTTGAGCACGTAATGTGCTCTGAGAGAGAGCGGAGCGGTGGGAGGAGCGTAGGTTACCTCATGACCGCTCACCACGGTGGCCGTGGAGCTTCTGAGATGTACTCCTTTGTACTCAACCCTCTCTCACTCGTTTCACACGTAATAATGTATGAAAATGACCGTATTTTACCGATTTTGCCCTTCGGTTGCACGATCGTTGCAAGACAACCAGTGATCGTAGAAGGATGGTTCTGGTGTCATTGGAAAGCTGAATTAAGGGGACCGACCGGTTAATTACAAACTTCCAGGTCTTACTTTCAATTTAAATGAAATTTGGCACAGGTGTATAAGACCATAAAACTAGATAACAAAAAAAAACAAAAAACAAATTTTTTTTTTTGCTTTTTTCTTGCAATTTAGGTAAAACATGTTGAAAACCATAGCACTGCAGAAAATGATAAACTCCTACAGAAATCCCCATAGCACATGTTTTATGTGATCAAACAACTCACAAAAGGTGTATCTGTAGTTGCTATAAAACACTTTATATATTTTGTGTATTTGTTCGATTTAGGTGATTACGGATTCAGGCGAATATATTTATAGAAAATTACAACTTTGACGACATATTGTGAAAACAATTAAATTACTAGAGTAAATTGGCTTTATAGACCTTGTAGTGTTTTTAATTACCTTTCCAGTGGTATATACACCATTCCTATAGGTCCAATAATAACTGTAGAATAACATCCGAAAGTGCGACAATATAGGTTCTGAGAAAACCAGGTGAAAGTCTAAGGTAATTAGGTGAACATTTTTACTTTTGTTTTTTAGATTTACAATATTTTACGCAGGAACATGGCAAAGTAGAAGATAAAGCGTATGGGAGGTTGTAGAGTAGCTTACGCTCTTTCGATTTATATAGGTATGCTCCTCGTACGACCAGTAGTTACTGAGCATGTTAATTTCAAAGTTCTCTATATAACGTTTTTAGAATTACAGGAAAAGTTTGGAAAACATAAAAAAAAAACTATTTCCAATGGGTTTTCACTAATAACATTTCACTGGCTTATGAAGGGATGTTGACTCTTGTTGAGTAAACACCTATTGGTATTTTCAGGATTTCGAGTTGTTTAACCCTTTATTAGCGGCTCACCACTTAAGTCGTATTTAATAAATCTGGACTATCTGGCGGCGCTCGACATAGGTCGAGTGGCAATTTCAGCACGTAATGTGGCTGAGAGAGAGAGACAAGTGGTGGCAGGAGACTAGCGAGCGTATGACTGCTCCAGACCACCGCGGCGAACCTACTGACACAAATCTCAGCTCCCTCCTCCCTCTCTCACTCGCTACATACTCAATTATGTACCGAAAGTACCGAATTACCTGCTTGTTGCACGGTTATTGCAAGAAAACTATCCATCATACAAGGATCGTTATGGTGTCATTCGAAAGCTCTGTTTATGCCCTTTCAGGGATAGATACTTGTTTTACGTTCTGGGTCTTATTTAGGCATGAAAATGATCACGTAAACAGCCCTATTTTGGCTAAAAACACCCCGCTGGGCGGTACACATAAATAAACCGCATAGGCCGCTCGTAAGGTGTTAAGCCTAAATTAACCGGTCGGTCCCCTTAACGCCCTTTCAGGGATGCATACTTGTATTACGCTCTGGCTCTTGTTTATGCATGAAAAAACGAGCACGAAAACAAGCTCGTTTACGGTAAAAACCCCCGCTGGGCGGCACATGAAATATACTCCTCCACCCGCTCTTAAGGTGTTAATGATTCAAAGATTCTGTGTTGGGGAGATTGTAGGCACCAATCGAGCAGGGCAGTACCCAGGGGAGGCCACACACTGTAGGCATTTGGTAAGGAGTTGCTGGAACTTCTGTTTCATTTGCCTGACTTCCCCCACTGTTAATATTTGTGCCTCACCTACACAGAGAGTAATTCAGCGAACTTTCGCAAACACTTCCTCCTCCTAATCATATCACTACACATAACAAGCACACCTCACTTCTTTCCAAGACACCTTAAATACCACTAACGTTATCTTGTCTGGACTGTGGGGACAAGAGCTACTGTATATATAGGAAACAGGAAATAATCACCTTGAAAATTATAATGTAAAACATAAATTTAAGCACTCATAAAATAATATGGGTCCCAGTGATTATAGAAAATGCTTATCTGAATGTAGAGCGAAGTATTGATGAAGTTGAGTGGGGGATGTAGCAGATTATTGATGATCACTAATATTGGATGTTGTCAGATGGACTTCCATACAGCAAGTGAGGTCTTCTTTGTTGACATACGGGACCTCGGTTAGGAATCTTAAGTATTAACTAAGGGGTTACATCTTTCATATCTATCTTATACCCAAGGTACACTCATACATTCGCATATACATTGATCAATACCATTAAATTAAATTGGATACTATAATGTATAAATGTAATATTTAAACTACATATTAACGAAAGAACTTATATTATTGTTACCAAAGAAAACGTATTGGAGAATAAATCAAGGTAGACTTAATTAATGTCAAGTTATGACACACTGCCACCACAAAGGTGGAATATCCAAATCATATCCCGGCAGATGAAGGGCCTAAATACTAAACTTAAAGGTACTGAAATATCAGTCTTAATCCAGGCTACAAGCAATATCAATATTTACAATTACATAAAATTAATTCTTAATCCAGGCTAGGAGAGATCAATACTTATTATCTCTTAATCTTCATCCAGGCTAGGGTACATATATATACAATTTATAGGTTACAGTTGGCCAGAAGCTATTTTATTCCGCCATAAAGAAGCAGCGCCTAACGCGGCTTGACAGGAGGGGCGTAACTCAATATCGCTCACCTCCCGATCAACGCCTAACGGGTTAAGAGGGAGATCTTGAGTCGACGGTTCATCAGAAGGGGACACGCACTGACTTACTGTCTGTTCTAGGGGGTACAACCTAACAATGGGGCGAGTGGTGACACCTGTATTCGTCTTAAGATGCACTACCGGACATATTCCATCCATGCCCGCCTCTAGGCCAGCGATTTTCCCAAATTTCCACATTAGCCGAGGACCGTCGTCATGTATTAGGAAAAATCCCCTAGCTTTGGCCATGATTTACCTTCATTCCTCAAGTGACACTGATGCGTCTCTGTCAATGCCATGATCTAGTCAGACTGCCAATGTTTCCAGATATCTTTTGACAATTTATTCATATAGTATTATCCGGTAGTCATAACATTATCCCTGCGGAATGACGGATCTGTCAATTCCTCATCGGCTATCGCTTTTTTCGGGAATGTTCTTAATCGTCTGCCCCTTAGCATGTGAGATGGCGTAATAGCATTCACATCGTTTAGTTCACCCGAGACATAACCAAAAGGTCGGTCATTTACACAGGCTTCAATTTCACATAGAATAGTTTGCAGCTCTTCTAACATTACCGATGCTCTACCGAGAACCATTTTTAATCCGGCTTTCACTATACCGATTGCCCTTTCCCAAATGGCACCGAACCAAGGAGCTCTGGCGGGGATAAAACGCCACTCACAATGGTGTTCTAGCATAAATTTCTGAATTACCGGATCTTTAGATATCTCGGCCAGCTGTTTGGCTGCACTAACAAATTTTGTCGCGTTATCGCTTAGAATTATTTGAGGAAAGCCCTGCCTACTAACAAACCGGCGGAACGTGTGCATAAAGCTTTCGCAAGACATGTTAGTTACTACTTCTAGGTGAATCGCCCTGGTGATGGCACAGGTGAACAATACAATGTAAGCCTTAATAGTGGGATTACCCTTCACTAATAATGCGCCAGAATAATCTATACCGGTCACTGAGAAAGGATCTTGAGGCTGTACTCTAATACTAGGCAAGGGAGGTGCATTCCTTGGTGAGTAGGATTTACCCTAAAGTCTCTTACATACTATACACTTTCGTAGTATAATTTTTACCGTCTGTCTCATGTGTGGGATCCACCATTTTTGGCGCAAATAAGCTACCACATGACCCACACCATAATGAGAACATACTATATGACTTTTAACTATAAGCAAACGCGTAATTGTATGGTTAGATGGTAGGAGGATAGGATATTTACTGTCATTGCTGATAGTGGCCAACTGAATTCTACACCTACATTTGATCACCCCACTGTCCACGAATAGTCCTAGTTGTCTCATGACATAAGTACCCGGTAAATTATGGTCGGTATTGGTCAAGATGCTCCATTCACTCATATAGGACTCCATTTGCACTGTCATAATCATTAATTTTTCAGCGGCTCGCATTTCACTAACTAGCAAGGAAGGGGTGTCAGCTAAGAGCTCTCCTTTTACCTTTTGCCGCAAATTACATACATAACGGTTAACCAATGCAAGGACCCGTACTGCCTTATCATAGCTACTATATCTGTCCCAAGCAATTGTGATGCCATCAATATCCTGAGTGACTACTACTGCGGCCATTGATTCTACGGGAAAGCCTACCTGAACTGGTACGGCCGTTGCTCGATCCTCTGGCCACTCTGTTGTGGAAGTTAGCCACGAAGGCCCCTGCCACCACAACGGAGAATCGGACAACTGTTTGGCGGTAATGCCCGTAGTCAACAGGTCGCTCGGGTTATCCTTAGTGCACACATATCTTATAGTAGCATTGGGAAGTAGTCCATGGATCTCGTTCACTCTATTACTGACAAGACACGGGCAACACTTTCTGACTGCGCATCCATGCAATCGCAATCTGACTATCGGATCACAAATGTACATTATTGAATTCATGATGATCCTTGAGTGCCTCTGTAATAAATTGAACAAGACGTGCGGCAAGCAAAACCGCAGTTAGCTCTAATTTAGGTACTGTCACAGTCTTGATGGGTGCTACTCGAGCCTTGGCAGCGACTAAAGCACTTTGGTCTCTCAGACAGGTAGGCTACACTACAGCACCATACACAGAGTTTCTCGCGTCACTAAATGCGTGTAATTCCACCCGCTTACTCGAGATGATTTGACGTGGGAAACTTATACTCTGACAATTGTCCAAATCTGCCACCAGCGCTTGTCAGGTCGATTGTAAATCAGAAGAATTTTGGTACGCCATAGAATTTGGAGGAATAACCGCGACCTGATGCTAACTGGTAATAAGATGCCAAGAGGATCAAACAACTGGGCAGCTAGGCTAAGACATTTTCGCTTGGTAGGTAAAGCCTCACATGTATAATCCCGACGCCCAAAGGAAAGTCTATCTGTACCCGGTTGCCACTGCATGCCTAAATACTTATGGCACGACTGATCGGCAGCCATCCCATCATACGGTTCCAAAATGGACTTCAACTGCGGACTATTGGTCACCCACTCCCGTAAGTACAAGTGGGCTGACGAGAATGCACGCTGGAATTGCCAATAATCAGAGATAAGACTGTCTTCTGTGTCCGCGGTACCTTGTATGTTATCGATGTATAGGCCATTTTTTATTCGGTTGGCGAGATTCACATCATTGAACTGCGATAAGTGTTTTAAGATAGTGGCATTCAATAGAAATGGTGAACAGGTAGCACCGAACAATACAACTTTGAAACGAAAAACATCACATGGCGAATCTACATTAAAGGGGTCTCTAGGCCACAGAAAGCATGTACTGTCTCTATCGCGTTTGTCCAACTGGAGCATGAGGAACGCCTTCTCGATATCGCTTATAAACCCGTACGGCTTGCATCTAAACCTCAACATCACCTTCACCAAATCTGGAACCAAAGAGGGTCCCGTATACAGGCAATCGTTGAGGCTTAAGGCCAAAGGTGATAATTTGGCCGAACAGTCAAACACAATGCGTATGGGAGTAGTTTTGCTGTCGCGTTCAACCCCGTGGTGGGCAAGATAATGTGTAGGCGAATCGGTGATAATTTCCTCATCAGTGGACTCTATGAACCCGCGATTTAGCTGATCTTTAACAACATTACAGTACTGCTGACAATATGCCGGATTCGCGATAAATTTATTCTGTAGGCCCCGTAACCTTCCTATCGCCAGACCGTAATTGTTCGGCAAGTCGCCTCTGTTTCTGCGCCAAGGCAAACGGACACAATACTGGTTTTCCTTGGGTTACAGCTTCATCATACAATTAAAGTGTATCCCTAGCCTCTGCATCTATCTCTCCTGACTTGATACCTAAATTGTCCATATCCCACAATTTATTCAAATCTTGACTACATGGTTCATTGTCTGTCTGTAGATACTCACTAATTGAACTGACCACAATTTTTAACACTGTCACGACTTCAACAATGGTATTGGCTACATTATCCTTGTATGACCCACTAATTGCATACCCAAACTTGGTGGGCAAGAACACTAGATTGCCCTCCCGTTTATATCCTGGTAGCACTAAGTCATAGTAATAATCGGCACCGATCAACATGCCTAGCTTAACATTACTGCCTATGAATGAATCGGCTAGCCTATACCCTGAATCCTGCAATTTGCCTACTACACCTTTGATGCCTGTTGATACCTTGTATTCTGGTAAGGAGTCTACTACTACAGCCATTAAGGATGAATTCCTATCCCTATACTTGTACTGCAGGGTGACTACCTCATACACCTGTTCGCGCTGGGCTCCCATAAACCCTTGCAGCTACAATGTCTCTCTTCCCGATGCAACATACTGTACTGACGGTAGAGAGGATCGCAGAACAAAAGTGCGCTTCGAACACTGGTCTAGCAAAGCACGATAATGGTAATAAAATAGACGTGCCGTTTTGCCCAAAATCAAAACGGCATACCCAACTCTGCGATGGGACACCATCACTACTAGTCACTATCACCATTACTATCATCAGCACTACTACTATTACAGTCATCACTACTACTCTTACCATCATCACTACTACTGTCATCATCACTACAACTTTCACCATAATCACTACTACTCACCATCATCACTAATGGGTGCAAAGCCTGGTGAGTTATCTGCTCAACAGGTGGCGTTGTGTGTGTGTAAGTGTGAGAGTCCGAGTGTAGGGGATGAGACAGTGAAGCACAGGAACGAGGTGGCTTCAGAGATGGGGTCGTTTCGGGCCATGAGTGAGCACCGTGCCTCATGTGAAGGCAAGATGGCAGGTGCTCGTTGTACTCTACGTGCTTCACATGTCTCACTCCCTAGACTGGAACAAGACCTCACAGGCTTCACTGTTCATTGTAAAGCGGTGAATGTTAAGGCTCTCAGCTTATGCCCGAGAGGAAGTAAGTTGGAATATAGAAAAAAAAAAAAAAAAAAAAAAAAACTGTCACCATCATCACTACTGTCATCATTATCATTACAACTATCATCATTGCTTGTCACCATCATCACTACTATTAAGACCATCATCACTACTACTAGTACTGTCACCATCATATCTAGTACTGTAATCATCATCATCACCACCATCATCATCACTGCTGTCCCTAACGGGGCACACACACACAGAACGCCATCATCATTGCTTGGGAATAGGTACGGGGGGGGGGGTCCTGGGGGGGTCTGGTTGAGGGGGGGGGGGGGGGAGGCTGGTGGGGGGGGGGGGGGGGGTAAAACCATATTTTAGACTTAAAATCATAACTAGTGCACAAATTTAAAAAAATATATATATATTATCGTCGCATTCACGCACCGAATGTTCGTGTGAAGTTTGGTGAAAATCCGTCGAACGGTCTAGCAGGAGTTATCAGACAGACAGACCGACGTCTCACCATCATCATCACATCTGAGACATGTGTATGATGTGTGGCTTTCTGTGATGTGAGTGCCCCTATGGGGCACTCACACACACACACACAGGGAATAGGTAGAGGGTGGGGGGTGGGGGTCCTGAAAGGTGGGGGGAGGGGGGCAAAACATGATTTTGGACCTAAGATCATAACTATTGCACAAATTAAAAACATATTTTTTTAATTACCGTCACATTCACGCACGAAGGTTCGTGTGAAGTTTGGTGAAAATCCGTCAAACGGTCTAGGAGGAGTTCTCGGACAGACAGACATTTCGGTTTGCATGTAGCACTATACGGGGGGCGATACCACTCTTGCTTACGCAGAGTTGATAACCTTCATTGTTAATGAAGTAGACGTGCCGTTTTGCCCAAAATCAAAACGGCACACCCAACTCTGCGATAGGTCACCATCAGCACTACTAGTCAATCATTACTATCATCATCATTACTACTATTACTACTACTACTACTCTCATCATCATCACTACTACTCTCATCATCACTACAACTTTCACCATCATCACTACTACTTACAATATCACTAATACTATCACCATCATCTTACAATCATCACTACTACTGTCACCATCATCAATACTATGATGACCATCATATCTACTACACACTACACCGTTGATTCATTTAAACTTCGCCTAGACAAATATCTCGCATCAAACCCGCGACTGACTGCGTTTTTTTGTTTTTTTTTTGTTTTTTTTTTTAAAGAGACAATGAACGGAGGAAGGAAAAACACAGATAAAACAAAAAGGTCCATGTGCCTAAAGGCATCCTCCATTCATAAAATGTTTGTAACAACTGGATTTAAACATTTGTAGATTGTAAGTTTGTGGAAAGCAATTCGAGGGAAGTGAATTCCAAAGAGTAGTAGCTCTGGGGATAAATGAATTCTGATATGCAGAAGTTCTGCATTGTGGAGGAGAAAGTGTAAATTCATGGGTGCTCTCAGCTGCCCTAGTTCTACGGGGAAAGATGTGGAGAGGCGGCACAATTGAAGCAAGTTCCTCGGAACAATTGCTGTGAAAATATCTGTAGAATAATGCAAGGGATGCAACGTTTCTTCGTATGGATAATGTAGGAAGGTCCTGTGTGATTGCAGGGTTATTGATTAATCTAATAGCTTTATTTTGAATTTTGTCCAACTGCCTCAATGCAACCACTCCACTTCCACCCCACAGAGGTGAACAGTAATCCATCTGAGAACGCACATGACTTTTATATATTACGGCCAACTGCTCGTCAGTGAAGAATTCTCGAACTCTGTACAGGAGTCCCATTTTTTTAGAGGCATTCTTAGCAATGCTTCTAACATAATGTGTCCAGCTCAAGTTAGTAGTTAATGTTACACCGAGAATGTCAATACTAGGGGAAGTGGGAATATTTACATCATTAAAAAATATAAGGGAGTCAGTGAGATTCTGTCGGTTAGAAAATTGAATGTACTTGGTTTTCTGTGCATTAAAGGAAACTAGATTCTTTTGTCCCCATCCATTAATTCTAGAAAGGTCCTGGTTTAGAGAAATTGCAGTGTTTATTTTTGAATTTGTAAGATCGGGTTGGGTGAAAGAATTGGTAAATGTGAAGGAACTGTGGAGTGTTGAGTCATCTGCGTAGGAATGTATTGGATTATGAGTGGTAGATATGAGATCATTGATATGAATGAGGAACATAATTGGGGCCAAAACTGATCCCTGGGGAACACCAGCATTTATTGAGTGAAATTGAGAATAAAGGCCATCTACCATTACACGTATTTTTCTGTTATGAAGATAAGAAGAAATTAGTGGAACTAATGATGCAAGGCCGTAGTGTGACATCTTCGACAATAAGGATTGATGCCAGACTCTATCAAATGCCTTTGATATATCCAGTGCTATTGTATGTGTTTCACCACGTTGGTCTGTAGCTTGGTTGATTTGATGCGTAAGAAGGCAAAGCATGTCTGCAGTTGATCGACATCGTCTAAAACCATATTGCCTATCACTGATTAATTTATTATTCTCAAGATGCTTAATTATGTGATTATTTAATATAATTTCAAAGACTTTACCAAGAGTGGAAGTTATAGCTATTGGTCTGTAGTTTGATGGATCTGAAGAGGCACCTTTTTTAGGAACTGGATGGATGTTTGCTTCTTTCCAGGGTACTGGGAAACATGAGGTATGAGTACACAGACGGACAATTTTTGCCAATACAGGAGCGAGCACCAAGGAGCAATTCTTAAGTACTATTGGAGGAATTTCATCTGGACCAGGAGCCTTATCTACTGAGAGATTCTGCAAAATAGTTTTGACATGTCTGGTGTGGATCTTAAGTGAGGGAATTTCAGGCGAATTAAAATTAAGTACAGGGACATCTTGATTTATTTCATCTAAGGTTGAGTTGGTGGAGAAAATATCCGCAAGAATATAGAATGTAAATGAATAACTTTATTTTATCCCCCCCTCAGTTACTTACCCCTCTGTCCCCTACTAACTTCCTAATCCTGCCACGGACATTAGTTCCAGGGCAGTAGTTCCCTTTCCAATGTTCCCCTACCCACTCTAAACCACTGTTTGGACACTTGATCCCCAGTGTTTTGGAGGACAAGCAGCCTAGAAGGGTCACTAGACCTGTTGTTGCTTGATTTCCTTTGTACTACTGTTATCATCACTACCATCATTATCACTAGTCATCATTATCACTAAATCTACAACCATCTCACTACTATTATCACCATCAACAATATCCCCACTATTACTACCATCACTTCTAATGTCAACTAAACTAAACCTAACTAATGCGGGCAAGTTTTTTTTTCGCCCCCTGATCGATGGCGTTCATCGTTGCTTGGGAATAGGTACAGGGGGGTGGGGTCTGGTGGCTGGGGTGGGGGGGGGGGGGGGGGTTTGCTCCTGGGGTGGGGGGGGGGGGGGGGGGGGGAGAGTCTGGTGGCTTGGGGGGGGGGGGGAGGGAAACCATTTTAGGACCTAAGATCATAACTATTGCACAAATTCAAAAAATATTTGTTTAATTACCATCACCTTCACGCACCGAAGGTTCGTGTGAAGTTTGGTGAAAATCCGTAACGGTCTAGGAGGAGTTCTTGGACGGAGAGACAGACAGACAGACAGACATTTCGGTTAGCATGTACCACTATACGGGGGGGCGATACCACTGCTTACGCAGAGTTGATAACTGGCATCATAATTGTGGGCAAAACTACTGTCTCTCTCTCTGACGCTACAGACAACGTCGTGGAGGTTGGAACAGGATCAGTTGTCGCAACTGTAGTTCGACTTGCTACCTCTCCAGCAGATTGTGGACATAATGCGCGGAAGTGCCTGCCAGTGCATACTCGGCAGGGACTTAATTTAGCATTTGTGCAACCGCGCCCCCCATGAGAGGCATCCCTGACACAACTTCAGATTTTTTTCTCTATTTATCCTAGCCTCACTACTTTGATACTTTGGGCACTTGTACCACGCATGTTTCGGACTACTACACAAATAGCAAGCGAATTTCCTGGGCTCGGCTTGCATTTTTACTTTACCGGTACTTTTAATAACGTTGGAAAATGTAGAAGCTGTGGCATTATACTGTACTGGTTCACTGGTGACTCCCTCCATATTGAACACCTCTGCCTGGTAATTTTCTATAAAAGACTGCAATTCGAGTGGGGTAGATTTCATCGCTCTTTTTTACATTTCCATGAAGTGGTGTTGGTAACTTTTTCATTAGGATGACGGTACATATCTCATCGACGCTGACATCCAACGTATTGAGGGATCGAATGGTACTCTCGAAAGCGGCATAGAACTTCTTGAGCGCGCCTACCTCATAAACTGGAGCAGACAACTCACACAAGTTCGTAATGTGTGCGGATTTTATTCGGTCTTTTTTTCCGCATGTCTTCTCAAGTAGGGCTATTGCGGTGGCGTAGCTACTGGCGATTAGGCTAAATCCCCCCAACAACTTCTGTGCTTCCTCCTCCAGCTGCCCATGCAAATATGTGAAACGCTGAACATCTGATAACTCTTTGTGGTCATGCACCGTACAGCGGAAGAGGTCCCAGAATTCTGTCCACGTTTCCGGGTCGCCACTAAATTTGGGAAGATGAAGTGTAGGTAGCTTAACCCCTGCTACTTTTGCCGTGGCACTACTGTTTGTCAGAGTAGGGGATTTTTTGTAGATTGCCTCAAGTTTAGCCACAATTGGTTCCATGGTCTCAGAGTATTCGTCATCGTCACCAGCTATAGTCACGATGTCAATGGTCTTGTCATATAATTCATAAAGATGGTCATTGACGGACTCCAGTTCATTGAGACGCATGCGAATCAGGGTAACTTTGCACTTCAGCTCGGACGCATCTGCCCGATCAATGAAGGCGTCTAAGTCCCTAGTTAGCCTAGTCAAACAGCCCCTTGCTATCCCTCTCTTTTTCTTAAGTTCTGACAGGGTGGCAGGCATGTTGAAATAATTCTAAGCTAGGCTAGGCCAAGCGCACTGAAAGTCAATCAAGTTATCACCAACAACCCCAATATAATGAAAAGCAGTAAATAGTAGGTGTCTAATGTCTCCTCAATAAATCCCTCCATGCTTGCGTATTTTTTATAGTAGAAACCGTAGCTCCTGGCACTGCAAATGTACGCACAACAAATGAATCTTCGTAAATGGGGTGATCAATGTAAATGCGATCTACGAAACTGTGTCCCAAGAGCGCTAAGGTCTTAAGAGGGTGAGGGTATGCTGCTGGATCGGGCTGGAATCCACTACCTATACCGCCTGCAGCAGCCGAACATTTGTTATCATCCCGCCACATAAGCAATAAGAGGCAAAAAGGTGCAAACAAAATAAGGCAAGAGAACATGAGGACTCCCTGCACAAATATGGCCTAGTGCGGCAACACTCCCGGCCACGAGAAAGAAAGCCAGGCTAAAGACCGGCACCAGGGAAAAACAGCTGGGGTAGCCTAGGCCTCCCCGCAAATATAGGCCTACGTAGGGGAAAAGTCAAACAACTAAATGAGACAGGCAGAAAGGCAAGAAGGAGGAAGTAAGAAAAGTTCGAAGGACCATATCTTGTCTGGACTGTGGGGACAAGAGCTATATATTCATAGTGTGCACGGGGTTAGTTCCGATTTCTCCACCAGACGGTGTGGGGCATCATTGGCCCGCTACTCCCAAGTAAATAAACACGTTGAACTCTATGCGATTGAATCGGTTTCTACTTTATATGCTCGTAATGCCGTGTCTAACGTGAACACTATGGAAATTGAGTTATCGTCATATATTCTTAGTGTTCTGAAGGGGGAGGGTCCCTGGGGTAAAATAGAGGGAAATTACGACAAGGAAGACTTATTACTGCCTTGTGATAAAAGCAGGGTGTATGAAGAGTGAACAACACCGACTATATCTCCTTATATACTGGGCTAACTTAACCCGTGGAGCCCCGGCTAGTTTTGTAATGTTTGCGCACCAGAACCCGGCCGGTTTTCAAAAAATGGTTTTATTCCAGAAACAATAGCGAATGGGTTAGGAATGAAGGAAAAACCACGAAAAATCGCTCAAAAAGCTTAAAAAATGGTCCTACAGAGCCCCCGAAAATGGATTTTACAAGAGTAAAAAATTGAAGGCAATTATCCCAAAAAACCAGGTTATTGCGCGCTCGCGCGCACGCACGTGGACTTTGAGAGTTTTCAACCATCGGCACGGTTGTGTGGGATACGTACACAGTTCCCATACAAATCTGAGCCCTCTTGAGTGGCTACACCTGAGGTCACGGTCGGCGCAATTAGGGTGACGCGCCAGGCGCGTCTCTGGGGCTGTGCGTTACATACATCGCCGACGCGTCAGGCGCGTCGCTGGGGCTGTACGGGTTAAATACTGTATTATCATTATTTACATGTCGATTTAATAATTTTACACCATACAGTAGTATGTTGATATTTATCCGTTTTCCGTATATTTTTTTAATGATTACTATGCGAGCGAAGGCGAAGCAGAAAACAAAAGTTTGTTATAAGACACCAACATTCCATTACTCACTTCCTTTCTGTAATATATGTTTTTTTATTGTTTATATATATAATATATATATATATATATATATATATATATAGAGAGAGAGAGAGAGAGAGAGGTCAAATAATGTCTATGTTTTGGAAATTAGAGATACTATACAGATTATAAGCCTTGTTACATCAGCAGAACTGCGCATGAATACCGTACAGAAATCTTTGAGAACAGAATATTAACCCCTTCTTTACCAGTGATGTCTTTTGTATTTGATTTCAGCTACATTTAAACGATTTTGTCTAAGCTTGGGAAGGATATATGATATCTAAAAGGATTAATTGTAATGTAATGAGTAGACGTCCTTCCTAAGCTGTACAAAATCGTCTAATAGTGGCCATAATATAATGATAAGTACATCACCGGTACAGAAGGGGTTAAAGGCACATAACACAATCTACCGGTACATAGGCTAGGCCTACTTATAATTTCAGTGATGCATAATACAGGTTTAGTTAATTAATATGGTCAAATCTCCGATGTATTTAGCTTATTGTAATACCCTCTACCCGCAAAAATCCCGCAACCATAGAAATACCCGAGTTGACAAAATATAACCGATCGAGTTTGGATTTTAATCAACATTTGATGTCAAACAAGTTCAAAAGTTAAAACCTACACCAAATATCACCTTATATATGGGATTGACTTAAAAATACTAACTTTAAATTGATGAATTTACACCAGAATTTTAGACCAATTCACATGGATCATAATGTAGGTAAGGTATGTCCATAAACGGTACCGGTACCAGGTATATAGTTTTGCTTCAACCGACAAACTTCATGATAAATCGTATATTCTCCTATTATGGAAGGTAGCATATATTTATACAACAGACTTTGCTTAACACCTAACGAGCGGGTTAGGCGGTAAATAATATGTAGCCACCAGCGGGGTGTTTTTACCCAAAATAGGGTGTTTACGTGATCATTTTCATGCCTAAATAAGACCCAGAGCGTAAAACAAGTATCTATTCCTGAAAGGGCATAAACAGAGCTTTCCAATGACATCCCAACGATCCTTGTACGACCGCTAGTTTTCTTGCAACAATCGCGCAACACGAGTGCAAAAACCATGTAATTCGGTACTTTCCCTAAACAATTCACTGTGTAGCGAGTGTGGAGGAGGGTGGGATTCATGTCAGTTGGTCCACCGCGGTGGTCTGGAGCAGTCATACGCTCGCTAATCTCCTGCCACCACTTGTCTCTCTCTCTCTCAGCAACATTACGTGCTGAAAATGGCACACGACTTATGTTGTGAGCCGCCACATAGTCCAAATTTCTTTCACTCGACTTATGTTGCGCGCCGCCAGTTAAGGGTTAAACATCCTCAAATAAACCGTTAGTTAAGTTAATTCTTAGGTAGGTTTGGTGGGTTTTATATTGTTGCACGCCAATGGTTGGCAAAAGAGCCAAGTTCAGATTTATATAATTTTGCTGCATTAAAATGGTAAAACTATGATGGATTTTGCTTATATTGCCAACGAGACTACTTAATTTAGTCTAAATTTCCCTGCATATATAGACGCAATTTATCCGACACACCGTAAGCATATTATAGAAATTACCTATTCACAAAATTGGTGTATGCTGGGGTGAAATTAATAAAATATAGATTATAAAATATGTATATTTTCAGTTGATAGATACCGGTAATGTTGGGCATAGCCTAATCAACTCTTTTCATATGTTTCGTTTTATTACTGGTACTTACTTTACATCTAGCAGCTTTGCCATTGTACCAAGATCAATGCCTTACATTGTGCTTTGTTCCTTATGCTATTTATCATGGAATTTGTCTGTTGAAGCAAACGATATACTTGTACCGTATATGTACCTTAACCTACATTTTAATCTATATGAAGAGGTCTAAAGACACACGATTATTCCTTGTCTCTTCATTTAGTATATAATATATAAGTTTGTTATATATCAGCTGGTAGGCTACACTTCGTGATGAATCGTATTGTCTCTCATTATGGAAGGTAAAATAGATTGATATAAACATATCTTGTGTAAGAATGGAATGGTCGAAAACACATGAAAAATCTCCCCTACCCTCAGCCATCCACCATAACAGACATTTCATATACATCATTAATGTGGTTAATAGATTGTTGGTGTCCTATTAATGTTTTGTTTTCAGTTGGCTTTGCATAGGATACGGTAATCTAGTGTAGGCTAATGGTATACGCTTTGCCGTGAATTGTGGTTACCTCCCTAATATATCGATAAACATAAATGTGTATACAAATATATTGTGTAAAATGAGACAATAAATATCAGTACAGATAATTGTTAAGCCTAGTCCTTATACAAGAAGATATTAGACAGTTTCCAGACGGCGATGGATGACAAAGAGCTTTGCGCTTTATATACAAAATAATAAATTTGGTTTACTCTTATTGACCGTTGCCGTCTGATAGGTACTGTATGCATCTGTAGTTTTATGAATGAAATAAGGCCTATATATATTTGGGTAAAATTACTTAAGATATGTTCATATTAATCCAAACATCCACACATATTAAAGGAGAGAGCTCAATATTCAGTCTTATCATCTATTCATCATATTGTTTTATGTTACTGCTTTGAAGCTTGTTATTGTTTCCTTAATATATTTTCCTTACATCTTTGATTGTTTGAAATCAATACAAAAGCACATTGTCTTGTCCGTGTGTGCTAAAACAGCCTGGTACAACACAAACTTGACCAGTCTCTTTGTGTACAAGCGCGCGGCAGCCCCGTACCAAAGGGCCAGGTACTGGTTTGTTTATTATTGTCACGTGACCTGACGTCACGGCCACACTATGAATAGGAAACAGGAAATAATCACCTTGAAAATTATGATGTAAAACATAAATTTAAGCACTCATAAAATAGTATGGGTCCCAGTGATTATAGGAAAGGCTTATCTGAATGTAGAGCGAAGTATTGAAGAAGTTGAGTGGGGGATGTAGCAGATTATTGATGATCACTAATATTGGATGTTGTCAGATGGACTACCATACAGCAAGTGAGGTCTCCTTTGTTTACATACGGGACCTCGGTTAGGAATCTTAAGTATTAACTAAGGGGTTATATCTTTCATATCTATCTTATACCCAAGGTACACTCATACATTCGCATATACATTGATCAATACCAGTAAATTAAATTGGATACTATAATGTATAAATGTAATATTTAAACTACATATTAACGAAAGAACTTATATTATTGTTACCAAAGAAAACATATTGGAGAATAAATCAAGGTAGACTTAATAATGTCAAGTTATGACAAACGTACCTTGATTTTGGTTCTCTACCACTCTTTACAACCTTTGGGGGGGGGGGGGGGGATGCTTACTACAAGCAGTTTTGCCGTTTGTCTCCTTCATGCACATAGGAAGAAAATGGTGTAGCTTTGTATATGCTCACGTCTTACGAGTTAGACAAAATAATGGGAGAGATGAGTGGGTGAAATTATAGGAGATGAAGAAATTAGGCTTACATTCGTTAGAGTCGCAGAGTTAGAATGGGAAATGATAGAGGTGTTCAAGTGGGTTAATGGGATAAATGAACGGGACATGAAAGATGTACTGAAGCTCAGTGATAGTGAAAGAACTCGGACAAATGGTTTCAAATTATATAAATTTAGTTTCAGAAAAGATATAGGAAAGTATTGGTATGGTAACATATAGTAGCTGTAGACATGTGGGATAGGCTACCGAGTGATAATATGGTAGGATCAAGAACGTTAGAGATCTTCAAGATAAGAGTCTATTAGACGTAATATTAGTTCCCTTGTCCTTTCAATACCGGGGCGCCATAATGTCCGCTCACTACGTTTAGTTTTTGTCAACTGATTATCACCAAACTTGTTCCTGGCAGGAAAGGTCCACACCAGTGATCATAGCAGGTCTCGAAGCAAGTTTCCGGGTTTGAACGTCCAAACGAGATACTTCGAACATGTATGGCAACATGTTCAAAGCAGTGTTTCGAACTTGTGTCATGACGTGTTTCAGGCTCGTGTGGACGCGGCCTAAGGCGTTCACCCCATTAGTTTGGCAATAATAAGACTTTGTGTTCCATTTATGTTTACATTTTATCCTGGCGAGCGAGAGTGAGCCTGCAATTTAGGAGGAACCAGCTTTTGGCTCGAGGCTTTTTTTGTTTACCGAGAAAATCACAAATTTATATCGAAGGAGGGTTTCATGGTTTATTTTTTAAGCTTGATGGAGGTCTAGAGAGGGAACTAAAACAAACATATAACAATAAAAACAATAAATATGGAAACAACAAAATAAATAAAGAGAGAGACAGAGAGAGAGGTATATAGATAGATAAATAGAAAGAGAGATAGAGAGAGATATATATAGTTAGGTAGAGTGAGAGTGTGTGTATATGCATATGTGTGTGTGTATGTGTATGTGTTATGCATTGCGTGCGTTGCGTGCGGTGGGAGGTGTTAAAAGAAAGAGGATATACTCTACAACTCTATAACTCTTAACGTAGCGTGTTCTGCCTACATTCCCACACCAACACCAAATTACCCGGGCTCTCTCGCCCTCTCTCTCTCTCTCACACACACACACACACGCATTCTCTCTCTCTCTCTCATATAGACTAAATACTGAATCCCAGAGTTCCTTCCTAAGATTATTATAATGTTGAGGCAATTTGTTACCCTCTGAGGAAAATGACGTATTTTAACAGGTTATTCTGGTTAGCATGAGACGATTATATACAGCTTAGGAGGGATCTGTGAGAATTAAAAGGGTACAGACTATCTCAATGAACCCTCTGATTTTCATATATTCATTCTAATGTGAATAAAATCGTCTGATAATAGCCAGAAATTAGAAAAGCAATGCGGCACAGGATACTAAGGGAATTAACCTCTTGAGGAGCTATGACACCATTTTTCATTTTAGTATAGTTATCACTAGGATATTTTATGCAGCTTAGAAAGGATCTATAAGCATCAAAAGGGTTAAACTATCCCAATTTGCCTTTTAACTCACAGTTCCATCCCTATACTGAATATCTCTATCTATCTATCTATTGCCTGACGCCGTGATCCCCGAACGGGTGGACACGAACGAACCACTCCCATGCACCTCTGTCCCCAGTCAGTCGACGCCCCTCCTCCCAACCAGCACCGCCTTCATTCATATACTTCCTCACTCCATCCTTCCACCTCTCCTTCGGTGCACCTCTCCCTCTCTGTCCTTCCACCTCGCTCTCGTACACCCTCTTAGTCATTCTCTCGCTTTCCATACGTTCCATATGGCCAAACCATCTCAAGTTGTTCCTTTTCACACTTTCCAGCACATCTACCTCCACGCCACACCTCTTTCTTACTTCCTCATTCGTCTGTCTATCCCTCCATGTAACTCCGCGCGCACTTCTCAAGTAACTAATTTCCACCGCTCTCACTCTTGGTCTGAGTTTCTTCCCGAATGTCCATGCTTCGCTTCCGTAAGCGTCATGCAAGGACTTCTTCACTTCCATACTGACCACCCTATTTCTTGCTACTGCTTTCAAGTTCCTACAACCCTCTTCCCCTGTTGCACCCTCTCCCGCACTTTTTCATCCATAGTCCCATCTTTACTCAACACACTGCCCAGATACTTAAAAGAGCTGATGATCTCCATAGCCTGACCGTTCAACTTCACCTCACACTCTGTGACTTCACCCCTTTCGAAGACCATACCCTTGCTCTTCCCCGCATTTACCTTCAAATTCCGTTTTTCGCACACTGTTCCAAACTCATTTACCAGACCCTGCAACTCCCATTCATTATCGCTCATCAGAACTGTATCATCCGCAAACAGCAGTATAGGCAGCCTCCACTCATTTCCCCCCTTTTCAGCCAACTGACTGCAAACATCCACTGCTCTACCTAGTATTTCTTTCATGACTCCATCCATATATACAGTAAACAACCACGGGGAAATCACACACCCCTGTTTCAACCCAACATTCAGGTCAAAGAACTTGCTCTGCTCATTCTCAACACGTACTGCCGCCTTTGCACCCTCATACATGCTCTTCACTGCTTTCAGCAACTTGCCATCTACTCCGTATATTCTAAGTACTTTCCACATACCTTCTCTATCCACTCTGTCATAGGCCTTCTCCAAGTCCATAAAGGCAACATACACCTTTTGTTTTTCTCCAGATTCTTCTCCACAACACAATTCAGGATAAAAATGTGATCTACACATCCTCTTCCCTTTCTAAAACCGCCCTGCTCGTCGCCTATCCATTTCTCCATTCTCACTCTCACTCTCTCAATCACTACCTTACTGTACACCTTCCCTACTACGCTTAAAAGACATATTCCTCGGTGGTTACCACACACTCCTCTTTGTCCTTTGCCCTTATATAAGGGGACTATTATGCCAGTCTTCCAGACATCGGGTGCCCTCCCCTTCTCCCATGGTAGTTTGCACATTGTCCATACCCATTCGATCACTATCTCACCACCATACCTCAACATTTCCCCACACACTCCATCTGTTCCTGGTGCTTTCCCCAACTTCACTCTTTTCATGGCTTCCCACACTTCTGACCTCCTGATCCCCACCTCCTCCTCCACCACTTCTCTTCTTCGCCCACCAATACCATATCCAACTATGTTTGCTGGCTCTTCATTCCTTACATTTAGCAACTCGTTGAAGTACTCCCTCCATCTTTCGACTCTCTCTTGCTTCTCGGCTAGCATTCTCCCATTCTTATCTCTCACACCCTTACTGTTTCCTTTGCTACCTTTCCTAACTTTCGTGACTTCTTTCCAGAACAGTTTCTTTCACTCCCTCCATTTTACACTCAGATTCCTTCCAAATTCCTCATCTACTCTTCTCTTACTTTTCTTCACTACTCTCTTCACCACTCTCTTTCTCTCCATGTACCTCGCTCGTTGCCGCCTCTCCAAATCTTCATTCCCTCTACTACCCAACCACGTTCTATACGCTTTTTTCTTGTCTTCCACAGCTATTTTTACCTCTTCTGTCCACCATGTTGTACCTTTCACTCCCCTCCCTCTTCTCCTCACTCCACACACCTCCTCACATGCTGCAAAAATGTTTTCCTTTAACACCTTGCTTATCTCCTCCACTTCCTCCATATCTTCCAGGTCGAACCCCCCTAGTCGTCTTTCTACTGCTCTCCTGTAGTCTTCCCTGATTTCCTCCTCTTGTAGCCTCTCCACCCTCTTTAAGGTTCCACCTTCCTCTCGCCTCCCTCCAGCTCTCCTCACCCACTTCTCTTGTATACTAACCTTAGCTACTACTACATAATGATCAGACAGACCCCCTCCAATACCCCTATGCACCCTAGCATCCATCACAGATTTCTTCATTCTTTCATCCACACATATATAATCAATCAGTGACTTTCTTTCCACCACTGTCTTATCCTTCATCGTTCACACCACTTTCCATGTGTACCTGTGTATCATTCTGTGTCGGAAGAAGGTGTTGGCTATCCACAACCTCCTCCCCACACATATGTCCATAAGTGCACTACCATTCCCGTTCACCTCTGACGGAACCCCCCCTACCCCCACTCCATCAACTTTCCTATCACTCACCTTACCATCATATCCCCAATCAGAAATATGCTTTCCTTCTTGTCAAACTTATCCAGGCACGCCTCCACATTCACCCAGAACTCCTCTTTCTCTCTTACCTTTTTATCCTCTGTTGGAGCATACACACACATAATCACCCACGTTTGTATTCCTACTTTCATTCTCACCCACACAATCCTTGAACCCACAGACCTATATTCTCTTACACGCTCCTTCCATTTTTTACTTACAAACAAACACGCCCCTTCTCTCGCTGCTCCCTCACTCACTCCAGCACACACACCCATGCCACACTCCCACTCTCTCACATCTGTACCCTTCCATTTGGTTCTGTCATTCCACATACATCCAGCCTGGCATTCACTAACACTTCCAGTACTTCTCTCTTTTGTGCCATCATTCATGCCACTCACGTCCCATGTAGCTATTCTCAGAATGTCCGTAAGCTTGTCCATAGTCGGTCGGGGTTCGTCAACACAGGGTCCGTCCGCATCCGAGGCTGATTGTTCGTTTATCGTTGCTGAATATACTGTACAATATATATATAAATAATCTACTGGCAGCAAAATAAGATGAAGAATAGCCCGCTCAAATACTGAGAGGGTTAATTTTTTTTCCTGGACCCCCTTCACCCCTTATGTTTAGCCCCATTAACTTTAAGATGTTAAGACTTTCACCCCAGGTTTTTGTTACTTTTAATACCTTTCGTGTTATTTCACTTCCATATTTTTCCTGACAAGCCAAGGCGAGCCTGAAATTCAGGAGGAACCGGCATTCGTCCGGGACAAAGTTCTAACGAAAAATGTTCACATTTTATTTCGTAGTGGGGTTTCTGTGTGTATGTGTGTGTGTGTGTGTGTGTGTGTGTGTGTGTGTATATGTGTATATATGTGTGTGTGTGTGTGTGTGTGTGTGTGTGTGTTTAAGATTGATGGAGGCCTAGGAATCAAACTTAAAACAAACACACTTAACTGGCATTAGCCAGCCCCTACTCGCACAAGGAGTAGGGAGGACCAGCAAGAGACATAAGAAAGAAGAAAGAGGTGACAGGAGAAACATACATATAACGGTTCGCCCACAAAAAGTAAGCACACAAGCATTCAGAAGCATCAATCACTCATCAGCCTCCGACATCAATGGCTTCACCTCAGATGTTATACTTCCGGACAAGGTCTCTTCACATCAACATCTGGGAAAAAGATCTTCCAAGTTTGTTATATGAAAGGGTCCAGGGACCTTCATGTACTCTCTCTATCAAACTTCCTCAATTAATTCCTGTCATTTTGTAATTATCTTGCTATTGCATTTATCCATTGTTAACTTAATATATACTATATGAGAGTATAATATGATATGACAATCATTATCACTATTATAATAACTATATTCTTAACATTATCAATATTGTAATAACCTGTGTGATTATTATTTTTCACAATACCATTACCATTACTATCATTCAACCATTATTTACCTCTTCTGTACCGGCGACGTTCTTTAACTTTATGCTGGCTACTATTAGACGATTGTATGCAGTCTCAAAGGGTCCTCCAGTAATAACCAGGCTTCGAACTATCACACTTAACCCATTTTATTACAAAACATCCTGCTTTAAGTGCACACAATCCTCAACAAATAGCTAGATTAAAATTTAAAAGACGTCGCCGGTACAGTAAGGGCTAACGGGGTCCACCTCGCTTCTTTTTTTTTCTTCTCCCTCTCTCCTTGGTTTGTATCCATTCGGCCCCATTCAGCCAACTGTTTTAAGACGTTTACCCCCCTCCGGGTGTCAATATTTTCCTGGCGAGTGGTAGCGATCCAGCATATATTTATTTTTGTTTTGACAGCAAGCTAAATTTGTAAACATTTTGATAGAAAATTTTTTCCGGCGGAGCCGGATTTCTCCATACAATGCTGGCTTGCTATCGCTCGCCAGGAAGAAATCGACACCTGGATGGGGATAAATGTCTTAAAACAGTTGGATGAATGGGGCCGAATGGATGTAAGCCAGGGAAAGCGAGAATAGGAGAGAAAGATAAAACAAGACGGTGACGCCCCCTTAATATAGCCAACATATTTATTAGGCTAGTAATATAAATGGTTATCATCGTGACTATTACCACCACCAATGGCCTAAGGCTGAAACACCTTAAGGGGAGATGGGGCATTTGTCTGTTCCCCCATCTTCCTCATGTTTAGCCCCATTAGTTTTCACATTTTATGACGTTCGGCTTGTTAGTTTGGTGATTTTAAAACTTTTAGCCCCATGTCTTTGTCAATATTAAGACTGTTCGTGTCATTTAGGTGTCGATTGTTTCCTGGGGAGTGATAGCGAGCCTGTAATTTAAGAAAAAATGGCCTGCGGCCGGGATATTGTTTTTTTCCGAAAAATGTACAAATTTGTCTTGAAGGAGGGTCTTGGGGGGCCTTTTATAAAGCTTGATGGAGGACTGGGGAGGAAACTATAAACATGATAGAAGCTACATAAATGAGGAAATAAATACACCCATCCCCCATTAACCCTACCCATCAATAGTCCTTCACCTACGAATTCCTGCCCCCCTCTCCCCCTCTTCCCCTCAATTAATGGTCCCCGCCCCCTGCCCCCGGCCGCGGCTAGTTCTTTATTTCTCACGGTACAGGCCAGAGTCATCTTCTAGCCGGAAGCTATATTCTATTCGATGTAAGTAGGCGATAAATCATGACCTCTAACCTCTGTAACTCCAAAATGACTAGAGTAATTAAGCTAATAATTCTACCATTTGGGAAGAGTCAGTCAAGGAATGGACGTGAAAGCTTACAGCCAATTTGCTCTAGCCCGTTTTGAGTTAAAGAGGATAGAGGTCATGATATCTCGCCTATTTACAGCGAATACACTATATATTGGCGGACAGAAAAGAAAGATAATGGGTGAAGGCGATGTCACACGGGCTCTTTTTCCAACCATTTTCTACGAACAATTTTGTTCTGGCAATATTTTTGGGCTTTTCTACATTGATATCGGGAACTAAACTGAAATTATAATGTATTTGGTGGCTTACGGCTAATACGAGTTTATTTCTTAAGTTGCCAGACGAGAATTCCTCCACAATATTGCCGGGAAAAGTGGTCGTGTGACATGGGGTCGTGTGACTGGCGTATTGGTTTGCTTATATATTTATATTTTCATTATTCTTTTAGTTTCCTCACTAAACCTCCATCAAGCTTAAACGAACACATCCTAGACCCTATCCTTCGAGATGAATGTGTAAATGTTTTGGTAGAAAAATGTCCCGGCCTAAGGCCGATTGTTCCTAAAATTACAGACTCGTTATCGCTCGCCAGGTAAACAATCGACACCTAAATGGCACGAAAGGTATTATTATTGATAATGAAATGAGGTGAATGGTATTAAAATCGCCAAACTAACGAAAAGAACGTCGTAAAATCTCAACACTTATATGGTAAACATGAGTAAGAAGAGGGTCCCAAAAAAGCGACTACCTCCCCCTTAAGGCAGTAATGATAATGTGATAACGGTAGCACTGACTTATTGGGTTAATTTATCAGTTGTGTTTAGGTTCAGGTCTTATATTGAACACACTCTGGTACCACACATAATAATATAATAATAGGGTTATATCAGTACCCATTTGTGAGTTTGATGCTATGAGGAAGTTGGAGCTGTAGAGATCGTTATTAAGCAATATTACCAGCTAAATTACGACCGTAGTATTCTTATATATACATTATACAGTATTATTATGTTCTCTCCACCAACCAACTCTACTCATAAAATCGATTAATGAAATTAAAAAGATCAAATACTACAGTTTCTACCCCTCAGCAACTTACATTATTTTTGCATATCTGTTTGTAATCGATGTTTACGGCTCCAACTTCTGTGTAACCTGAAACTTGCAAGTAGTCAATTGGAGCTAGAGTGAGGCGGGAGGGAGGTGGAGTGGTGAAGAGGGTGGAGAGGTTACAGGAGGAGATCAGGGAAGAGTTCAAGAGAGCAGTAGAACGACGACTAGGTAGGTTTGACTTGGAGGGTGTGGAGGAAGTAGAAAAGGTGAGCAAAGTGTTCAAGGAAGAGATGTGTGCAGCATGAGAGGATGCATGCGGAGTAAGGAGAAGAGGGAGGGGTGTGAAGGGTACAGTATGGTGGACTGAAGAAGGGAAACTAGCTGTTCAAGATAAGAAGAAAACATATAGAGAGTGGTTGGGCATTAGAAGGAATGATGTTTTGGAGAGACAGAGAAATAAAAGGTACTTGGAGAAAAAAAAAGTGGTGAAGAGAGTAGTGGACGCAAGTAAGGAAAGAGTAGATGAGGAATTTGGAAAGAATTTAAGTGTAAAATGGAGGGGAGTGTTAGAAAATGTTCTGGAAAGAGGTCAATAAAGTTAGGGAGGGCAGCAAGGGAAGTTCTAAGGGTGTGAAAGATAAGAATGGGCGAGTGTTAGCCGAGAAGCATGAGAGAGTCGAGAGATGGAGGGAATACTTCTATGAATTGTTGAAAATAAGGAATGAAACGCCAGTAAACATAGTTGGATGGGGTATGGGAGGGAGAAGAAAAGAGAAGTATTGGAGGAGGAGGTGGGGATCAGGAAGTCAGAAGTGTGTGAAGCCTTGAAAAGAGTGAAGATGGGGAAAGCATCAAGAATAGTGTGTGGGGCAATGCTGAGGTATGGTGGGGAGATAGTGATTGAATGTGTAAGTTAGCATGGGAGAAGTGCGTCTGATGATTGGAAGACGGGCATAATAGTCTCCCTGTATAAGGGGAAAGAGGAGTGTGTGGTAATCACGGGGGGGATATGCCTTCTAAGCGTAGTAGGGAAGATGCACAGTAGTGATCGAGAGAGTGAGAGTGAGAACGGAAAAATGGGTAGGTGACAAGCAGGGCGGGTTTTGGAAGGGAAGACCAGATTTTTACCTAGAAATGTGTTGTGGAAAAATATCTGGAGAAGGGACAAAAGTTGTATGCTGCCATTATGATCTTGGAGAAGGTCTATGACAGAGTTGATAGAGAAGGTATGTGGAAAATACTAAGAATATACGAAGTAGATGGAAAGCACTGAAGAGCATGTATGAGACTCAATCTCATAGGCGTCAGTATGTGTGGAGAATGAACAGAGCGAGTTATTTGATCTGAATGTTGGGTCATAGAGAATCTAAGGGTTAAGGGGACGCATTGGCTTTATTTCGACCTCCTTCTACATTATGTTTAGCCCCAATAGTTTTGAGTTTTTAAGTCGTCCGTCCCATTTGCTTGGTGATTTTAGGACCTTTTTCCCCATTTATGTTGTCAATATTAAGACCTTTCGTGCCATTTAGGTGTCTATTTGTTCCTGGCAAGCGATAGCAAACCTACAATTTAGGAGAAACCGGCCTTTGGCCAGGACAATTGTCTACCGAAAACATCCAAGAATGAGAGAGAAGTAAAGGAGGACAGCAAGAGCAAAACAGTAGAGTAGAAGGGGGAGGGTTGTTTAAAGTATATGTAGTACTGTGGGTCGTTTTTCTAGATCCCCTTCTCCCTCATGTTTAGCCCCATTAGTTTTCAGATGTTAAGATGTTTGTCCCATTAGTTTGTTAATTTTAAGATCTTCCGCCCCATTTCCTTGTCAATATTAAGATCTTTCGTGCTATTTAGGTGTCGATGTTTTTTTTTCTGGCGAACGATAGTGAGCCTGTAGTTTTGGAAGAACCGGCCTTCGGCCGGGAAATTTTTCTGCCGAAAAATATTCATATTAATCTAGAAGGGGGATCAAATGGATGTTGTTTTTTTAAGTTTGATGGAGGTCTAAAGAGGAAATTAGAAAATAATTAGTAAATTTAAAAAACAAATCGACCAAAAAGTGAATCATCCTCTCATAAATAATTTTGGAGCTTGGACCCATTTAATAAACGTGACTGTACTGGACCCACAAAAAAGGCTTCTTGTCTTAATTTATAGGGGTGAAAAAATGGTCAAGGCTGAGATCTTCTAATAGTATGTCTTCCCTTGCTGTAGGCCTCTCTCTCTCTCTCTCTCTCTCTCTCTCTCTCTCTCTCTCTCTCTGCGTGTAAGTTCGGGGGGGGGGGGGGGGGCTAAATCACCAAGTTGTGTCAATCTGAATCCAATAGCCATCGATCAATCACTGATATGATAATAATAATAATAATAATAATCTTAGAGGTAAATTTTATAATAAAACTGGCCAACATAGGAGTATCAACAGCTACATTATATTAAACACAGAACATTGAAAACCAAACACACTCAATTTTAAGAACATCAAACACCAAACTTTACAACAACAACAACAACAACAACAACGATCAATATAAGTCATGAGCTAACGTTAGCCCTATTTGGTCCGAGGGGGTTCTTCTTGGTATTCCACTATTTCGCTCCATTGTTTTAGAACATAAGAACGTAAGAAGAACATAAGAAAATGGGAGTCTGCAGAAAGCCGATTGGCCTAAGCAAGGCAGATCCCTGTCCCACACAACCCCAATTACAAAGCCCAATTATAGGCTTCACACTCTAATACCCTGAGGATCATCTTACCAAAACGGTTAGAGATTAACGCAGGATTATGGGGGTCTGCAGAGCGCTGATTGGCCCAACCCTGCTGATCCCCCTTCACACCCAACCCTTCTCGTCCATATGCTTATCCAATTTTATCTTAAAGCTCCCTACAGTTTTAGATCCCACTATAGCACTTGGTAGTCCATTCCACCCATCTACAACTCTGTTACCAAACCAATATTTGCCTATATCTTTTCTGAAACGAAATTTATCTAATTTGAAACCATTGGTACGAGTTCTTTCGCTATCACTGAGCTTTAGTACATTTGTCATGTCCCCTTTGTTAATCCCACTAACCCACTTGAACACCTCTATCATATCCCCTCTAACTCTGCGTCTCTCTAACGAATGTAAACCTAATTTCTTCAACCTTTCTTCATACGAAAGATTTCTAATAATAATTATGGATAATTTTTGTCATTCTACGCTGTACTCTCTCCAATGAATCTATGTCCATTCTGTAATAAGGACACCAAAATTGGACAGCATAATCCATATGGGGTCTCACTAATGACAAGTAAAGTTTTAAGATAACATCAGCAGTTCTGTTACTCACACTCCTAGAGATGAACCCGAAAATCCTGTTTGCCTTATTACGAACGCTTATACACTGTTTTCTAGGCTTCAAATCATTGCTAACAAACACACCTAGATCTTTCTCGCAATCTGAATTTTCTAATTCTAAATTAGCTAGTTTATATTTAACATTTGTTTGCATCTTCCCTATCTTTAATACCTTGCATTTGTCAATGTTAAACTTCATCTGCCAATTTACTGACCATTCATGTAAGGTATCTAGATCCCTTTGGAGGCACTCTATATCGCTATCTGGATCAATTGATCTCCCTATTTTAGTATCGTCTGCGAATTTATTTATCCTACTAGTTATACCTAAATCTAGGTCATTTATGTATATAAGAAACAACAGTGGACCTAATACCGATCCCTGGGGGACACCACTTTTGACTGCTCCCCACTCTGACTTGGTACTATTTATGCTGACTCTCTGTTTCCTACCAATTAGCCATGACCTAATCCATCCCAACAACGCCCCACCTATTCCATATGCCTCAACCTTTCTCATCAATCTCTCATGAGGGACTCTGTCGAAAGCTTTACTGAAATCTAAATATATAATATCGTATGCCTTGTCATTATCTACTGCTTCATATACCTCTGAGAAAAAACTAAGCAAATTAGTAAGGCAAGAACGTCCCTGTGTGAATCCATGCTGAGAAGAATTGATTAAGTTAAATGTTTCTAAGTGGTTTCTCATTTTCCTAGCAATAATTGACTCTAGTAGCTTTCCTATGATTGAAGTGAGACTAATGGGACGGTAATTGGATGCTATTTATTTATCACCTTTTTTGAAAATCGGAACTACATTTGCAAGCTTCCAAGCTTCTGGAACTATACCTGTTTCTAATGAATTGTTAAAAAGAAATGTTAATGGGTAACTTAACTCATCTCTGCATTCTTGTAATACTCTGGCATATACCTCATCGGGACCAGGCGATTTCTGAGGTTTCAGTCTGTCAATTTCCTTAAGCACATCATTTCTACTTATAGTAACCGTACTTAACCTATTTTCTATACTATCTCTATATACCTTACGGACTTCTGGAATCTGTGCCAAATTTTCATTAGTGAAAACGGATAGAAACTGACTATTTAATGTACTGCACATTTCTAAATCATTTTCTGTCATTTCTCCTATCGAAGTTTTAAGGGGGCCTATTTTATCTCTAACTTTAGATTTATATAGCTGGTAAAAAGCCTTAGGGTTATTTTTTGAGTCATTGGCTATCCTGATTTCATAATTTCTTTTGTCTGTCCTTATACATTTTTTAACCTCTCTTGATAGATTCTGATAGTAAGCAAGTAGGTGAATTTCGCCTTTCTTTATTTTTCGATATATTCCTCTCTTCTTTCCTAGAAGATGGAATAGTCAAATTCATCCATTTGGGTTGGTTCTGTGTTGATCTAAATTTTCTTTTGGGGATATATTTATTTTGAGCATTGTGGAGTGAAGAAATAAAATTATTATATGTAGCTGTCAAATTATCCTGAGTTAAGACTCAGCGCACCTGGGTCCACTTAATAGTTTAACCATAGGATCGACTCTTAAGGCTCGTCTTAATCCACCATAATTGGCTTTTCTGAAATCTGGGATAAGTGTCGTATTCTCTTTAGCCTTTCCTGTCCATTGTATGTTAAAATAAATTGATTTATGATCACTATTTCCTAGTTGGTCTCCTATCTCTACATTATTTATCATTTGTTCATTATTACTGAGAACTAAATCGAGGATATTATTACCTCTAGTAGGCGAGTCTATGAATTGAAATAAAAAACTATCCTGTACCGCCTCAATAAACTCTTCTGAATCTGAGTCGCCGATTTGATGCTGCCAATCAATATTCGGAAAATTAAAATCCCCTATAATACACACATTGCTAAACCTTGATGCTATTTTCACTTCCTGCCATAAAGCTGTACCTTCGTTTCTACTCATATTTGGTGGTCTATAAATAACTCCAATAATTATGGTCTCACTACCTTCGCTAACCTCAACCCAAACACTTTCGTAATCAGTATTTAGTCTAATACCTGATTTAATACAGCTTTTTAAAGAACTCCTGACAAACACTGCTATTCCGCCGCCCCTCCTACTTGTTCGGTCGCGTTTAAACAAACTATATCCTGGTATATGGAATTCTGCTAAAAAAAATCTTGATTCTGTATTAATCCATGTTTCAGTCAGTGCTATAATGTCTATATTTTCGTTGCTAACAAGTGCTCTAAGTTCATCCATTTTGTTACATAAACTCCTACAGTTTGTATAATATAATCGCAATGAATTTATTTTACTGGTATCGGATTTACCTTTATTTCTAACTGAATTCCCATCTTCTGTTACACCTTTAATATTTCTACTAGCAGTACAATTAAAATCCTGTGACTGATATTTTCTATTCCTATCTGATGTACCAGTACGGCAATTTACCCTATCTAGACAATTATTCTTACTCATATTCTCAGGCTTTATTTTCAGCGAAACCCCGCGACAATCCTATCTATTGACCTAGCTAAATTTGCCACCCCTAGCCGAGAAAGATGAACCCCGTCCTGTGCGTACAACTGATTTTTACCATAGAAACGGGTCCAGTTATCAAGGAATGGTATTGCATTTGCATTACAGTATTTTTCCAGCCGACAATTGATACCAATTGCCCTAGATGACCATTCCTTGCTGACCCCTCTCCGTGGCAAGATACTGTGTACTACAGGTATGCCTCCCTTCCTCCTAACTTTATCTAACACCTCCCTGTACTGCCGAAGAAGTACTTCCGTCCTACCTTTACCAACATCATTGCTCCCTGTACTGAGACAGATAATGGGGCTATCTCCAATATCTTTCATGATGTAATCAATGTCCTCTAACACCTTCCCAACCCCGGCACCAGGCAGACAGACAAGCTTCCTAATATCAGTACAGGTGGACCTAGCTAAGTGTCTGACCATGGAGTCCCCAACAATTGAGAAGGACTTGCCTCTCCTTGTCGATGACTTGGTAGCAGCTGCGGCAGCGGCAGGAACTCCTGGGGCAGCAGGTGAAGGTACTCCTGGGGGGGCAGCAGTCACACCATTCCCTGTTGGAGGCAACTTACTTACCTTTCTCCTGGTTTCCTCGCCGAAGGAAGCACTCGCAGCCTCACCATCACATTCGTCATCCAAGGTGATGAACTTGTTGCTGAGGGCAACTGGCCGCCGTAGAAATTTGCAGGTTGTTGCACTTGTTGGAACAACTGTCCAGGGAGCATCACGATCCCTAACAGCAGTTGCACTATCCTCACTTTTCTTGTCAGCCAAAGTCAGCTTTAAGGCCAAATTCTCGTCTTTGAGAGACTGCACCTCTCTCTCCACATTCTCCATCCTTTCTTGCAAAGCAAGACAAAGCTGGAGAATATGAGAGGAGGTAGCAATCTCGTCAACACCAGCCATTTTAAGAAAGCGTTAATACTATCACCACACTATGGGCAAAGATATTCACTGGGAGTCACTAGGGACAGGTCCTCACTCAGCAAAGGTCAGGCAGGTACAGTTTTGGAGCTTTTAAGACGATTTGCACCGATAGTTTGACGATAATAAGATGCTTCAACCTAATTAGTTGTCGTTGTTGTGGGTGTTTTCTGTTTTTTTGTTTTTATTTTTTTGCGCAAGCAATAGCAAGCCTGTAATTTAGAAGAAATTGGCCTTCGGCCAGGACAGTTCTCTATCGAAAAATGAACAACATTAGCTTGCAGTTGGTCTAGGTGGGTATTTTTTAGCTTAAAGTAAGTCTGGGAAGACATTTTTCTTAGCCTAAGGGACAAACTATCATTCAGTGTTTGATAATGGCAAAAGACAAATCCTCAACAATAAGTCTGTCAGAAAAAGTCTGTCAGTCAGTAGCCAAACCCTCCTTTCGTATAGAGGTAAGGAGGATCAGCAAGAAACATCGGAAAGAGAGCAAGCCTCATTAGTAATTAAACACAATATCATAATAGCCCACAAGACTTTAGGCCATATAGTGTTAAAACAACAATTGCTAACCGAGAAGGAAACTTTTAATAACACTGACCACGCTAATAATATTAAGAGTTAAGACTTACACCACGAATGGTCAATCCAACATTATTTTAACATCGTTCTTAACACCAATAACACCCAAAATGAAATTAATGAAAGCATGTGATTCTCCCAGGATTCGAACCCAGGATATCACATATATACAGAACTTACACGCTCTAACCATTACACTATCAAGACAGTTATAAGTACAGCACATAACCAAATTCACCTGACATCCCAAATAAGACCTACATTCTATCTGGGACGTATCCTCAAAAATGTTTAAGGGGAGATGGGTCGTTTTTCTGGTCCCTCTTCTTCCTCATGTTCAGCCCCATTAGTTTTCAGATTTTGAGATGTTTGCCCCATTAATGTGTCGATTTTAAGACATTTCGCCCCATTTCTTTGTCAATATTAAGACCTTTCGTGCTATTTAGGTGTCGATTTTTTCCTGGCGAGCGAAAGTGAGCCTGTAATTTTGGAAGTACCGGCCATCGGCCGGGGATTTTTTTTTTATAAAAAATGTACACATTAATCTAGAAGGGGGATCTAATGGAAGCTTTCTTAAGTTTGATGGAGGTCTAGAAAGGAAACTAAAAAATAATAAATACATAAAAATAATCGACCAAAAAAATAAACCCTTCCCCCTTAGGAAGGCTGTATACCCGTTAAAAGGTTACAGAATATCTCAATGAATCCATTTAGCTTCCATATATCCTTTCTAAGCTTCACAAACTCGTCCAAAGGATGTATACCCGTTAAAAGGTTAAAGAATATCTCAATGAATCCATTTAGCTTCCATATATCCTTCCTAAGCTTCACAAACTCGTCCAAATGCAGCTGAATATAAAGCCAAATATGTACGTGGCCGGTACTGTAAGGGTTAACGGTTCAAGGTCAGCTATTAGGTTAGCTAAGGGGGTAGTGCTTATTTTGTGGTCTATGTATAAGTTTATTAATTTAGTTTTGAGTTTCCTCGCTAGACCTCCATCTCTATCTATCTATCTATCTATTGCCTGACGTCGTGATCCCCGAAGGGGTGGCCACGAATGAACCGCCCCCATGCACCTCTGTCCCCAGTCAGTCGACGCCCCTCCTCCCAACCATCACCGCCTTTATCCAAATACTTCCTCACTCCATCCTTCCACCTCTCCTTCGGTGCACCTCTCCCTCTCTGTCCTTCCACCTCGCTCTCGTACACCCTCTTAGTCATTCTCTCACTTTCATAAGAACATAAGAACATAAGAACATAAGAAAATGGGAGTCTGCAGAAAGCCGATTGGCAGATCCCTGTCACACCCAACCCTAATTATAGATAATTAGATAATCAGTCAGTCAGTCGGTCAGAAGAAGATGTATGGATTTATCTCTCCGTGGGGAACAGCATATTAGGGAGGGAAGGGGTAGGGATGGAACTGTGATACAATCAACAGAGTGAACGGGAAATTACGGTGATTTGATAGTGAGTGAAAAACTGGAGATCTATCTAACCAAAATTAAACGACAAGTGAAAGAAGAGATGGAATTTTGAAGAGTGAGACACCTGGCAAGGAACAGACAGTGGCAGGGACAAAGACAGCACCCCCGCGACCACCGCCCGTGACCTCTAACGGCCAGCAGCACTACCAACACCACTCAGCATCACACGTGGGTAACCCCCCCCCCCCACCTTCCCCCTTCCCCCACCCACACCCCCACCCACCCACCCGCTGTCATCACGCCAGCGCATGGAGATACGAGTCATGGAGAAGTGAACCAAATCATTCTACATTTCATTGATGCAGAAAAGACAAACATATTGCTGAACATCTGAGGAATATATTGAATACTTACTGTGTGTGCTCTAGATATCTCCCATACCCCTTAACCTACCACCCTACCCTTCCCCCCCCTACCCTACCCCCCCTTACCCCTTACCCATACCCTACCCCCTCCTACAGGCCCTTACCCCTTACCCTACCCCTCCTTACCCCTTACCCCTACCCCACCCCACCCCCCACCCCATCCTACAGGCCTGCCCTATACCACACCTGCTACCTTACCCAGTGACCTGTGACCCTCTCACTCTCACTCTCACTCTCGCCCTCTCTACCTCTATTGATAGCTCTTTCTCTCTACCTCACTGGTGAGTTATCTGCTCAACAGGTGGCGTTGTGTGTGTGTGTAAGTGTGAGAGTCCGAGTGTAGGGGGTGAGACAGTGAAGCACGGGAACGAGGTGGCTTCAGAGATGGGGTCGTTTCGGGCCATGAGTGAGCACCGTGCCTCATGTGAAGGCAAGATGGCAGGTGCTCGTTGTACTCTACGTGCTTCACATGTCTCACTCCCTAGACTGGAACAAGACCTCACGGGCTTCACTGTTCATTGTAAAGCGGTGAATGTTAAGGCTCTCAGCCTATGCCCGAGAGGAAGTTAGTTGGAATATAGAAGAAAAAAAAAAAAAAAAAAAAAAAAAAAAAAAAAAAATATCCAGTGTTCAATTAATCACCTTCAAAACCACAGGGACATTATCTCTCTCCCTCTCTCTCTCTCTCTATCGATCTCCTCTCTCTCTCTCTCTCTCTCTCTCTCTCTCTCTCTCTCTCTCTCTCTCTCTCTCTCTCTCTCTCTAGTCTCCACTGATCAACTAATCACTTTCAACATCAGTGAATAATACTATAATCCCCCCCCTCCTCTCTCTCTCTCGCTCTCTCTCTCTCTTCCCTTACTTTACTGCCCCATTCCATCACTGCCCTATTCCATCACTGTGAACTGTCCCTGGCTAATAGTCTTAAGGCCAGACCACTCACTCTCACTCTCACTCTTTCAATCACGCTCTTTATCTATATCGTGTCATCCTGTTTAATTGTTTACTTAGTTTGTGTAAGTTACGTAGCAACATCAACTTATACAGACAGAACACAACAATCTTACACATACATCCCACCGGTCTGTCAGGGGGAATATCAAATATGACAAACAATCAAACTAATAGGAAATAAACACTGTGGTACAACAATATATGTAGACACATACCGAAAAAATGTTGAGTGTTGCTACACAGGTGAATTTTTGTGCATCCAGCCAATTATACATTAATAACAACAGCAATAATCTAGATATGTGCCAGGAGAGATTTCCCGGGGTTTCTGAAACAAGGGAGACATGGCAGAGGCGGAAGCACCACGGGAAGATCAGGAGGTCGGCTTGGTAGAGGCAGAGGAACGGATAATCTTGGAAGACTATGGCCTAGCAGGTACTAAGTGTTTTAAGTGCGGAAAAACCAATGCAAGAAAGAATTCGCGAAAATGTTCAGGCTGTCTTAGATCTGTTCACTTATCTTGTGCTAAGCTGACAAAGGAAACATCAGGAGAACAACCAAACTGGAAATGTCTCGCATGCCCAGGGCCCACTGCAGAGACAACCGGGGCAACACCGGCAACACCGGTCGCCGACTTGACCCAACTTGTGACCAAATGGAAAGCGCGGATCCAGGTCCTTGCCCGGGTACCTAAAGGAGCCAGAATCCAAGTGGCGGAGGCCCTTACAACCATCATAAAGCAGGCCCTACAGCTCAAGACAACTCGCATGGGCACGGCTCCTGGGTTTCTCCTATGGGGCCCTCCGAAAACCACCCAGAACCAACATACAAGACCATCTTCAGGTTTCACTAGCCACCAGAGTGAAACGTCAAGTAGCACAGTATATGGATGGAAACAAACTGGTGGAACCCCCCGAACAGCAACCAAACAGGGCCCAGAAGCAACAGGACAAGGAAGAAGAAGAAGCTGAACAGCTATGTAAGAGGGTCGTGGCGAAGCTGGCGGATAGTGACATCAAAGGGGCCGTCAGACTGTTGTCCTCTTCAGAAGGTTTTGCTGGTCAAGGCACCGAAGTTGTTGAAGCCCTACAAGAAAAGCACCCACCTACACCTAGGGACCTAAACCTCCCCCCTGCCCCAAATGACCAGATGCCCCAACCTTTAGTTGTCACGAAGGAGCAGGTGGTTGCCGCAGTGACTTCATTCCCAGCAGGCTCAGCCGCGGGCCCAGATGGTATCCGACCCGCCCACCTCAAAGGCCTCTTGGGTCAGGGATCAGGAGCTGCTGGGGAGGCACTCTTGGAAACCCTCACCAAATTCATCAACATGGTTTTAAGAGGGGAAGTACCCGACTGTGCCACACCCCTATTTTTGGGGGCATCACTTTGTGCACTGGCAAAAAAAGATGGCGGTGTGCGCCCAATAGGAGTAGGGAACACCTTCCGCCGCCTTGCCACAAAGGTGGGTTTGAAACCACTCTCGAATGGCCTAGGTCAACACTTAAGACCAGTTCAACTAGGTTTCGGAAATCCATGGGGGTGTGAAGCTGCTGTTCACGCAACCCGCACCTACCTCAGCCAAGCCCAAGAAAAACGAGTGCTTCTAAAGATTGACATGCGGAACGCATTCAACAACATTCGCAGGGATGTCTTCCTCCGTGCAGGTCAAGAACACATCCCCACTCTGTACCCCTTACTTTGGCAGGGTTATTCCAAACCTTCAATCTTGATTTTCGGCGAGACGGTAATCCCATCAGCGACCGGGTTACAGCAGGGAGATCCAGGTGGTCCTGCTCTTTTCTTAATAGGGGTGGACGCAGCAGCTAACAAAGTAAGGTCAGAACTGAATGTATGGTACCTGGACGATGCAACCTTGGGTGGGTCTGTAGAGAACGTTCTAACCGACCTAAATAACATCATAACTGACTTGGCCAGGCTGGGCTAGTGATAAATGACACCAAATGTGAACTTGTCCTCCTCAACCACACACCTGAAGAAGGAGAAGAGACTCAGGCCCTGTTTCAAGGCATATTGCCAAATGTAAAGATCCTTCAGGAGCACCAGCGAACCCTATTAGGTTCCCCACTAACTCTGGCAGCAATCCCACCAGCACTTCAAGTTAAAAAGGAGGAGCTTCAACGTCTCATGAGTCGCCTGATACACATCGATGCCCACTGAGCTCTGGCCCTTCTCAAGAATTGTTTCTCCATCCCAAAACTCCAATACCTCTTGCGCACATCGATGACTTACACGAACAATGGTGGCCTTCAAGAATTAGACAGCATAATCCGAGAAGCAGTGACCAGCATCGCCAACGTGGAATTTAAAGAACGGCCACCCCTTCGGGGATCACGGCGTCAGGCAATAGATAGATAGATAGATAGAACTGGACACAAGCCACCCTTCCTGTTCGCCTCGGGGGCTTGGGCATACGGAGAGCCTCGGATATTGCCTCCCCCGCCTTTATCTCTTCCCTCATCGCGACCAACGACCTTGTAGTGTCCATTCTTTCTTCTCAACCCAGAATGACAATTAATGGGGACGTGGCAGTAGCGATTAACACCTGGAAGGAAAGTACAGGAGCAGAGGAGGAGCCTCAGGGTACCTCCAGGAGCAAGCAGAAAGCGTGGGATACCATCTCGGCGAAGAAAACTCAAGAAAATCTCCTAACCAATGCAGACCAGGTTGCAAAAGCACGCCTCCAGGCAGCCGCCCGTTTGGAGAGTGGCTTGTGGTTACACGCCATCCCCATCCCACCTCTTGGAACTCACTTGGATGCTGAAGCGCTGCGGGTTGCCATCGCGCTCAGAGTGGGTACGGCAGTTTGTCACCCACACACTTGCAAGTGTGGTGGGGGGATGGACACTCAAGGTCACCATGCCTTGTCATGTAATTACATCGCAGGCCGCCTGCCAGGACACTCTGCACTAAATGATGTCATAAAACGGGCCCTGCAGAGTGCTAACCGTGCATCAATCCTCGAACCACATGGACTTCACAGAGAAGACGGCAAACGGCCAGATGGGATGACCACTTTCCCTTACAAGAATGGCCGGTGTCTCGTGTGGGATGCCACATGTGTTGACACTTTCTCCACAACCTATATCGCCAGAAACGGCGACGAAGCAGGTGAAGCCGCCCGGATAGCAGAAAATAAAAAGCGAGAAAAATATCAAGCCATCGCCAGAATTCATCAGTTCGAGCCCCTGGCATTCGAAACTTCAGGAGTCTTCGGCCATACCACCCTTAAAATGGTGAATGAAATAGGCCGTAAAATCAGAGAAGTTTCAGGTGAACCCCGGGAAACCCTCTGGCTCAAGCAAAGATTAGGGATGGCTATCCTCCGGGGCAATGCCACCAGCGTCATGAGCTCAGTTCGATTGGACGGGGTCATGCCACAGTGTGAGGCCCAGGCAGGAGTGGTGTATCCGTAGTCTTTCCAAAGTAGGGTAAAACAAAAAATTAACTTTATTTTGTATTTAACATGTGTGATGCACATAAATAAAAGGGGATGTGTCGGATGGTTGAAAGCCACAGTTGCTCGCGCGTTTGGGGCTAGCAACACGTATTATGAAAAACTTGTATCCTCCTTCATTCACTGTCCCCCCCTTCACTCACTCAACCCCATAATTTGCCAGAGGATAACAGGGTTTTCACAATACGTAGACAGAGGTCTTTTAAAAAAAAAAATATATATAAGCCCAGCTTAAAAACACCATTACGACTTACCTCACCGAAACGGTCAGGTCAGAAAAACTGGGATCTGCAGATCCCCACACCTGGGCCACACCTGACAGATCACCCTCACACCCAACCCATCTCGTCCATATGCCTATCTAATTGTATCTTAAAGCTCCCTATCGTTCTTGATCCCACTATAGCACTTGATAGCCTAGTCCACCTATCTACAACTCTGTTACCAAACCAATATTTGCCTATATCTTTCTTGAAACGAAATTTATCTAATTTGAAACCATTTGTACGAGTTCTTTCGCTATCACTGAGCTTTAGTACATTTTTCATGTCCCATTTATTAATCCCACTAACCCACTTGAATACCTCTATAATGTCCCCTCTAACTCTGCGTCTCTCTAACGAATGTAAGCCTAATTTCTTCAACCTTTCTTTATACGGAAGATTTCTAATATTATGGATCATTTTTGTCATTCTACGTTGTACTCTCTCCAATGAATCTATGTCCATTCTTTAATAAGGACACCAAAATTGAACAGCATAATCCATATGGGGTCTCACTAATGACAAGTAAAGTTTTAAGATAACATCAGCAGTTCTGTTACTCACACTCCTAGAGATGAACCCAAGAATCCTGTTTGCCTTGTTTCGAACGCTTATACACTGTTTTCTAGGCTTCAAATCATTGCTAACAAACACACCTAGATCTTTCTCACAATTCGAGTTTTCTAATTCCATATTAGCTAGTTTATATTTAACATTTGTATGCATCTTCCCTATCTGTAATACCTTGCATTTGTCAATGTTAAACTTCATCTGCCAATTTACTGACCATTCGTGTAAGGTATCTAGATTCCTTTGAAGGCACTCTATATCTCTATCTGAATCAATTGTTCTCCCCATTTTGGTATCGTCTGCAAATTTACTTATCCTACTAGTTATACCTAAATCAAGGTCATTTATGTATATAACAAACAACAGAGGACCTAATACAGATCCCTTGGGACACCATTTTTGACTGCTCCCCATTCTGACTTCGTACCATTTATGCTGACTCTCTGCTTCCTACCAATTAGCCATGACCTAATCCATCCCAACAACGCCCCACCTATTCCATGCGCCTCAACCTTTCTCATCAATCTCTCATGAGGGACTCTGTCGAAAGCTTTACTGAAATCTAAATATATTATATCATATGACTTGTAATTATCTACTGCTTCATATACCTCTGACAAAAAACTAAGCAAATTAGTAAGGCAAGAACGACCCTGAGTGAAAATACGTTCCATATGTTCCATATGGCCGAACCATCTCAACTTGTTCCTTTTCACACTTTCCAGCACTTCTACCTCCACACCACACCTCCTTCTTACTTCCTCATTCGTCTGTCTGTCTATCCCTTCATGTAACTCTGCACGCACTTCTCAAGTAACTCAATTCCACTGCTCTCACTCTTGGTCTGAGTCTCTTCCCGAATGTCCATGCTTCGCTTCCGTAAGTTAGTGTCAGGATAACCACACTGTCATGCAAGGACTTCTTCACTTCCATACTGACCACCCTATTTCTTGTTACTGCTTTCAACGTTCCTAAAACCCTCTTCCCCTGTTGCACCCTCTCCCGCAATTCTTCATCCATAGTACCATCTTTACTCAACACACTGCCCAGATACTTAAAAGAGCTGACAATCTCCATAGCCTGACCGTTCAACTTCACCTCACACTCTCTGACTTCACCCTTTTCGAAGACCATAACCTTGCTCTTCCCCACATTTACCTTCAAATTCCATTTTTCGCACACTGTTCCAAACTCATTTACCAGATCCTGCAACTCCCATTCCTTATCGCTCATCAGAACTGTATCATTCGCAAACAGCAGCATAGGCAGCTTCCACTCATTTCCCTCCCTTTTCAGCGATACACCAACATCCACTGCTCTTCCTAGTATTTCTTTCATGACGCCATCCATATATACAGTAAACAACCACGGGGACATCACACATCCCTGTTTCAACCCAACATTCAGGTCAAAGAACTCGCTCTGATCATTCTCCACACGTACGGCCGCCTTTGCACCCTCGTACATGCTCTTCACTGCTTTCAGCAATTTGCCATCTACTCTGTATATTCTAAGTACTTTCCACATACGTTCTCTATCCACTCTGTCATAGGCCTTCTTCAAGTCCATAAAGGCAACATACACCTTTTGTTGCTTCTCCAGATATTACTCCACAACACAATTCAGGGTAAAAATCTGATCTACACATCTTCTTCCCTTCCTAAAACCTCCCTGCTCGTCGCCTATCCATTTCTCCGTTCTCAATCTCACTCTCTCAATCACTACCCTACTCTACACATTCCCTACTACACTTAAAAGACATATTCCTCGGTGGTTACCACACACTCCTCTTTCCCCTTTGCCCTTATATAGGGGGACTATGCCAGTCTTTCAGTCATCGGGTGCACTCCCCTTCTCCCATGCTAGTTTGCACATTTTCCATACCCATTCGATCACTATCTCACCACCATACCTCAACATTTCCCCACACACTCCATCTGTTCCTGATGCTTTCCCCAACTTCACTCTTTTCATGGCTTCCCACACTTCTGACCTCCTGATCCCCACCTCCTCCTCCACTACTTCTCCTTTTCTACCTCCCTTACCATATCCAACTATGTTTGCTGGCTCTTCATTCCTTACATTTAGCAACTCGTTGAAGTACTCCTTCCATCTTTCGACTCTCTCTTGCTTCTCGCCTAGCATACTCCCATTCTTATCTTTCACACCCTTACTGTTTCCCTTGCTACCTTCCTTAACTTTCTTGACTTCTTTCCAGACCAGTTTCTTACACTTCCTCCATTTTACACTCAGATTCCTTCCAAATTCCTCATCTACTCTTCTCTTACTTTCCTTCACTACTCTCTTCACCACTCTCTTTCTCTCCATGTACCTCGCTCGTTTCTGCCTCCCCAAATCTTCATTCCCTCTACTACCCAACCACTCTCTATACGCTTTCTTCTTGACTTCCACAGCTATTTTTACCTCTTCTGTCCACCATGATGTACTTTTCACTCCCCTCCCTCTTCTCCTCACTCCACACACCTCCTCACATGCTGCACAGATCTCTTCCTTAAACACCTTGCTCATCTCCTCCACTTCCTCCATATCTTCCAGGTCGAACCCACCTCGTCGTCTTTCAACTGCTCTCCTGTACTCTTCCATTATTTCCTCCTCCTGTAGCCTCTCCATCCTCCTCACCATTCCACCTTCCTCTCGCCTCCCTCCAGCTCTCCTCACCCACTTCTTTTGTATCCTAATTTTAGCTACTATTACATAATGATCAGACAGACCCCCTCCAATACCCCTATACACCCTAGCATCCAGCACAAATTTCTTCATTCGTGTATCCACACATATATAATCAATCAGTAACCTCCATCAACCTTGAAACAAAAAACACCCCTTTGACCCCCTTGCAAGATAAATGTATACATTTTCGGTTGAAAAATATCCCGGCCGGTTCCTTCTAAAATTACAGGCTCGCTATCGTCCGCCAGGAAAAGTAGACACCTAAATGGCATGAAAGGTCTTAAAATGTACAAAGAAATGGGACGTTATGTCTTAAAATTGCTAAACTAATGGGCCAAACATCTTAAAATCACAAAAACTAATATGCTAGAAATGAGGGAAAAGGGGTGCCTGAACAAACCAGCCCATCTCCCCTTAAGGCTCAGAACCCATGCTTCTATCTATCTATCTATTGCCTGACGCCGTGATCCCCGAAGGGGTGGCCACGAACGAACCGCCCCCATGCACCTCTGTCCCCAGTCAGTCGACGCCCCTCCCCCCAACCAGCACCACCTTCGTTCATGTACTTCCTCACTCCATCCTTCCACCTCATATTCGGTCTACCTCTCCCCCTCTGTCCCTCCACCTCGCTCTCATACACCCTCTTAGTCATTCTCTCGCTTTCCATACGTTCCATATGGCCGAACCATCTCAAGTTGTTCCTTTTCACACTTTCCAGCACACCTACCTCCACACCACACCTCCTTCTTACTTCCTCATTAGTCTGTCTATCCCTCCATGTAACTCCGCACGCACTCCTTAAGTAATTAATTTCCACTGCTCTCACTCTTGGTCTGAGTCTCTCAACCAACGTCCATGCTTCGCTTCCGTAAGTCAGTGTCGGGATTACCACACTGTCATGCAAGGACTTCTTCACTTCCATACTGACCACCCTATTTCTTGTTACTGATTTTAGCGTTCCTACAACCCTCTTCCCCTGTTGTACCCTCTCCCGCACCTCTTCATCCATAGTCCCATCTTTACTCAACACAATGCCCAGATACTTAAAAGAGTTGACGATCTCCATAGCCTGACCGTTCAGCTTCACCTCACACTCTGTGACTTCACCCTTTTCGAAGACCATAACCTTGCTCTTCCCCGTATTTACCTTCAAATTCCGTTTTTCGCACACTGTTCCAAACTCATTTACCAGACCCTGCAACTCCCATTCATTATCACTCATCAGAACTGTATCATCCGCAAACAGCAGTATAGGTAGCTTCCACTCAATTCCCTCCCTTTTCAGCGATACACCAACATCCACTGCTCTTGATAGTATTTCTTTCATAACTCCATCCATATACAGTAAACAACCACGGGGACATCACACACCCCTGTTTCAAACCAACATTCAGGTCAAAGAACTCGCTCTGCTCACTCTCCACACGTACTGCCGCCTTTGCACCCTCATACATGCTCTTCACTGCTTTCAGCAACTTGCCCTCTACTCCGTATATTCTAAGTACTTTCCACAAACCTTCTCTATCCACTCTGTCATAGGCCTTCTCCAAGTCCATAAAGGCAACATACACCTTTTGTTTCTTCTCCAGATACTTCTCCACAACACAATTCAGGGTAAAAATCTGATCTACACATCCTCTTCCCTTCCTAAAACCTCCCTGCTCGTCGCCTATCCATTTCTCCGTTCTCACTCTCACTCTCTCAATCACTACCCTACTGTATACCTTCCCTACTACGCTTAGAAGACATATTCCTCGGTGGTTACCACACACTCCTCATGCTTGATAGGGTTTAATCCATTCTGTACCGGCGACGTCCTTTTATTGTTAATTTGGCTACTATAAGACGATTTGTTCAATTTAAATAAGGCTTCCAGCAATCATCAGGCTTCAACCTATCTAACTTACACTTGATATTACCTAAGATCCTTCTTAAATTGCGCAAACTCCTCTAAATATAGCTAGAATAAAATAAAAAACACGTCGCCGGTACACAAGGGGTTAAGGGGGGTAACATGTTTGTTTTTTCTCTCTTTCTCTCTTACTCTGGCTTGTATCCATTCGACCCCATTCAGCCTACTGTTTTAAGACGTTTATCCACATCTACTGTAGGTGTCGATTTCTTCCTGGCGAGCGATAGCAAGCCAATATTGTATGGAGGTATCCGGTTTCGCCGGAACAAAATTTATATCAAAAAATGTACAAATGTGGACTGCTGTCAAAAATATTATAACAAATATGCTGGCTCGCTACCGTTCGCCAGGGAAATATCGACACCTGGATGGGGATAAAAGTCTTAAAACAGTAGGCTGAATGGGCCGCATGAATACAATCCAGAGAGAGAGAGACAAAAACGAGGTGGGCCCCCTAAACTCCTAATTTCCAACATGTCTCCTAATGCTCCTCCCACAACCCCTGCATATCACGCCGTCATTGATTTGTTTTGTATATGTGTATTAGGGAGACGAAAGGCAAAACTGCATGTGACGAGTGTCTCTCCCAGAGTTGAAAGAGTGACAGGGCCAAAATCAATGAACCGTCGAGCCAAAATGTCTGGACACACGGAGTTTGAAGCAATTTAAGTCATATAGGCTACTGTATTATCTAATACACAGATGGAAAGGTAAATCTCCACCAATATACCTACAGGTATACTCGAGTTTCTTTTCAACTAAATATAAATTGAATCCCTTAGCAGCAAATGGTTCGATACTTAATTGAAAAATATTAAAATACTCTATTTCTGTATCATGTTAAGACCAAGTTTGTATAATTAGCACCAAACTTCGCTACAAGATCTTCATAATAACTGAGAAATATCATTGAAACTTTGCAATTTACCGTCAGTAGAAAATGTACAGATATTAGCTTCCTCCCTAGACTTCCACCAACCTGTAAACAGAAACACCCCTAAACCCCCCTTCAAGACAAATTATGTCCAGGCCGAAGGCCGATTAGTCTTAAAATTACAGGCTCGCTATCGTTCGCCAGGAAAAAAATCAACACGTAAATGGCGCGAAAGATCTCAATATTGACAAAGAAATGTGACATCTAAATAGCACGAAAGGTCTTATTGACAAAGAAATGGGGTGTACAGTCTTAAAATCGCCAAACTAATGGACCGAACGCCGTAAAACCTTGTCCATACCATTTGTACACCCTTGATTATCCTTTCATAGTACCCTGCCTCTCTCTCCCTGTCTTCCTTCTTATCTAGTATTTGGTTGTTGGCCATCTACCTTTAGCTTTACTACTTTCTGTCGTTTCGCTTCCAGTTCGCTATACCTCTTCTCTTCCATTTTTTCTTCCCTCACTCTTCCCCCCCCCCACTAACCCCCCCCCCCCCATCCCTCTTTGCCCTTATACACAGAGTACCATCAGCCATACAATGCCACTTAGATATGCCAGTCACTCAAATATAGCCCCTCCTCCCTCTCTCCCTCTCTCTCTCTCTCTCTCTCTCTCTCTCTCTCTCTCTCTCTCTCTCTCTCATAATAAATAAATTCATATAACTTAAACTAAATGAGTATTGGGTGGTAGTAATGAGTATTGGGTGGTAGTAATGAGTATTGGGTGGTAGTAATGAGTATTGGGTGGTAGTAATGAGTATTGGGTGGTAGTAATGAGTATTGGGTGGTAGTAATGAGTATTGGGTGGTAGTAATGAGTATTGGGTGTATGTAATATTTGTATAATTATTGATGACAGTCGATGGGAGTCATGGGACTCGTTAGCCTTGGTCGGTAACTCATCTAGGAGAGACAACCTTATACGAATCCGGGTGGATGGGACTCGTCAGCCTTGGTTGGCAACCTGTCTAGGGGAGTAAACCTGATACACATCCATACTGCTTTCCTAAGGGTAAGGCAGGTTAGTGGATGGATTAGCCGAATACAACTGTAGAAAAATAGTGCTAAGAAGATACACAGAGGGCCTTGGAGTCGGACGGATCCTAATTTGAGTGGTCAATCCTGTAAGTCCTTCACTAAACTGGCTCGGGTTGTCCCTCTCACAGGGAATAGGTCCGCTTGGGGGCATTCTGTGTATGGCCACCCTCGTAAGGGGAGTAAGGCGTCCGGCAATAGATAGATAGATAGATAATACTGTATATAAGGCGCAGTCAGGGGTCCCACCTCGTATTTTTGTTTTCTCTTTCTCTCTCTCCCTCTGGGTTGTATCCATTCGGCCTCATTCACCCTACTGTTTTAAGATGTTTATCTTCTTCCAGGTATTGATTTTTTCCTGGCGAGCGGTAGCGAGCCAGCATATTTAACAAAAAAATTGACAGCAGGCTAAATTTTTACATTTTTTGATAGAAAAATTTCTCCGGCAAAGCCGGATTTTTCCATACAATGCTGGCTCGCTATCGCTCGACAGGAAGAAATCAACACCTGTATGGGGATAAACGTCTTAATACAGTAGGCTGAATGGGGCCGACTGGATAGAAGGAGAGAAAGGGAGATACAATAAAACAGGTGACCCCCTTATGTGGAATATAGTTATCTTATCTTTAACCTTTCAGTATCGGTGCCGTCCTTTCAGTATCGGTGCCGTCCTTTCAGTATCGGTGCCGTCCTTTCAGTATCGGTGCCGTCCTTTCAGTATCGGTGCCGTCCTTTCAGTATCGGTGCCGTCCTTTCAGTATCGGTGCCGTCCTTTCAGTATCGGTGCCGTCCTTTCAGTATCGGTGCCGTCCTTTCAGTATCGGTGCCGTCCTTTCAGTATCGGTGCCGTCCTTTCAGTATCGGTGCCGTCCTTTCAGTATCGGTGCCGTCCTTTCAGTATCGGTGCCGTCCTTTCAGTATCGGTGCCGTCCTTTCAGTATCGGTGCCGTCCTTTCAGTATCGGTGCCGTCCTTTCAGTATCGGTGCCGTCCTTTCAGTATCGGTGCCGTCCTTTCAGTATCGGTGCTGTCCTTTCTGTATCGGTGCCGTCCTTTTATCTTTATGCTGACTACTATTAGACGATGGAAATCAGCTTATAAGGGACCTCCAGCACTCAACAGTCTTCCAACTATCTCACTTAACCCTTTATACTTCCAGAGACCCTTCATAAGCTGCACAACATCGTCTAGTTTGCTAGATGGAATAAAAGGAAAATGACGTCGCCGGTACAGCAGTGGTTAAAGTAAATCAGTTTAGGTTAGGTTAAATCAGGTTAGGCCAAATAAAGGGGAGGTAGACCGTTTTTCTGGACCCCCTTCTCCCTAATGTTTAGCCCCACTAGTTTTGAGATTATAAGACGTTCGGCTAATTAGTTTGGCGATTTTAACACCTTTCGCCCCATTTCCTTGTTAATTTTAAGGCCTTTCGTGCCATTTAGGTGTCGATTATTTCCTGGCGAGCGATAGCAAGCCTACAATTTTAAGAGGAACCGGCCTTTGGCCGGGCCATTTTTCTACCGAAAAATTTACAAATTTATCTTGAACGGGGGTCTAGGGGGTGTTTTTCTAAGCTTGAAGGAGGTCTTGGGAGGAAGCTAAAAAATATATCCCTCTCTCTTTGGCTTGTATCCATTCGGCCCCATTCAGCCTACTGTTTTAAGACGTTTACCTACCTACCTATGTCACCTATGTGGAGTTCGCCACTCTTGCTAGTGGCACCGAAGAGCGCACCGCCCTTCGTTGTTGTTTGAGAATTGGTGCAGCAGACTATTCGAAGAGGTGTAGCGCACCCTTGTGAAGATGGGCTCGTCTGGCACTTTTTGTAGTTCGACATCGAGAGCTCTCTTGAAGCTGTCTAACGAGACACCTTTCATGTCTCTTACTCGCCGCGGGAGTTTGTTGAAGAGATGTGCTCCTCTATGTGATAACCAGCTCTCTCGCAGAGAGCCCATAGCACCTCGATTTTTCATCTTGGGGATATCGCATTCCCAGCCTCTCCTATCACTGAATTTCATTGCTATTGCGGTATGTAGATTTGGTACAAACCCCTCTGCGATTGTCCACGTATATATTATTAAGTATCGTTCCCTTCTACGTTCCAACGAATACAGCTTTAGTGGTTTTAAACGATCCCAATAGTGTAACTGTTTTACTGAGTTTATGTGTGAGGTGAAGTTCCTTTGTACACTTTCTACGTCCTTAATTTCACCTGCTTTGTATGGAGATGTTAATACGTTACAGTATTAAAGCCACGGTAGCACCAGGGATTTGAAGAGTGTTATCATAGGCAATTCACCGCGAGTTTTAAATGTACGTAGAATCCAACCTGTTAGCCGTTTCGCAGCTGCAACTTTGACCTGGTTATGTTCTTTGAATCCCATATTTTCAGACATTATCACCCCAAGGTCTTTCACATTGTCTTTACGTTCTATTATGTGATTGGATTCTGTTATGTAACTTGTGGTCTCTTTAACGAAATCCTCATCTCCGTATCGTATTAATTGAAATTTGTCTTCATTAAACTGCATGTTATTTTCTCTGGTCCACTGGAACACCTTATTTATGTCCTCTTGCAGCCGGCCCGTGTCTTCCTGTGTCTTTACTATCATACTCAGTTTCGTGTCATCCGCAAAGGAGGATACTGTACAGTGTCTTGTGTTGGCATCTATGTCACTTATTAGAATGAGGAAAAGAAGGGGCGCTAGTACTCTTCCTTGGGGAACTGAGCTTTTGACGTCTGAAGGCTCAGATGTTACTTGGCTTACTGCTACTGATTGTTTTCGGTTCACGAGGAAGTTGTATATCCACCATCCGTTTTTACCTGTTATCCCTTTTGCTTTAAGTTTGTGTGCAATAATACCGTGATCAAATTTATCAAATGCCTTAGCAAAATCGGTGTAGATGACGTCCACGTTTTTCTTTTCTTCTAGGGATTTAAGAATTCTGTCGTAGTGTTCCAATAGTTGTGAGAGACATGATCTTCCTGCTCTGAACCCATGTTGACCAGTGTTGTGTAGTTCATTTTTTCCATAAATTTTGAGATTTTGCCTCGCAGGACTAGCTCAAAAATTTTAATCATGTGGGAAGTCAGAGCTACTAGGCGATAGTTTTTTGGTAGTGCTTTACTCCCTCATTTATGCAAAGGGACAATTATTGCGTTCTTCAAACTATCCGGTATTTCTCCAGTGTCTAGACTCCTTCTCCACATTATACCCCCATCCAGGTGTCAATATTTTCCTTGCGAGCGGAAGCGAGCCAGGAAAATATATATTTTTGTTTTGACAGCAAGCTAAATTTGTACATTTTTCGATACAAAAATGTCTCCGCCGAATCCGGATTTCTCCATACAATGCTGGCTCGCTATCGCTCGCCAGGAAAAAATCGACACCTGGATGGGGATAAACGTCTTAAAACAGTTGGCTGAATGGGGCCGAATGGATACAAGCCAGGACAAGAGAGAAAAAGAGAGAAAGATAAAAACAAAAAACCGTGACCCCCCTTAACCCCTTGAGGTGTAAAACGCACTTTTACAGTTTATTCTGCCTATCAGGAGATGATTGTATGCAGTTTATTCTGTCTATCAGGAGATGATTGTATGCAGTTTATTCTGTCTATCAGGAGATGATTGTATGCAGTTTATTCTGTCTATCAGGAGATGATTGTATGCAGTTTATTCTGTCTATCAGGATGATTGTATGCAGTTTTCTGTCTATCAGATGATTGTATGCAGTTTTCTGTCTATCAGGAGATGATTGTATGCAGTTTATTCTGTCTATCAGGAGATTGTATGCAGTTTATTCTGTCTATCAGGAGATGATTGTATGCAGTTTATTCTGTCTATCAGGAGATGATTGTATGCAGTTTATTCTGTCTATCAGGAGATGATTGTATGCAGTTTATTCTGTCTATCAGGAGATGATTGTATGCAGTTTATTCTGTCTATCAGGAGATGATTGTATGCAGTTTATTCTGTCTATCAGGAGATGATTGTATGCAGTTTATTCTGTCTATCAGGAGATGATTGTATGCAGTTTATTCTGTCTATCAGGAGATGATTGTATGCAGTTATTCTGTCTATCAGGAGATTGTATGCAGTTATTCTGTCTATCAGGAGATGATTGTATGCAGTTTATTCTGTCTATCAGGAGATGATTGTATGCAGTTTATTCTGTCTATCAGGAGATGATTGTATGCAGTTTATTCTGTCTATCAGGAGATGATTGTATGCAGTTTATTCTGTCTATCAGGAGATGATTGTATGCAGTTTATTCTGTCTATCAGGAGATGATTGTATGCAGTTTATTCTGTCTATCAGGAGATGATTGTATGCAGTTTATTCTGTCTATCGGAGATGATTGTATGCAGTTTATTCTGTCTATCAGGAGATGATTGTATGCAGTTTATTCTGTCTATCAGGAGATGATTGTATGCAGTTTATTCTGTCTATCAGGAGATGATTGTATGCAGTTTATTTTGTCTATCAGGAGATGATTGTATGCAGTTTATTCTGTCTATCAGGAGATGATTGTATGCAGTTTATTCTGTCTATCAGGAGATGATTGTATGCAGTTTATTCTGTCTATCAGGAGATGATTGTATGCAGTTTATTCTGTCTATCAGGAGATGATTGTATGCAGTGTATTCTGTCTATCAGGAGATGATTGTATGCAGTTTATTCTGTCTATCAGGAGATGATTGTATGCAGTTTATTCTGTCTATCAGAGATGATTGTATGCAGTTTATTCTGTCTATCAGGAGATGATTGTATGCAGTTTATTCTGCCTATCAGGAGATGATTGTATGCAGTTTATTCTGTCTATCAGGAGATTATTGTATGCAGTTTATTCTGTCTATCAGGAGATGATTGTATGCAGTTTATTCTGTCTATCAGGAGATGATTGTATGCAGTTTATTCTGTCTATCAGGAGATGATTGTATGCAGTTTATTCTGTCTATCAGGAGATGATTGTATGCAGTTTATTCTGTCTATCAGGAGATGATTGTATGCAGTTTATTCTGTCTATCAGGAGATGATTGTATGCAGTTTATTCTGTCTATCAGGAGATGATTGTATGCAGTTTATTCTGTCTATCAGGAGATGATTGTATGCAGTTTATTCTGTCTATCAGGAGATGATTGTATGCAGTTTATTCTGTCTATCAGGAGATGATTGTATGCAGTTTATTCTGTCTATCAGGAGATGATTGTATGCAGTTTATTCTGCCTATCAGGAGATGATTGTATGCAGTTTATTCTGCCTATCAGGAGATGATTGTATGCAGTTTATTCTGTCTATCAGGAGATGATTGTATGCAGTTTATTCTGTCTATCAGGAGATGATTGTATGCAGTTTATTCTGTCTATCAGGAGATGATTGTATGCAGTTTATTCTGTCTATCAGGAGATGATTGCTGCTGTTGCTGCTACAACTCCTGCTACACGCCGACAACGGAAAAAAGCTAAGTCTATTTTAATTGTAGGGGATTCAATGATTAAATACCTTGGTAGGGCTACTAACACACATGTTGGTAAAGTTGTCTGTCTGCCTGGTGCCGGAGTCGAGAAGGTGTCAGAAAAGCTAGATGGTGTCATGGAAGCGAGTGGAGAGGACCCCATCATCTTCCTCAACGCAGGGAGCAACGACATTTGGAAATGCAGGACTGAGGAGTTGCTCACCACGTACCAGGAAATGTTGGAGAGGATCAAGGAGAAGGGTGGAGTTCCTGTGGTACACAGTATCCTACCAAGAAGAGGGGTAAGGAAGGAATGGTCCTCCAGGGCTATTGGTGTAAATAGCCGGCTGGAGAAGTATTGCAAGGCAAATACTATTCCATTCCTGGATAACTGGACCCTCTTCTACGGTAAGGATGAACTGTATGCCCAGGATGGAGTACATCTCTCTCGACTAGGAGTTTCGACCTTAGCCAGCTCACTCGACAAGTTTGTTGCGGGGTTTTGTTAATAAACCATAGGTGTGTAAGTAAAATAGAATCCCAGCCACATCAAATTGATAGTAATAACGAACATTCTGATAGCGTAGATGTTCCGTCTAGGTCCAGTAGTTCAACAGGTAAAAATAAATTAGTTAAAAACAATAGAAAAATAGTTGCAAATACAAGTAATAGTTTGAGTGTTTATTATACAAATTGCAGGAGTTTATGTAACAAAATGAACGAACTTAGAGCACTGGTTAGCAAAGAAAATATAGACATAATAGCGCTAACTGAAACATGGATTAATACAGAAACCAGGCATTTTTTAGCAGAGTTTGATATACCGGGATATAGTTTGTTTAAATATGACCGAACAAGTAAGAGGGGTGGCGGTATAGCAGTGTTTGTCAGGAGTTCATTAAAAAGCTGTACTAAATCAGGTATTAGAGTAAATAATGAAAATGAAAGTGTTTGGGTAGAAGTTAACGAAGGTAGTAAGACTTTAGTTATTGGAGTTATGTATAGACCGCCAAATATGAGTAGAAATGACGGAACATCATTATGGGAGGAAATTAAAATAGCATCAAGGCTTAGCAACGTGTGCATTATGGGGGATTTTAATTTCCCTAATATAGATTGGCAGCAACAAATAGGCGACTCTGATTCAAAGGAGTTTATTGAGGTAGTACAAGATAGTTTTTTATCTCAATTCATAGATACGCCAACTAGAGGTGATAATATTCTCGATTTAGTTTTCAGTAACAATGAACATATGATAAATAGTGTAGAAATCGGGGACCACCTAGGAAATAGTGATCACAATTCTGTGTATTTTAATATACAATGGAAAGGTAATACCAGTGAGAATACAACATTAATACCTGACTTCAGAAAAGCCAATTATGGTGGGTTAAGAGAAGCCCTGTTAGCGGACCCTATGGTCAAAAAATTAAGTCGATCCAGGTGTCCAAATGAGTGTATCCTTTCTCAGGCACCTGTCATCTTAAGTCAGGAGGAGACGTCAAACTTGGTAGATACATACGATAATTTTATCAAGTCAGTATTCAATGCGCAAAATAAATATATCCCCAAAAGAAAATTTAGATCAACACAGAACCAACCCAAATGGATGAATAATAGACTATTAGATCTTCTAGGACAAAAGAGAGGAATATATAGAAAAATTAGAAAAGGCGAAATTCACCTACTTGCTTACTATCAGAATCTATCAAGACAGGTAAAAAAGGATATTAGGAAAGAAAAAAGAAATTATGAAATTAAGGTTGCCAATGACTCAAAAAATAATCCTAAAGCTTTTTACCAACTATATAAATCCAAGGTTAGAGATGTAATTGGTCCCCTTAAAACTTCTATAGGAAAATTGACAGAAAGTGATTTAGAAATGTGCAGTACATTAAATAGTCAATTTCTTTCCGTTTTCACGAATGAAAATTTGGCACAGTTTCCAGAAGTCCGTAAGGTATACAGCGATAGTATAGAAAATAGGTTAAGTACGGTTACTATAAGTAGAAATGATGTGGTTAAGGAAATTGACAGACTGAAACCTCATAAATCGCCTGGTCCTGATGAGGTATATGCTAGAGTATTAAAAGAATGCAGAGATGAGTTAAGTTATCCATTAACATTTCTATTTAACAAGTCATTAGAAACAGGTATAGTTCCAGAAGCTTGGAAGCTTGCAAATGTAGTTCCGATCTTCAAAAAGGTGATAAATCAATAGCATCCAATTACCGTCCCATTAGTCTCACTTCAATCATAGGAAAACTACTAGAGTCAATTATTGCTAGGAAAATGAGAAACCACTTAGAAACATTTAACTTAATCAATTCTTCTCAGCATGGATTCACTCAGGGACGGTCTTGCCTTACTAATTTGCTTAGTTTTTTCTCAGAGGTATATGAAGCAGTAGATAATGACAAGTCATATGATATTATATATTTAGATTTCAGTAAAGCTTTCGACAGAGTCCCTCATGAGAGATTGATGAGAAAGGTTGAGGCACATGGAATAGGTGGGGCGTTGTTAGGATGGATTAGGTCATGGCTAATTGGTAGGAAGCAGAGAGTCAGCATAAATGGTACCAAGTCAGAATGGGGAGCAGTCAAAAGTGGTGTCCCCCAGGGATCGGTATTAGGTCCCCTGTTGTTTCTTATATACATAAATGACCTAGATTTAGGTATAACTAGTAGGATAAGTAAATTCGCAGACGATACTAAAATAGGGAGATCAATTGATTCAGATAGCGATATAGAGTGCCTCCAAAGGGATCTAGATACCTTACATGAATGGTCAGTAAATTGGCAGATGAAGTTTAACATTGACAAATGCAAGGTATTAAAGATAGGGAAGATGCAAACAAATGTTAAATATAAACTAGCTAATTTAGAATTAGAAAATTCAGACTGCGAGAAAGATCTAGGTGTGTTTGTTAGCAATGATTTGAAGCCTAGAAAACAGTGTATAAGCGTTCGTAATAAGGCAAACAGGATTCTCGGGTTCATCTCTAGGAGTGTGAGTAACAGAACTGCTGATGTTATCTTAAAACTTTACTTGTCATTAGTGAGACCCCACATGGATTATGCTGTCCAATTTTGGTGTCCTTATTACAGAATGGACATAGATTCATTGGAGAGAGTACAGCGTAGAATGACAAAAATGATCCATAATATTAGAAATCTTTCGTATGAAGAAAGGTTGAAGAAATTAGGTTTACATTCGTTAGAGAGACGCAGAGTTAGAGGGGATATGATAGAGGTGTTCAAGTGGGTTAGTGGGATTAACAAAGGGAACATGGCAAATGTACTAAAGCTCAGTGATAGCGAAAGAACTCGTACCAATGGTTTCAAATTAGATAAATTTCGTTTCAGAAAAGATATAGGCAAGTATTGGTTTGGTAACAGAGTTGTAGATGGGTGGAATGGACTACCAAGTGCTATAGTGGGATCTAAAACTGTAGGGAGCTTTAAGATAAAATTAGATAAGCATATGGACGAGAAGGGTTGGGTGTGAAGGGGGATCAGCCGGGTTGGGCCAACCAGCGCTCTGCAGACCTCCATAATCCTGCGTTAATCTCTAACCGTTTTGGTAAGATGATCCTCAGGGTATTAGAGTGTGAAGCCTATAATTGGGCTTTGTAATTGAATTGGGGTTGTGTGGGACAGGGATCTGCCTTGCTTAGGCCAATCGGCTTTCTGCAGACTCCCATTTTCTTATGTTCTTATGTTCTTATGTTCTTATGATTGTATGCAGTTTATTCTGTCTATCAGGAGATGATTGTATGCAGTTTATTCTGTCTATCAGGAGATGATTGTATGCAGTTTATTCTGTCTATCAGGAGATGATTGTATGCAGTTTATTCTGTCTATCAGGAGATGATTGTATGCAGTTTTATTCTGTCTATCAGGAGATGATTGTATGCAGTTTATTCTGTCTATCAGGAGATGATTGTATGCAGTTTATTCTGTCTATCAGGAGATGATTGTATGCAGTTTATTCTGTCTATCAGGAGATGATTGTATGCAGTTTATTCTGTCTATCAGGAGATGATTGTATGCAGTTTATTCTGTCTATCAGGAGATGATTGTATGCAGTTTATTCTGTCTATCAGGAGATGATTGTATGCAGTTTATTCTGCCTATCAGGAGATGATTGTATGCAGTTTATGCTGTCTATCAGGAGATGATTGTATGCAGTTTATTCCGTCTATCAGGAGATGATTGTATGCAGTTTATTCTGTCTATCAGGAGATGATTGTATGCAGTTTATTCTGTCTATCAGGAGATGATTGTATGCAGTTTATTCTGTCTATCAGGAGATGATTGTATGCAGTTTATTCTGTCTATCAGGAGATGATTGTATGCAGTTTATTCTGTCTATCAGGAGATGATTGTATGCAGTTTATTCTGTCTATCAGGATATGATTGTATGCAGTTTATTCTGTCTATCAGGAGATGATTGTATGCAGTTTATTCTGTCTATCAGGAGATGATTGTATGCAGTTTTTTCTGTCTATCAGGAGATGATTGTATGCAGTTTATTCTGTCTATCAGGAGATGATTGTATGCAGTTTATTCTGTCTATCAGGAGATGATTGTATGCAGTTTATTCTGTCTATCAGGAGATGATTGTATGCAGTGTATTCTGTCTATCAGGAGATGATTGTATGCAGTGTATTCTGTCTATCAGGAGATGATTGTATGCAGTTTATTCTGTCTATCAGGAGATGATTGTATGCAGTTTATTCTGTCTATCAGGAGATGATTGTATGCAGTTTATTCTGTCTATCAGGATATGATTGTATGCAGTTTATTCTGTCTATCAGGAGATGATTGTATGCAGTTTATTCTTCCTATCAGGAGATGATTGTATGCAGTTTATTCTTCCTATCAGGAGATGATTGTATGCAGTTTATTCTTCCTATCAGGAGATGATTGTATGCAGTTTATTCTGTCTATCAGGAGATGATTGTATGCAGTTTATTCTTCCTATCAGGAGATGATTGTATGCAGTTTATTCTTCCTATCAGGAGATGATTGTATGCAGTTTATTCTTCCTATCAGGAGATGATTGTATGCAGTGTATTCTGTCTATCAGGAGATGATTGTATGCAGTTTATTCTTCCTATCAGGAGATGATTGTATGCAGTTTATTCTGCCTATCAGGAGATGATTGTATGCAGTTTATTCTGTCTATCAGGAGATGATTGTATGCAGTTTATTCTGTCTATCAGGAGATGATTGTATGCAGTTTATTCTGCCTATCAGGAGATGATTGTATGCAGTTTATTCTGTCTATCAGGAGATGATTGTATGCAGTTTATTCTGTCTATCAGGAGATGATTGTATGCAGTTTATTCTGTCTATCAGGAGATGATTGTATGCAGTTTATTCTGTCTATCAGGAGATGATTGTATGCAGTTTATTCTGTCTATCAGGAGATGATTGTATGCAGTTTATTCTGTCTATCAGGAGATGATTGTATGCAGTTTATTCTGTCTATCAGGAGATGATTGTATGCAGTTTATTCTGTCTATCAGGAGATGATTGTATGCAGTTTATTCTGTCTATCAGGAGATCATTGTATGCAGTTTATTCTGTCTATCAGGAGATGATTGTATGCAGTTTATTCTGTCTATCAGGAGATGATTGTATGCAGTTTATTCTGTCTATCAGGAGATGATTGTATGCAGTTTATTCTGTCTATCAGGAGATGATTGTATGCAGTTTATTCTGTCTATCAGGAGATGATTGTATGCAGTTTATTCTGTCTATCAGGAGATGATTGTATGCAGTTTATTCTGCCTATCAGGAGATGATTGTATGCAGTTTATTCTGTCTATCAGGAGATGATTGTATGCAGTTTATTCTGTCTATCAGGAGATGATTGTATGCAGTTTATTCTGTCTATCAGGAGATGATTGTATGCAGTTTATTCTGTCTATCAGGAGATGATTGTATGCAGTTTATTCTGTCTATCAGGAGATGATTGTATGCAGTTTATTCTGCCTATCAGGAGATGATTGTATGCAGTTTATTCTGTCTATCAGGAGATGATTGTATGCAGTTTATTCTGTCTATCAGGAGATGATTGTATGCAGTTTATTCTGTCTATCAGGAGATGATTGTATGCAGTTTATTCTGTCTATCAGGAGATGATTGTATGCAGTTTATTCTGTCTATCTGATTGTATGCGTTTATTCTGTCTATCAGGAGATGATTGTATGCAGTTTATTCTGCCTATCAGGAGATGATTGTATGCAGTTTATTCTGTCTATCAGGAGATGATTGTATGCAGTTTATTCTGCCTATCAGGAGATGATTGTATGCAGTTTATTCTGCCTATCAGGAGATGATTGTATGCAGTTTATTCTGCCTATCAGGAGATGATTGTATGCAGTTTATTCTGTCTATCAGGAGATGATTGTATGCAGTTTATTCTGCCTATCAGGAGATGATTGTATGCAGTTTATTCTGCCTATCAGGAGATGATTGTATGCAGTTTATTCTGCCTATCAGGAGATGATTGTATGCAGTTTATTCTGCCTATCAGGAGATAATTGTATGCAGTTTATTCTGCCTATCAGGAGATGATTGTATGCAGTTTATTCTGTCTATCAGGAGATGATTGTATGCAGTTTATTCTGTCTATCAGGAGATGATTGTATGCAGTGTATTCTGCCTATCAGGAGATGATTGTATGCAGTTTATTCTGCCTATCAGGAGATGATTGTATGCAGTTTATTCTGTCTATCAGGAGATGATTGTGTGCAGTTTATTCTGTCTATCAGGAGATGATTGTATGCAGTTTATTCTGTCTATCAGGAGATGATTGTATGCAGTTTATTCTGCCTATCAGGAGATGATTGTATGCAGTTTATTCTGTCTATCAGGAGATGATTGTATGCAGTTTATTCTGTCTATCAGGAGATGATTGTATGCAGTTTATTCTGTCTATCAGGAGATGATTGTATGCAGTTTATTCTGTCTATCAGGAGATGATTGTATGCAGTTTATTCTGCCTATCAGGAGATGATTGTATGCAGTTTATTCTGTCTATCAGGAGATGATTGTATGCAGTTTATTCTGTCTATCAGGAGATGATTGTATGCAGTTTATTCTGTCTATCAGGAGATGATTGTATGCAGTTTATTCTGTCTATCAGGAGATGATTGTATGCAGTTTATTCTGCCTATCAGGAGATGATTGTATGCAGTTTATTCTGTCTATCAGGAGATGATTGTATGCAGTTTATTCTGTCTATCAGGAGATGATTGTATGCAGTTTATTCTGTCTATCAGGAGATGATTGTATGCAGTTTATTCTGTCTATCAGGAGATGATTGTATGCAGTTTATTCTGTCTATCAGGAGATGATTGTATGCAGTTTATTCTGTCTATCAGGAGATGATTGTATGCAGTTTATTCTGTCTATCAGGAGATGATTGTATGCAGTTTATTCTGCCTATCAGGAGATGATTGTATGCAGTTTATTCTGCCTATCAGGAGATGATTGTATGCAGTTTAAGAAGAACCTCTTGAAATCTAAGGGGTCAAAACGAACTCAATTATGCCTATGAATCTAACACATCCTTCCTAAGCTAAATGAAACAGTGTAATGATAGCCCAAAATATACTGCTAATACGCGGCTAGATCCCCAAGGGGTTAAGGGAGGGGATGGTTCGTTTTTCTGGACCCCCTTCTCCCTCATGCTTAGCCCCATTAGTTTATAGATTTTAAGATGTTTGCCCCATTAGTTTTAAGATTTTAAGACCTTTCACCCCATTTTGTTGTCAATAAAGACACCTATCCTCACTTAAATTATACTAGGTTGGTTTATGTTATGTTAGTGTGAGTATTTGTTTTTCATATGTGAGTGATGGAGACAAAAGGCAGAACTACCTGTGACGAGTGCCTACCCCAGTGTTGAAAGAGTGACAGGGCCAAGATCAAGGGACGTTCGAGCCAAAATGCCTATGCACACGGAGTTTAAAGCCATTTAAGTCATAGGATGAGGGAAAGAATATATGGAGACGAATTAACTCGGGTAATACAACTGAACGAACAAATGTTTAACCATTAACCCTTTCTGTACCGGCGATGTCCTTTTTATCTTTATGCTGGCTGCTGTTAGATGATTGTATTCCGTTTAACACAGTCCTCCAGCATATAACAGCCTTTTAACTATCTCACTTAACCCTTTTTACTATTACAGATACTTCTTAGACTGTACAAAATCATCTACATATAGTTAGAATGAAATGAAAAATATATCGCCGGTACAGAAGGGGTTAAAGGGGGTGACCTGCTTTTGTTTCTCTCTTTCTCTGGCTTGTGTCCATTCGGCCACATTCAGCCTACTGTTCAAAAACGTTTATCCCCATCCAAGTGTCGATTTGTTCCTGGCGAATCAGAAGAGACAGAATTGTATGGAGCAATCCGTCTTCGCTGAAGTAATATTTCTGTAGAAAAATGTACAAATATAGCCTGCTGTCAAAAGACATTAAATAAATATGCTGGCTCGCTACCGCTCGCCAGGAAAAAATCGACACCTGGATGGGGATAAACGTCTTAAAACAGTAGGCTGAATGGGGCCGAATGGATACAACCCAGAGAGAGAGTGAGAAAGAGATAAAACGGAAAACGAGGTGGTGTCACAGGAGCGCATTTCCCGACAGTATTCAAGGTGTCCGACAACAATTGGCAGTAAACATTGACGGAATAACCGCTCGTGTGTCACCGCCTTTATATTGTGTTGTTGACATTAATTCCTCGCAGCATCAAGTTATTTAGGGGGCAGTGGTTATTGTTTTGGTTCTAGTCATTTATATATTCATGTATTTTTTTAGTTTCCTCGCTAGACCTCCATCAAACTTAAAAAACAACCCCAGACCCCCTTTCAAGATAAATTTGTACATTTTTCGGTAGAAAAATGTCCCGGCCGAAGGCTGGTTCCTCTTATAATTACAGGCTCGCTATCGCTCGCCAAGTAAAAATAGCACGAACGTTCTTAACATTGACAACGAAATTAAATGAAAGGTGTTAAAATCGTCAAACAAATGGGCCGAACGTCTTATAATTTGAAAACTAATGGGGCTAAACATGAGGAAAAACGGTGGTCCAGAAAAATTAGCCATCTCCCCTTAATCCCCAACAAACTTCGAGTGATCCACTAACGACCTCCTGCTGTTGTAATTAACTACCCAATAACCAACTTAAGGGGAGATGGTTCGTTTTTCTGGACCCCCTTCTCCCTCAGGTTTAGTCTTATTAGTTTTCAGATTTTAAGACGTTAGTTCCATTAGTTTGGCCATTTTGAGACCTTTCACCCCATTTGTTTGTCAATATTTAGACCTTTGGTGCAATATAATTATTGATTTTTTTTTTCCTGGCGAACGATAGTGAGCCTGTTATTTTGGAAGATCCGTCCTTCCCGAAAAATGTAGATTTATCTTGAAAGGGGGTCTGGGGGGGGGGGGGGGTATTTTTAAGTTTGATCGAGGTCTAGCGAGGAAACTAAAAAAGAAAACAAAAATTGATATAGCCCAAAAAACAAGCACTACCCCCTTTAACAGAATGACCACCTCTGAGCTAATTAACTCCTGGATTGAGAGAAGCTATCTATCTATCTATTGTCTGACGCCTTACTCCCCATAATGAAGGTGGCCATACACAAAAGGCCCCCAAGTGGACCTATCCCCTGTAGGAGGGACAACCCATGCCAGTTTACTGAAGGACTTACAGGATAGACCACTCAATTTAGGACCTGTCCGACCCCGAGGCCCTCTATGTATCTATTTAGCACTATTTGTCGACAGTGGTGTTCGGCTAGTCCATCCACTAACCTGCTTTACCCTTATGTAAGCAGTACCGATTTGTATCAGGTTTACTCCCCTACACAGGTTGTCGACCAAGGCTGATGAGTCCCTTCCACCCGGATTTTTATATGGATGTCTCCCCTAGATGGGTTGCCGACCGAGGCTAACAAGTCCCATCCACCCGTCAGAGAAGCTACAGTTGGGTAAATGTTCTTAACCCCTTCAGGATCATGGCGCAATTTGGCATAGTACTTTGGCTTTCAAGAGGCGATATTATTCAGTTTTTGGAAGGCCCTCTAGCAGCCAAAAGGACAACAACGATTCAAATCTTCCCTCTGATTCCCACAGTTCCTTCCCAAACTGTATATAAATGTCTAGTGAGAGCCAGAATACACTGTATACATATGTCTAGTGAGAGCCAGAATACACTGTATACATATGTCTAGTGAGAGCCAGAATACACTGTATACATATGTCTAGTGAGAGCCAGAATACACTGTATACATATGTCTAGTGAGAGCCAGAATACACTGTATACATATGTCTAGTGAGAGCCAGAATACACTGTATACATATGTCTAGTGAGAGCCAGAATACACTGTATACATATGTCTAGTGAGAGCCAGAATACACTGTATACATATGTCTAGTGAGAGCCAGAATACACTGTATACATATGTCTAGTGAGAGCCAGAATACACTGTATACATATGTCTAGTGAGAGCCAGAATACACTGTATACATATGTCTAGTGAGAGCCAGAATACACTGTTCCTGAAGATATGTCTAGAGAGGGGAGATGGACCGTTTTATTGGTCTATTAATTGATGCATCCCTTTATTTCTTAGTTTCCTCGCTAGACCTCCATCAAGCTTAGAAAAACATCCCCTAGACCCCCCTTGTACATTTTTCGGTAGAAAAAGTCCCGGCCGAAGGCCAGTTGCTTCTAAAATTACAGGCACGCTATCGTTCGCCAGGAAAACATAGACACCTAACTGGCACGAAAGTTCTTGAAATTAACAACGAAGTGGGGCGAAAGGCGTTTAAATCGGAAAAATAACGGGCCAAACTTCTTAAGATCTGAAAAATAATGGGGCTAAACATGAGGGAGAAAGGGGTCCAGAAAAATATCCCTCAAGTGGAAATATCCCGTTAAGGTGAGAGGTAATTATGAGTCTGTTAACAAGTTGGTTATTGGGTAGTTACAACACCAGGTTATTAATGGTTCACTGGTAGTTATAGATGTTGGTGGTTATATTATAGTGTTTACCTTCTATATCCCCTTCAAGGTACATACACACACACACACACACACACACACACACACACACACACACACACACACACCTTCAAATAAATACACACACCTACAACCGCACACACACATACCGTTTCTACCGAAAAATTTACAAACTTATCTTGAAGGGGGAGGGGGGGTACAAACTTATTTTGAAGAGGGGGGGGGGGGGGTCTAGGGGGTGTTTTTTAAGTTTGATGGAGGTCTAGGGAAGAAACTAGAAAAATGATATATAAATAGAAAACAAAAATGGGACACAATGTGAACCATCCCCCTTTAACAGACTAATCACCTCTCACCTTAACTCCAGGTTAAAGAGAAGTTACCTACAGTTGGCCTAATTAGTGATGTCTGCTAGGTGATGATAGGTCTACATCGATCCCCTTTCATTCGCTCCATCAGTTTTGCGAGTTTAAGACGATTCGACTCATTTAGGTGTTGGTTTTTCCCTGGAGAGCGACAGCGAGCCTACAATATAGAGGAAACCGGCTTTCAGCCGAGACATTGTTATACCAGAAAATGTACACATTTATCTTGAAGAAGGGTCTGACGGATGATTTATTTTTATTTTTTGTATCTAGAACGGGGTTCATGAAAGTGTGTGTGGGGGGAGGGGGGGTGGGGGGGGGCTTAATTTATTTAGAGATTTTAAAACAATTCAACTCATTCAGGTGTCAAGTTTGTTTTTCTGACGATTTTATGACGATTCGATCCCTTCAGGTATCAAGTTCTTTTCTTGGTGAGCGATAGCGAGTCTGCAATATAGGAACAATAGTCGGTTAAGTCTGAACATTTTTCTACCGAAAAAATGTACACATTTAGCTTGTGAAAGGGTCTGAGGGGCGATTTTATTTTATATTCTGTATTGTATTTTTTTAGCTTGAAGGGGAGTCCAGGAACTGTTCGTTTTAAAAATATATTATTATTTAAATTATTAATAATAATAATAATTATTATTATAATAATGATAATAAAGTAGGTGTGTAGTTTTAGCATTACCAAAAAAAGAAAAAAAAGTGCATACGAAACTCTGCGACCTAAAATTGTGCAAGTAGTATTGAATCTCTTAGGTAAAATCGGTTTATATACAGTATATATATATATATATATATATATATATATATATATATATATATAATTATATATATATATGTATATGTACAGTATATATAATATATATGTATATATGTATATATATATACACCGGTATATATATTGCAATACACATAAGCTACTAAATGTTTTTATACTCACAGCCGGACTTGAACCACCGACAGTCAGAACAAGTGCCCATACTTTAATCCACTAGCCTATACCACGGCGTGATAGAGGATACTTGTGTGCAGTGGATTAAAGAATGGACACTCGTCCTGACTGTTGGTGGTTCATGTCCGCTTGGGAGTATATAATTACATTTATGATCACATTTAATCTTAACCATTGGAATATTTATCTCTAATAAGGTCAGTGTAACACTATTTTGTAGCATTTTGAAAATGGTGTAATTCAAATTTAAATATATATAAGAAAGAAATAGTGACCATAATTTTCGACCTTCACCATTCATCTTGACCTTTTAACAACAACAAAACAAAATTTGGACAATCGTTGCATTGACCAACCGAATTTGCCAGCAAAACTTGGTGACGATACGTAACCCGTTCAGTACAGTTCTGTTGGTTTAATTTCATACTGGATATTAAGACAATTGTATTTAGTTTATTGTATTTAGATTCGAATCCACGGACTGCCACATGTGTTTGTAAATTTAATTAATCGATTTTAGGAGTATAGTTGGTTGTTGGAAGGAACATAATAATTATGAAGGGCCTCCATAAAATTAGCAGGCTTTCAAACATCTTAATTAACCCTTTTTACTACCACAGATCCTGCATAAGCTCTACAGTATCGTCTAATTACAGTATAGCTAGATTACAATGAAAAAGACGTCACCGGTACACAAAGGGTTAAACAGTTTAGGAAGAGCATTAACACAATTATTAACACTCTTCTTTTGTTCTTTGACCGTGACCTTTAACCTTAGTATTATAATATATATATAAATATTATACAGTATACCGGTATATATATATATATATATATATATATATATATATATATATATATATATATATATATATATATAGAAGTAATACTCTCTTGTTGCGGAAATCGGAGTTCCTTTTCTGCCATTCGAAAGCACTCTGAATCATCTGATCACCCCATAAAACCCTCCGATTTTTCAATTCTCACCACTGCCCCAAACACAGTCACACGACTCCTGTCGGAGACCCTGCTCACCCAGTTACATAAACCCAGCCTGGGTGTGCACGACTCTTCCATTCCTCTAATCTGTTTCTAATTTGTAAAGGTTGGTTCTTATATATAATTTATGAAAACATTTGTTATTAACTTCGCCCCCCCCCCCTCCTTTCATTGCTCACATAATATTTCTTCGTCTCTCATTTTATTCTTTCACTTTACTAGTTCTAATATGTATTAGGTTATTATTTGTATAACTATTAATTTTAAGTTTTATTCTAGATTTGTTAAATTTAATTATTAATAAGAATATTTACATTAGAAAATTACTCTGCCATTAATTTAGGCTTTTATTTCATTTCAGTTCAGGTCTGAAGATGGTTTATGCTTAAACCGAAACGTTACCAAAATAAAGATGTTTGTACCAGCGCTGGTGTTGATTTATATATATATATATATATATATATATATATATATATATATATATATATATGATTGAAATATGTTATTTAAGTAAAATGCAAATAACAGTAGTCAGATTATCGAAAATTTAGTATTTTTTTATGATGAAGGTTAACTTATGACCTTGGCTTGTAACCTTGACCTTTATGTAGGATTATATTTTTGTTTGTTTTTATGTAATACTAGAAAATCAAATAAGTGTGTCAAATGACATTAAAGATCATCAGTTAGTTTCAGAGGTATTAAAGGAATAGTTGACTTGACCTTTAACCTTAATCTTGACCATCATAATGTCTGAAAATTTAAATTTTTTATTTTCCCTTAAAGCACAACTGTCTCAACGAATTTTGTGAAGTTTACATGAATAGTAAAGAAATGAGCATAATGACATTATATTTGATGTTGACCTGTGACCTTGACCTATCAAATGGAATTATGTTTATTCTTGTATGACCTTGGCCTAAGTATTCCGAAAATGCACGATATTTCTAATGAGAATCTTACATTAAATAGGAAATACTAGTAAGAATCATATTTCGACCTTTAACCTTGACCTTTGACCTTAGAATTTCTTATCAAAGATTTAGTTAGCTTAATTAACAGCAATTTTCGTATTAGCTAGCATTATGAATATAGTGTAATTTGGATTAAAACTTATTGATTACAAATAGTGATCATATACTGTGACCTTGACCTTTGACCTTTGACTAAAAATATAATACAAAATATTTGGATGCTCATCGCATTGACCAACTGAATTTGCCCGTATAATTTGATGACAATGCATTAAACAGTCAAGGAGGAGTTTAGGTAAAATGACAAATACTCTTGTTTTGACCGTGACCTCTGACCTTAACTATTACAATATTTATGTGAAGTTTGATATATATGATATTTAAGTAATTATCCATGACAGCCAGTTTTCTAAAACTCGAGCAATCTTTTTTTATAAATAATAAAAATTAACTTTTGACCTTGACCTGTGACCTTGACCTTTATGTAAGAGTACATTTTTGTTTGCATTGACATTGCCCATGAAAAACAAAAAAGCATGCCTAATTTCATTAAAACCCATCAGTTAGTGTCATATATATTAATAGAATAGTTGACCTTGACCTTTGACCTATAAATGTCTCAACATTTATTATTTTCCTTTTCACTTAAAGTGCAACTGTCTCACCAAATTTTTTGAAGTTTGCATGAAAAGTAAAGAAAATGGCATATTGACCTTTTATTTGACCTTGACCTGTGACCTTGACCTTTCATATGGAATTGAATAGTTTATTGTATGACCTTTGGCCTAGGTATTCCGAATATACTTTCTAAGCCTAGTGGGAATCTAAGAGTTGGTATAAGAAATACTAGTAAAAAACCTAGTTTGACCTTTGACCTTGAAATTTGACCTTACCCTTTAGTATATTTATCTAAAAGTTGGGCAATACGATATCAAGGTTACCAGTAACTTGTATAGTGAAAATGAAGACATTTGAATACAAACTAAAAATATATAGAATAGGTTGACCTGTGACCTTGACCTCTGACCTTGACCTTTATGTAAGAGTAATTTTCTTTTGTTCATTGACATTGCCCAGGGAAATCAAATAAGCATGACTAATTTCATTAAAACCCATCAGTTAGTTTTATATATACGGTATATATAGAATAGTTGACCTTGACCTTTGACCTTCACCTTGACCTTAATGATATGTGTCTCAAAATGTGTTATTTTCCTTTTCATTTAAAGTGCAACTATGCCACCAAATATTGTGAAGTTTGCATGAAAAGTAAAGCAATTAGCATATTGACCTTATATTTGACCTTGAATTGTGACTTTGACCTTTCATATGGAATAGAATAGTTTCTTGTATGACCTTGGCCTGGGTATTCCAAATATTCATGGTAAGCCTAGTTAAAATCTAAGTTATTATAAGAAATAGTAGTACAAATCTTATTTTGACCTTTGAACTTGACCTTTGACCTTATCCTTTAGAATATTGATCTAAAAGTTAGTCAATAAGATATCGAGGTTACCAGTAACTTGTATAGTGAAAATGAAGACATTTGAATAAAAACTTAAACACATGAAATATTGACCTTATTTTTAACCTTGACCTTTGACCTAAACCTTCCAGTTAAATTAAACATTTCTTTTTGACTGACCTTTGCATTGACCAAATGTATATACTTGTGAAATATGGTGAAAATCCATCAAACGGTCTAGGAGGAGTTACCGGACGGACGACGACGACGACGGACGACGACAGACAAGCTGATTGGTGGTGCACAGTATACGGGCGGGATCTGTGTGCGCGATACCACTCTGCTTCTCAGAGTTGATAATGATAATAATAGTAAACTGCCACAACTGTAACTTGTACTGAACCACTAATTATCAACTTGTTACATCATCATGAACTCTTGAGGATTGACTGAAGTTAGTTGGCCTAATTGATAATGTCTCATCGCTTTAGTAATATCTGATGTACAGTTGGCCAAATAATTCGTGTCACCGGTGTCATTACGTTTTACTCTCTGTATGCTGTATTAATGTCTGTCAGATGTTGAATATGGTTTGCATAGCTGGGAACATATTTGTATATCTCACTCGAAACGATTAATTAATGCTTAGATAGTGCTGATACCAATTATTGATCGAAATATACTTGGTGCCGTGACATAATTTATTTGGGCGACTGTACTGTATATTCAGTAATATGTGTGTGCAATCAAGAGCATAAACGGCTATCCACTCATTTGAATCAGGATCGAATGTAAACGAGACAATACATGGTTTGATTATAGTCCAAATGCTTCACAACTTGGGCTTAAGGGGAGATGGGTCGTTTATCTGGTCCCTCTTCCTCATGTTTAGCCCCAATATTTATGACATTTTAAGACGTTTGACCCATTAGTTCGTCGATTTTAACACCTTTCACTCGATTTCGTTGACAATTTTAAAGGTGGGGGCTCATGGGTTGAGATAAACATGGAATGATAATCGCCAAGCTGTACATAATTATCTTGCAAAATGCAATGGCACTGAAATAATTATTAACAATGGTATAAAGGATTTTGTGGATCGTCTATTCCGGGCCTGTGACATCATAGTGACGTCACACCAGTATCCTTATCCTAGACTGGATGGTGGACTTACACTCTTGTGACGTCACAGGCCCGGTATAAACGATCCACAAAATCCTTCATACCATTGTTAATAATTATTTCAGTGCCATTGCATTTTGCAAGATAATTATGTACAGCTTGGCGATTATCATTCCATGTTTATCTCAACCCATGAGCCCCCACCTTTAAGACCTTTCGTGCCTTCTAGGTGTCGATTTTTTCGAGGCGAGCGATAGCCAACCTGTACTTTTAAGAGGAACCGGCCTTTGGCCGGAGATTTTCTACCTCTAAAAATGTACACATTTATCTTGAAGGAGGGTCTAGGGAGTGATTTGTTAACCCTCTCCGACATATGACGCGATTTTGAGCCTATTAGGGATACTTTAAAGCCTTTGTTACCATCAGGGGTATTTAGAAACCTTTATTTTATTTACTTCAGCCTCTGCAATTGTCTTTGAGTTAGCTGTGGGCAGAAAACTAATTTTGGAGAGGTAATTATAAGAGTACAAAGGAGTACAAAGGAGTACAAAGGAAATCAAGCAACAACAGATCTAGTGACCTTCTAGGTTGCTTGTCCTCCAAAACACTGAGGATCAAGTGTCCAAACAGTGGTTTAGAGTGGGTAAGGGAACATTGGAAAGGGAATTACTGCCCTGGAACTAATGTCCGTGGCAGGATTAGGAAGTTAGTAAAGGACAGATGGGTTAGTAACTGAGGGGGGGATAAAATAAAGTTATTCATTTACAAACGCAGTCAGTCCCGGGTTTGATGAGAGATATTTGTCTAGGCGGAGTTTAAATGAATCAACGGTGATGCAGTCTATAACGTTTCGGGGAAGCCCATTCCACAAGTTGACAACTCGATTGCAGAAGAAATTCTTAGATTCGTGCGAGTTAACAGATTTACCAATAATTTTGCAACCGTTTCCCCGCGTGTAATTAGATTGGTCGATAGTGAAGTACTTACTACAGTTCATATTGTCGATGCCCTTGATGATTTTGAACACTTGAATTAAGTCACCTCTTAATCTGCGCTGGGTTAAAGGAAATAGATTTAATTCTGTAAGAAGCTCTTCGTATGGTTTGTTCGTTAGGCTAGGTATCATTTTGGTAACTCTACGTTGAACTCGTTCTAGCTTGTTTATATCTTTTTGGTAATAAGGGCACCAGGATTGAACGCAGTATTCCAGAAGAGGGCGGACTAAGGAATTGTAAAAGGTTAGGATAACTTCTTTGGATTTATGCTCAAATGACCTGCCAATAAAGCCAATTATTTTGTTTGCCTTCTTAACAACTTCTGAACATTGTTGACTCGGTTTTAGGTTACTCGATATTGTTACTCCCAGATCGGTTTCTCTGTTTACATTCTTAAGCTGAGTGCCATTCATCGAATAGTTTGCTCTCTCATTTAGGTATCCGACATGTAGTACTTTACATTTATCCGCATTGAAACTCATTTGCCAAATTTGGGCCCAACATGACAATTTATCTAGATTGTGTTGCATATCGTCAACTTGTTCTTTTGAGAGTACGCTATTTGCAATTTTTGTATCGTCAGCAAATTTTGAGATTGTACAGGTGAGACCCTCATCTATGTCGTTGATGTAAATTAGAAAGAGAATTGGTCCTAGTACCGATCCCTGGGGTACCCCGCTACTTACATTGGTCCATTTAGATGCCTTACCGTTTACGACTACCCTTTGCTTTCTGTTGCTGAGCCAATATTCTATCCATTTCAACACACCGTCTTGTATTCCATGCGCTTTTAGTTTTAGCAGTACACGTTTGTGGGGAACTTTGTCAAAGGCCTTTTGAAAATCAAGGTATATAATATCTACAGCTTTACTCTCATCGTAGAGGTTGAGGATATCGTGGAAGAAGTCTAAGAGGTTTGTTAAACAGGAACATTTTTTACGAAAGCCGTGTTGAGTATCTTTAAGTATGTTATTTTCCTCTAAGTGATTTACGAGTCTGTCTCGTATGACCGTTTCTAGCATTTTACATACAACTGAGGTTAAGCTAATTGGACGATAGTTGCTGGGTAGGGATTTGCTACCTTTTTTGAATATCGGTGTTACGTTGGCTAGCTTCCACTGATCAGGCATAGTTCCAGACTGCAAGGATTTATTGAATAGTAATGTCAGTGGTTTGGAGAGCTCATCCTTAGCTTCCTTTAGAACTCTAGGCGAGATTGTATCAGGTCCTGGCGTTTTATTTACCTTGAGTTTATCAAAACAATTCAATACTTCTCTCTCTGTAACAGTGATATTGCTTAGAACATCTGAATTATCAATCTGAATCGGCGATGGTGTAGGGATATCACTGAGATCTTCTGTTGTAAAAGCTGATGCAAAGAAGGTATTGAGGGCATTACTCATTTGTACTTCGTCTTTGGTGTATTCTCCATTTTCATCGACTAACGGTCCAACAGTTGAAGTAACTACTTTTTTCTTTCTGATATAACTATAGAATTCTTTCGGGTTTGTTTTACTTTGATTCGCAATATGTAACTCTAAGGTCTTTTTACTTTGCTTAATTAACTTATTGGCTTTGCGTCGTAGCTCTACAAATTTCACCCGTTCTTCGTCATTTTGTGAGGATTTTAATCTATCATTAGCAAATTATTTAGCAAGCAGGCAGTTTGAAATATCTTTATTCCACCATTTGGGCTTATTATTATGGCCTGGACGCCGTATTTTCGATGGTATGCAGTCCTGCACTGCTTTTAGGTAAGTGGTTTCGAATAACTTCCAAGATGTATTTATGTCGTTATTGTTAATTAAAAAGCTCCAGTCAGTTTCTTTAAACATAGCTCTAAGTTTATGGAAGTTTGCTTTCTTGAAATTAGGGACTTTTTCGATGCTACTATTTAGTTCGTTACTAGTAAACTTTAAAGTGAAAGTTATCGTACGATGGTCGCTGTTACTGAATTCATCACCAACATTCAAATTCTCTATCAATTCTTCTTTTGTTGCAAGTACAATGTCAAGAACGTTATTACCACGGGTCGGCGTTCGAACAAATTGATAAAGCGAACTCTCTTGCAAGTTCGTATACAAGTCATGTCCGGAGTGTGAAGTAAGAGTGAAGTAAGAGTGAGAGAACTCTATTTCTTATTGCTAATCTGGCAACCTCTACGTCATATGAGTCTGAAGGGGTTAAGCTTGATGAAGGTCTAGCGAGGAAACGTAAATATATATATATGTATATATAAATAAATAGACCCAAAAAATAACCACTGTCCCCTTAATGGTTCAAAGATTCAAACTGGCTTCATCTTCTGTAAATACTAACAACTGTACACTCGGATGCAATAGTCCTTAGCCCACTCATAATTATTGGCAGACGTCAGCCATTTCTAATTACGGAAGTATAATATTTGAACACGAATTTACGAATCTAATTTTCTATACATCAACTAGAAAACTGTATATAATATTGACTGAAAACTAAGTGCTATCCACAAATCAATCCAGACAATATTTGCATACAGATAAACATAGGGGCTCTAGGAAGTGTACAGTACACTCTAAAACATAAACCTTGGCCCAATATGAACCCTCGAACACCATAATGAACCTCCACAATGTAAATATTAGGCAAAGAATTAATGGGAAGATTAGATTCCGTTCGGGATAGCTTCGAAAACGTAGCTGTGGGTAGTGCTTGGTTTTTGGTCTATATATTTATTTATTCATTTATTTTTTTAGTTTCCTCGCAAGACCTCCATCAAGCTTAGAAAAACACCCCCTTTCAAGGCAGATTCCTTCTAAAATTAAAGGCTCGCTTTCGGTCGCCAGGAAGAAATCGACCCCTAAAGGACACGAAAGGTCATAATATTGTTAACAAAAAATGAGGCAAAAGGTCTCAAAATCGCCAAACTAACGGAACGAACGTCTTAAAACCTTAAAGCTAATATGCTAAACGTGAGGGAGAAGGTGGTCCAGAAAAAGCGAATACTGCCCCCTTATGACCACGATTTATGACCTAGAGTGCACCTGTAGAATATATTGGACAGACTCCCTTGGGCTGACCTGTGGCGTATTGATGAAGGGGGGGGGGGGGGGGGGGGGTTGATTTTTCTTAACCCTTTTCCCCTTGTGTTTAGCCCCATTCTTTTTGAGCTTTTTTAAAGCGATTTTAGCACCTTTCACCCCAATACATTGTCAATTTTAAGACTTTTCGTGCCATCTAGGTGTCGTCTTTTTCCTGGCATACTTATACAGTATAATTATAAGTATTTAGACGGAGGATAGCACTGTATGCACATTTTAAATAGTGCCTATAGAAACTAAGCGATAAAGTGATCTGATAGATCACTTTATCGCTTAGTTTAGAAGGGCTCTCAGTAACTAACTTATAACCTTAATGCAAACCACTCCTTAACTATAGCAATTATTGGAAGTTAGGTGTGTGCACTGTCTGGGCGGGGAAAAGTTAGGAATGATTGGCCAAGTTAGAGGAGTCAATGGGGAATATTATTATGTTGTGACAGTGATTAATTGGTGGTTAAAGTTGATGGTTGTGTCTAGGTTGAGATGCAGAGGTAAAAGGTGTTGGCTTGTGGATGTGAGTCAATTAGGGACATCTGAAATCGAAGGCTTAGGTTGACCTATACTATAACCTTCTCACCCTGGAACAGACCACCAACCCCCAGAGGGGAAGTCACAACTTCGTCCATATATACTAGGTTCTTAGTTATACTGCTTGAAGAACAGAGGCTACCCCGTTAGGAGACTTGCCAAAATGTCTCTTCCCCGCCCGGGTCTCGAATCCTGTACCTTAAGGTTGTGAGCCAGATGCGCTATCCGTTACGCCACGAGGAGGTGTGTGAGTGTGTGTGTGTGTTCTGAGAGAAGATATAAGAACTGAGCAGCCGGTGACACACGAGCACTTTAGCGTATCGGAGTCACAGTATCCGAGTCAAGACTAGCTAATATCAAGTCTACTATTTAACCAACTTTTTCTTCAAAGTGACTGTAATTTGTATCTAGACCTCCTAATCGTGATCAGTCTAAATTGATACACGAATAAACAGAAACATCAATCAAAATACGACGCTTTGTTGTAACTGATTCAAGGCCCCGATACATGAAGTCGATTAACACATTCCGAGCGGTCTAGGCGGTAACTTCTACTACCTGCCAAGCGGGAGGTTTTTACCCTAAACGACCTTGTTTTTGTGCTCTTTTTCATGCATAAACAAGAGCCAGAGCGTAATACAATTATGTATCCCTGAAAGAGCGTAAATTGAGCTTTCCAATGACACCAGAACCATCCTTCTACGACCACGCGTTCTCTTGCAACGATCGTGCAACACGAGTGCAAAAACCCTAAAATAAGGTAATTTCCTGACATAATTCCCTGTGTAGCGAGGTAGTGAGTAAGGATGAGTGTGGAGGGGGCCTCAGTTGTCGCGTGGGAGCCGTGCCGACCGGTCAGAGGGAACCTATGCTCCTCCCACCGCTCGGCTCTCTCTCAGAGCACATTACGTGCTCAAAATTGCATGCGACTATAGCCGGGCCCCGCTCTTTAGGTTGGGGTTCTCTTGTCCGACTATAGCCGGGTGCCGCCAAAGAGGGGTTAAAGGGAGATGGGTGTATTTATTTCCTTATTAATGTGTTTTTGTTTATATTATTATATTAGTTTCCTCCCTAAACCTACATCAAGCTTAAAAAACACTGGCCCGAGATCCTCCTTCAAGATATATTTGTATATTTTTCGATAGAAAAATGTCCCGGCCAAAGGCCGGTTTCTCTTTAATTACAGGCTCGCTTTCGCTCGCTAGGAAAAAATAGGCACCTAAATGACACGAAAAGTCTTAATACTGACAAACAAATGGGACGAAAGGTCTTAAAATCTCCAAACTAATGGTCCAAATGTCTAATAATCCAAAAACTAACGAGGCTAAACATGAGGATGAAGGGGACCATAAAAACGGCCCATCTCCCCTTAACTTATTGGTGTGACACCGGCATTAGACTAACTTCTCACTTTCAATATAATACCAAAACTTTTTCAATTGATTCTGGCTAATATTAGATGATGTTATCAAGTTAAGAAAGGATCTATGGTAGTGAAAGGGTTACTTCAGGTCGAGTTTGGCCTTTGATTGCTAGAGATCCTTCTGAAGCTGCATAATATCACCTAATGGTAGCCGGAATGCAATACAAAAGGTGTCCTAAACAGGTTATAGAAATAATTGGAAATGTTATCTATCTATCTATCTATCTATCTCTCTCTATATATATATATATTTTGCCGGATGCCTTTATGAGGGTGGCCATACACAAAATACCCCCTAGTGAACCTGCCCCCCATGAGAAGGACAACCCGGGTCAGTTTAGTCAAGGACTTAACCCTTTCATTACCGTGGACGTCGTTGTTATTTGAGTTCAGCAACATATAGACGATTTCATGAACCTTAGGAAGGATATATGGCAGCTAAAAGGATTAATTGAGATAGTCTGTAGCCTTTTAATTGCTAGACGTCCTTCCTAAGCTGAATGAAATCGCCTAATAGTTGTCAGAATATAATGAAAAGGATGTCACCAGTACTGAATTAGTTAAGGGATTGACCACTCAGCTAAGAGTCCGTCCAATTCCACGACCCACTATGTATATTTTTAGACTAGTTTTTTCAACAGTGGTGGGTGACTGGTCTATCCACCAACCTGCTTCAGTAAGGATTTGTATAAGGTTACTCCCCTAGATGGGTTGCCGACCAAGGTTGATAAGTCCCATCCACCCGGATGTTTACATAGTTGTTTCCCTTAGATGGGTTGTCAATCCAGGCTGACGAGTCCAATCCACCTGATTTAGTGTATGTAATGTTAGCTACTACTGTATGTTATCAGAAGATATGATATTTTGTTAGTTATTATGTTGTTAGATATTATGTTATGTTAGATATTATGTCATATTATGTTAAATATTTTATCATATTATGTGAGGTATTGCTATGTTATGTTAGATATTATGTCATATTATGTTAAATATTTTATCATATTATGTGAGGTATTGCTATGTTATGTTAGATATTATGTTACGTTATGCTAGATATTATGTCCTGTGATGTTTGATATTATGTCATGTTATGGTAGATATGTTATGTTAAATATTATGTTGTAGCATGTACAGTATATTACACTCATTTATATATATATATACTGAGTTCCATCAGCACTTTATGGATACATATATATATATATATATATATATATATATATATATATATATATATATATATATATGTATTATACCCTATTATAACAAAGAAACAAGTATAACCTATTAACTCATTTAGTTAATCACATATTTAGCTTCCCTTGCAGAATCCTTATGTTAAGCGAATCACACTAATATGTTAATTTAAATTGTTTATACTTACACTTAATAAACACTTTCTGTAAACAACTTTTCTCCCTTAGACATCACAGAATGTGAAATTACATAAGAAAGAACATAAGAAAATGGGAGTCTGCAGAAAGCCGATTGGCCCAAGCAAGCCAGATCCCTGTCCCACACAACTCCAATTCAATTACAAAGCCCAATTATAGGCTCAACACTCTAATACCCTGAGGATCATCTTACAAAACGGTTAGAGATTAACGCAGGATTATGGGGGTCTGCAGAGCGCTGATTGGCCCAACCCGGCTGATCCCCCTTCACACCCAACCCTTCTCGTCCATATGATTATCCAATTTTATCTTAAAGCTCCCTACCATTTTAGATCCCACTATAGCACTTGGTAGTCCATTCCACCCATCTACAACTCTGTTACCAAACCAATATTTGCCTATATCTTTTCTGAAACGAAATTTATCTAATTTGAAACCATTGGTACGAGTTCTTTCGCTATCACTGAGCTTTAGTACATTTGTCATGTCCCCTTTGTTAATCCCACTAACCCACATTAACACCTCTATCATATCCCCTCTAACTCTGCGTCTCTCTAACGAATGTAAACCTAATTTCTTCAACCTTTCTTCATACGGAAGATTTCTAATATTATGGATCATTTTTGTCATTCTACGCTGTACTCTCTCCAATGAATCTATGTCCATTCTGTAATAAGGACACCAAAATTGGACAGCATAATCCATATGGGGTCTCACTAATGACAAGTAAAGTTTTAAGATAACATCAGCAGTTCTGTTACTCACACTCCTAGAGATGAACCCGAGAATCCTGTTTGCCTTATTACGAACGTTTATACACTGTTTTCTAGGTTTCAAATTATTGCTAACAAACACACCTAGATCTTTCTCGCAGTCTGAATTTTCTAATTCTAAATTAGCTAGTTTATATTTAACATTTGTTTGCATCTTCCCTATCTTTAATACCTTGCATTTGTCAATGTTAAACTTCATCTGCCAATTTACTGACCATTCATGTAAGGTATCTAGATCCCTTTGGAGGCACTCTATATCGCTATCTGAATCAATTGATCTCCCCATTTTAGTATCGTCCGCAAATTTACTTATCCTACTAGTTATACCTAAATCTAGGTCATTTATGTATATAAGAAACAACAGGGGACCTAATACCGATCCCTGGGGGACACCACTTTTGACTGCTCCCCACTCTGACTTGGTACCATTTATGCTGACTCTCTGTTTCCTACCAATTAGCCATGACCTAATCCATCCCAACAACGATCCTCCTATTCCATGTGCCTCAACCTTTCTCATCAATCTCTCATGAGGGACTCTGTCGAAAGCTTTACTGAAATCTAAATAAATAATATCATATGACTTGTCACTATCTACTGCTTCATATACCTCTGAGAAAAAGCTAAGCAAATTAGTAAGGCAAGAACGTCCCTGAGTGAATCCATGCTGAGAAGAATTTATTAAGTTAAATTTTTCTAAGTGGCTTCTAATTTTCCTAGCAATAATAGACTCTAGGAACTTTCCTATGATTGATGTGAGACTAATGTGACGGTAATTGGTGACCTTTTTTGAAGATCGGAAATACATTTGCAAGCTTCCAAGCTTCTGGAAGTAAACCTCTTTCTAATGACTTGTTAAATAAAAATTCTAATGGGCTACTTAACTCATCTCTGCATTCTTTTAATACTCTAGCATATACCTCGTCAAGACCAGGCGATTTTTGAGGTTTCGGTCTGTCAATTTCCTTAGGCACATCATGATACAAAACCCAGTTCTACCAAGCTCCAATCTGCTGACTTTAACAAATCCCCTAAGCTACTACCTCTTACTCTCAGTAGGAGCTAGGCAGGTCAGTCACTCCAGCCAGGGCCTTGAGCCAAGGAAGGTTCCACTCTTTACCTCTTCTGCCTCTCATCCCTCTCCTATCACTCTTTAGACTCATTGAAGCCAAGTCAATATTATACTGTAAACCTAACCCATTGACTAAATATTGGCCAAGCCCCTTAACCTATATTAGTCTAAGTCTAAGTTAGTGGACAGAACATAATAATAAATTCTGGTTCAGTATTAGTTTATCGTGAGGCCTTCCCTAGGGTTAAGCGCCCCATTAATAACTATTTCCATTCACATATTCATAGCCTCCGATAGTGCAGTTGGAATGATTGTACATGCTAAGATTGGTATGCAGGATTCGAAACTGCATAATAAATCATAGGCTTGCGCAGCATTCTTTAACTGTCTTCGTGGTGCAATGCATAAGTGTGTTGATTTTTGGTGTGAGCGTCCGGGGTTGGAATATATATTGTATATATATATATATATATATATATATATATATATATATATATATATATATATATATATATACAGTATATATAGTATATATATTATACTTAATATCTAACTATAAATGTACAATACTTTTCTGTGTATCTATTTCTTCCCATCCCCACTGAAGCACTTAGTAACCTCTATAGACGGTAAAGAATTAGGGACCATCTATCACGCTTTTTATATAATGCTTTCTGATGCACCCGTTCCGCCCACTACATCTTGGGCACTGTATGGGGGAAAGCGGAGTGAAAAGGCTACCTCTCTCTCTCTCTTCCACCCTCAATCATGTTCTCTCTCTCTCTCTCTCTCTCTCTCTCTCTCTCTCTCTCTCTCTCTCTCTCTCTCTCTCTCTCTCTCTCTCTCTCTCTCTCTCTCTCTCATTCGTACATACACACTTTATCTCACTTTTATCCTCATTTTCGCTCTCTCTGACTCACTCTCACTCTCTCTCTCTCTATCTCTATCTCTATCTCTCTCTCTCCTTATGGTAGTATTATTTAATGCCAGGTCAATTAGGAATAAATTCTCCGAACTTCGGGCATTGTTGTCTACAGAATGTGTCGATGTAGTGGCTATTACTGAATCCTGGATTCACAGTGATACCAGAGATTATGTTGGGGAATTTGAAATACCTGGATATACAATGTTCCACAAAGACCGAACCATGCAAGAAGGGGGCGGAATTATTTTGTACATCAGAGATTTTCTAAACCCAATTGACTGCATGATCAGGTCAGAACATGAACTGCTTGGAGTAGACCTCAATCTAGGTAACTCTACCTATAGGATTGTTCTGGTGTGCAGACCTCCACATCAAAATGTTGAAAAGGATGAACTTCTGTACACAAGACTGAATGCTGTTATTGAGGGTAAAACCAGTGTTATCTTAGGTGACTTCAATTGCCTAGTAAACTGGGAAGCAAGAACTGCTGATGCTGAAGGTAGGCATCTTGTAGACTTTACTAACGATAACTTTTTGACCCAGTGAGTGAACGAGCCACCTAGAGGGAACAATATACTAGATCTTGTGTTCACCGCTGAAGATGAAAGTGTGACCAGCATATCTGTTGGGGATTCACTTGGAGGTAGTGACCACAATCTAGTTAGGTTCTCTCTTCGTAACTTTAGCAGCAGGCCCACCAATCCTCAGAGTGCAATACTAGATTTCCGTCGTGCAAATTTTGAAGACCTTCGGGGCAGCTTATCCCAGATCAGACTTGAGGGTGAGAATGTTAATGTGATTTGGTGCTCATTCAAACTTCAGTTTATGGATTGACAAGCTGCATTTGTTCCTACTAAACCAACCAAAATGGGTCACAAGAGACAGAGCTTCAGCAATTAGAAAGAGAAAGGTTGCTTACAGAAAGGCCAAAAGAAGTCAATACCAAAATTATTTAGATTCCTTCAAAAATATGTGTAGAAGAGTGAAATCTCTTATAAAGGAAGCAAAGCAGAATGAAGAACTAAGGGTTGCAGCCCTCTGCAAAGAGAGTCCTAAAGACTTCTTCAGCTTTGTGAACAACAGGAAGCCATTCAAAAGTAGCATTGGACCTCTGAAGGATCCAACAGGCCAACTTCAAACTTCTGACACTGATATAGCTAAATCCCTAAACGACTATTTTGCCTCGGTATTCACAAGGGAAAATACCAGTGACATGTCAAGTCCAGGATTAGTGCATGAGGATGAAGTTCTTAGCAGAATCAGAAGTGCCCCAGAGGATGTAGCAAAAAGAATAGATAAGTTAAATAGGTTCAAGTCATCCGGCCCAGATGGCTTTCTTCCTCGAGTTGTACGTGAAGTGCGAGATGAAATCGCACTTTTCTTAACAGAAATCTTCAATAATTCATTAGAAAATGGAGAGGTCACTGAAGACTGGAAACCTTCCAATGTGACCCCAATCTTTATGAAAGGGGATCACGAGTGTCCCAAGAATTATTGGCCAATTAGCTTGACTTCTACCATAGTAAAATTCTTGGAAGGGATACTATACTCAAACCAGTATATGAGCAACCCAGAGTCCTCGATTCTTGGCTAAGCTGCGATCTTCTTACGGGCTTCTGTAAACACATTTGCAGTTGATATATAACAGTTTGGTTGATAAGTGTGTATGACCTGTTTCTCCTTCCATATCCATTGTCATTCTCTCTTCTTCCCTCATTCAATATACTTCTATTAATTAATCATTAGATAAAGTGAAGACACCCAAGTGATTTTGTTCAAATTAGGAAGGACCTCAACAGTATATACAGTATATTATACAGTGTATATATAATTAGTAAAACTCGCTAGGAAAATTGAAACAATGGAACACCAAGCTTTCGTCTATTCTCTCAAGACATCTTCAGGGTAATACAAGAAAACAGGGGGAGAGTGAGGCTTAAATACCCGTCCTAAATCATCTGAGTTGCTAACTATCATATAAATACAAAAAGTGTTGCCAGCCTACTGCCTGTTGCCATATTTTTAGGAACACTTATTGTATATACAAAATATATGTACATATATACATTGAAATGTGCCTAACAATACAATCTAATCATATATACAATTTGATACACATCAATGAACTTGCAGATCCCTTACAAACTGTTATCGTAACTTATGTAAATATGAAGAAATACATATACCTGTAGAAATACATATAATTACATATACATACACATATACATGCATACTGTATACACGCATATTTTACATACATACAAATAAAAATTACATATATAAGAACACAAGAAAAATGGAAGTCTGCAGAAACCCGATTGGTCACACAAGGCAGATCCTTTCCACACCCAACCCTAATTATAAGGCCGAATTATAGGCCCAACTCAATAATACTATGGACCCTGGGGACTGACCTTCCCAAAATGGTCAGATCAACATAAGGATAAAAGGACTCTGTAGAAAGCCAAATAGCCCACACCTGGCATATTCCCCTCACAACTAAACAGTATATAAATTATACATAAACACACATATATACACACACCTACATACACACACACATACTGTATACATACATAACCATACATATATACAATAACTATTATAAAATAAACAACAAAACAAAGAAAATACATAGTGATCATACCTCATGTGTATAGTATTAATAGGATACCTAACTATCTAATACTATGATAAAATGGTCAGATGTCAAACTACAAGCTGTTTCAATCTATGATCTGACGGTCTGGACATCTATTTCTAGCTCTTTTTATTTTATCATTTTCATTGAGGAGATTTAGCAGGGATCTATCTATCTATCTATTGCGTGACGCCGTGATCCCCGAAGGGGTGGCCACGAACGAACCGCCCCCATGCACCTTTGTCCCCAGTCAGTCGACGCCCCTCCCAACCAGCACTGCCTTCATTCATATTCTTCCTCACTCCATCCTTCCACCTCTCCTTGGTGCACCTCTCCCTCTCTGTCCTTCCACCTCGCTCTCCTACACCCTCTTAGTTAATCTCTCACTTTCCATACGTTCCATATGGCCAAACCATCTCAAGTTATTCCTTTTCACACTTTCCAGCACATCTACCTCCACACCACACCTCCTTCTTACTTCCTCATTCGTCTGTCTATCCCTCCATGTAACTCCGCATGCACTTCTCAAGTAACTCATTTCCACCGCTCTCACTCTTGGTCTAAGTCTCTTCCCGAACGTCCATGCTTCACTTCCGTAAGTTAGTGTCGGCATTACCACACTGTCATGTAAGGACTTCTTCACTTCCATACTGACCACCCTATTTCTTGTTACTGCTTTCAACGTTCCTACAACCCTCTTCCCCTGTTGCACCCTCTCCTGCACCTCCTCATCCACAGTCCCATCTTTACTCAACACACTGCCCAGATACTTAAAAGAGCTGACGATCTCCATAGCCTGACCATTCAACTTCACCTCACACTCTGTGACTTCCCCCTTTCGAAGATCATAACCTTGCTCTTCTCCGCATTTACCTTCAAATTCCGTTTTTCGCACACTGTTCCAAAACTCATTTACCAAACCCTTCAGCTCCCATTCATTATCGCTCATCAGAACTGTATCATCCGCAAACATCAGTATAGGCAGCTTTCACTAATTTCCCTCCCTTTTCAGCGATACACCAACATCCACTGCTCTTGATAGTATTTCTTTCATGATTCTATCCATATATACAGTAAACAACCACGGGGACATCACACACCCCTGTTTAAAACCTACATTCAGGTCAAAGAACTCGCTCTGCTCACTCTCCACACGTACTGCCGCCTTTGCACCCTCATAGTTACATACTCTTCACTGCTTTCAGCAACTTGCCATCTACTCCGTATATTCTAAGTACTTTCCACAAACTTTCTCTATCTACTCTGTCATAGGCCTTCTCCAAGTCCATAAAGGCAACATACACCTTTGTTTCTTCTCCAGATATTTCTCCACAACACAATTCAGGGTAAAAATCTGATCTACACATCCTCTCCCCTTCCTAAAACCTCGCTGGCTGCTCTTCGCCTATCAATGTCTCCGTTCTCACTCTATAGAAGGGATGTGGCTTGTATAACAACATTATTTAAGATCCAAAACCACTATGCTCCAGCGACATTTTATCCCAAAATATGGTAAGATGTAGAATAATTTTGTAAATGCAGACAATATTATTACTAATGACACTGTGATTAGTTTCAAATGAAAGGCGAACAAATGGCTTAAAGAAAATGCTGCAGTGAAATAACGTAAAACACAGTAATGTGTCATTCTGGTTAGGCTTTTAGATAAGAACTATGGCAACATATGTTCCTTTAGCCTGTAAATTTTGTTTGTAACATGGTACAATGTTAATGAAGTGACCATTTATTTTCAAACCTAGCATATAAAAAGAAAAAAAAGAAAAAAGAAAGAGAGAGAGAGAGAGAGAGAATTTAGAACAAGACAATATATATATATATACCTTATATATAAGGTCCTTCCTAATGTTTTACAAAATCACCTGGATGTCTTCACTTTATCTAATGATTAATAAAGAGTAGTATATGGAATGAGGGAAGAAGAGAAAGAATGACACTGTATATGGGAGGTGAAACAGGTCATACACGCTTATCAACCACAATGTCAAATATCAGCTGCTAATGTGTTTACAGAAGCCCGTGTGCAAAGGATCGCAGTGTAGCCAAGAATCGAGGACTCCGGGTCGCTCATATACTGGTTTTACTATAGTAGACAAGATAGTTGACTACCTAGAAATCCACAATTTAATTACAGATTCACAACATGGATTCAGGCGATACCAATCATATCTTACCAATTTGCTGGAATTTTTCCTTGAAATGCTGAGTGAGTATGGCAAAAGTAGAGCCATAGACATCCTTTACTTAGATTTTCAAAAAGCTTTTGACAAAGTACCTAATTGCAGGCTAATGTCAAAAGTGAGTGCGATAGATATCAATACAGAGGTCACAAATTGGATAGAAAGTTGGCTAACAGGTAGACAACAACGAGTGGTAATTAATGGTGTTTCTTCTGAGCGGACTTATGTCACTTCTGGAGTTCCACAGGGATCTGTCCTTGGCCCACTTCTGTTTATCATATATGTCAATGACATCGATGTTGGTCTATTGAGTGTGATCTCCAAGTTTGTAGATGACATAAAGCTTGGAATGAATGTGAAAGACCCCAAAGGGGTTGAACAGCTCAGGATGGACCTCAACAGACTGGGTGAATGGTCGGAGACATGGCAGATGCCTCTAAACTTGGAAAAGTGCAAGGTGATGCATATCGGCCAAGCAAACCCCAATTCAGGCTATTCACTATTGGGAATGCCTCTGGAAGTAACTGACTTGGAAAACGATTTGGGTGTTCTGATTAGCAGTGACCTAAAGTTTTAAAAGCAGTGCATTGGAGTAGAGAAGAAAGCTCAGAAATTATTTGGCTATATTAAGAGGCAATTTTAGTATAGAAATAAGGAAATAGTCCTCACACTTTACAACGCTCTGATACGGCTTCTCCTGGAGTATGCTGTTCAATTTTGGTCTCCAGCACTCAGGAAAGATATAGAGCAACTGGAAAGAGTACAAGCTAGGGCTACAAAGCTTAATCCATCGCTTAGAAGAATGAGCTATGAGGACCAGTTGATAGCTCTTGATCTCTTCCCGTTAAATGGGTTTGACAATGTGGATTACATCAAAATGTTTAGCCTCAATATGAATACAACACGGAACCATGGCTGGAAATTAGAATTGAAAAGGTTCAGCACTAGTATCTGTGGAAACTTTTTCACATATATATAAGATCTGTTCTACCTGGAACAAACTTCCCTCCTAAGTTGTAAATAGTTCTTCAGTAGAGCAGTTCAAGAAGAGAGTAGATAATATGTTGCACTCTGTAAAGAGTGTAGTGCACTAAACAGTCTCTCTCCTTCCACTTCGATTATCTCCTCGGAATGGACCGCAAGGTCTCTGAGATACAAACTATTCCTTCTAACTCCGTGTAACTCTCTCACACAGTAAAGCCCTCAGTAATAGGGTCTTGGATGCACCTGTCATAACCTCTCTCTGGCCATCGATCATTGGGTCTCATGGCTTGTCTTCATTATCAATGCTGCATACGTCTCTCTCTCTCTCTCTCTCTCTCTGTTTGGTTATCTACTAATCACTCTCTATCCATCTATCTATATCTATTATACCTTTATCTAGCTATGTATCAAATTAAATATCCACCCGTTTTCTGTATCAATGTATTTCATCTCCCAGTAGCACTTTATAATTATCACTACCCCACACAAGACCTAATAGTGATACGTAGATATGTTAGAACATTATTGGTGTTATATCAATGTATAGTATATTGTATGAGAGAGAGAGAGAGAGAGAGAGAGAGAGAGAGAGAGAGAGAGAGAGAGAGAGAGAGAGAGAGAAAGAGAGAGAGAGAGAGAGAATACAACCCCCCACCTGCTACCCCAGTAAAGCCCCCAGTCCCTCTTATCTGAAGCCATCAACCCAATCCATCACTAACTCCATCAGTGGGGCGTGGGAGGGAGGAAGGAGGGTAGGAAGGGGAGGGAAGGGGAGGGTAGATTGAAGGAAAGAGAAGGAGGGAAAGGGAGGGTGGAATGAAGGAAGGAGAGGGAGGGAGGGAGGCAAAGGGAGGGGAACATTAAGGAAGGGGAGGGAGGGAGGTGAAGGAAGGGGAGGGAGGGAAGGGGAGGGTAGAATGAAGGAAGGGGTGGGAGGGAAGGGGAGGGTAGAATGAAGGGATGGATGGAGGGAAATAGAGGGTAGAATGAAGGAAGGGGAGAGTAGAATGAAGGAAGGGGAGGGTAGAATGAAGGGAGGGAAGGGGAGGGAAGAATGAAGGAAGGGGTGGGAGGGAGGGAGGGTAGGGAAGGGGAGATGAAGGAAGGGGAGGGTAGAATGAAGGAAGGGGAGGGAGGGTAGGAAAGGGGAGATGAAGGAAGGGGAGGGTAGAATGAAGGAAGGGGAGGGTACAATGAAGGAAGGGTAGGGGAAGGTATTATGGAGAGGGAGGGAGTGATGTAATGGGAAGAAGGGACGGAAGGGGAGGGCAGGGAAGGGTGAAAGGGGAGGATAGGATGAAGAGGAGGGTAGAATGAAGGAAGGGGAGGGTAGCATGAAGGATGGGAGGGAGGGAAGGGGAGGGTAGGATGAAGGGAGGGATAAGGGAAAGGAGGAAGGGAAGGGGATGATGCAAGCAGGGTAGGGAGGGCGGGGAGGGGAGGGTAGAATTAATGAAAGGGAGGAAGGGATTTAAGGGGAGAGAAGGATGCAGGGAGGAAAAGGAGGGTGGGAGACAGGAGTGAAAGACGTAGGGAAGTGGAAGGGAAAGGGGGATGGAGTTACAAGAGAGAAGGGAGGTACGGGGGAAGGAAGGAGATATGGAGGGAAAGGTGGGTGGGAGACTAGGATGGAGGGAGGTAGTGGGAGGGGAACCAGGATGTGGGGGAGGGACAGAGATGGAAGAGGGCAGAAGGGAGGAAGGGAAGGGAAATGGTGAGAGAGAGGTAGAGGGAAAGAGACAAAAGGGGTGAGGGACAAGGGTGCAGGAGGGATGTATCAAGGAGAGAAATGGGAAGGGAGAGTGGGGGACAAGGTTGGAGGGGAGGGGGTGCCAGAGGTGGATGGAGGTTGTGAGTGGTTGAGTGACAAGGGAGGAGGGAGGTAGGGGAGAAGAAAGGTTGGGGAGAGAGGGGAGGGTGGAGGGTAAGGGGAGAGGAAAGGGAATGGAAGGGAAGGAGGGTGGAGGGAGGTAGGGGGAGTACAAAGGAGTACAAAGGAAATCAAGCAACAACAGATCTAGTGACCCTTCTAGGTTGCTTGTCCTCCAAAACACTGAGGATCAAGTGTCCAAACAGCGGTTTAGAGTGGGTAAGGGAACATTGGAAAGGGAATTACTGCCCTGGAACTAATGTCCGTGGCAGGATTAGGAAGTTAGTAGGGGGCAGATGGGTTAGTAACTGAGGGGGGGATAAAATAAAGTTATTCATTTACAAACGCAGTCAGTCGCGGGTTTGATGCGAGATATTTGTCTAGGCGGAGTTTAAATGAATCAACGGTGATGCAGTCTATAACGTTTCGGGGAAGCCCATTCCACAAGTTGACAACTCGATTGAAGAAGAAATTCTTAGATTCGTGTGAGTTAAAAGATTTACCAATAATTTTGCAACCGTTTCCCCGCGTGTAATTAGATTGGTCGATAGTGAAGTACTTACTACAGTTCATATTGTCGATGCCTTTGATGATTTTGAACACTTGAATTAAGTCACCTCTTAATCTGCGCTGGGTTAAAGGAAATAGATTTAATTCTCTAAGACGCTCTTCGTATGGTTTGTTCTTTAGGCTAGGTATCATTTTGGTAACTCTACGTTGAACTCGTTCTAGCTTGTTTATATCTTTTTGGTAATAAGGGCACCAGGATTGAACGCAGTATTCCAGAAGAGGGCGGACTAATGAATTGTAAAGGGTTAGGATAACTTCTTTGGATTTATGCTCAAATGACCTGCCTATAAAGCCAATTATTTTGTTTGCCTTCTTAACAACTTCTGAACATTGTTGACTCGGTTTTAGGTTACTCGATATTGTTACTCCCAGATCGGTTTCTCTGTTTACATTCTTAAGCTGAGTGCCATTCATCGAATAGTTTGCTTTCTTATTTAGGTATCCGATATGTAGTACTTTACATTTATCCGCATTGAAACTCATTTGCCAAATTTGGGCCCAACATGACAATTTATCTAGATTGTGTTGCATATCGTCAACTTGTTCTTTTGAGAGTACGCTATTTGCAATTTTTGTATCGTCAGCAAATTTTGAGATTGTACAGGTGAGACCCTCATCTATGTCGTTGATGTAAATTAGAAAGAGAATTGGTCCTAGTACCGATCCCTGGGGTACCCCGCTACTTAGATATAGGGAGATAGGGATAGGATATAGATAGGGAGAGGGAGGATATGAGAGAAAGAGGAGTGGGTGGGCGGTAGGGGAGTGTAAGAGGAAGAGGGGGGGGGGGGAGGGTAGAAAACAGGGGTGGTGGAAGGTAGGGAAATGGAAGAGAAAGGGGAATTGGGTAACAGGGAATAAGGTAGGTAGGGGGAGAGGAAGGATATGGGAGAAAGAGGGGGCTGGAGGACGTAATGATGTATGCTTAGTGGTTGCTCTTCTATTTTATCTTGCTGTCATTAGATCTCCCCCTCTACTCCCTCTCCCTCTCTCTCTTTTATCTCTCTCTCTCTCTCAGCTTAAGAATGTAAACAGAGAAACCGATCTGGGAGTAACAATATCGAGTAGGCTAACCTAAAACCGAGTCAACAATGTTCAGAAGTTGTTAAGAAGGCAAACAAAATAATTGGCTTTATAGGCAGGTCATTTGAGCATAAATCCAAAGAAGTTATCCTAACCCTTTACAATTCCTTAGTCCGCCCTCTTCTGGAATACTGCGTTCAACCCTGGTGCCCTTATTACCAAAAAGATATAAACAAGCTAGAACGAGTTCAACGTAGAGTTACCAAAATGATACCTAGCCTAAAGAACAAACCATACGAAGAGCGAGCGTCTTAGATAATTAAATCTATTTCCTTTAACCCAGTGCAGATTAAGAGGTGACTTAATTCAAGTGTTCAAAATCATCAAAGGCATCGACAATATGAACTGTAGTAAGTACTTCACTATCGACCAATCTAATTACACGCGGGGAAACGGTTGCAAAATTATTGGTAAATCTTTTAACTCACACGAATCTAAAAATGTCTTCTTCAATCGAGTTGTCAACTTGTGGAATGGGCTTCCCGAGACGTAATAGACTGCAGCACCGTTGATTCATTTAAACTCCACATAGACAAATATCTCGCATCAAACCCGCGACTGACTGCGTTTGTAAATGAATAACTTTATTTTATCCTCCCCTCAGTTACTAACCCATCTGTCCCCTACTAACTTCCTAATCCTGCCACGGACATTAGTTCCCTTTCCAATGTTCCCTTACCCACTCTAAACCACTGTTTGGACACTTGATCCTCAGTGTTTTGGAGGACAAGCAGCCTAGAAGGGTCACTAGAACTGTTGTTGCTTGATTTCCTTTCTACTCCTTTGTACTCTCTCTCTCTCTCAGGACAATAAAAGGAGGTGGACATGATGTATGTCTTTTTGTTGCTCCTCTAGTTATTCTCTTGAACTCTGAAAGATTTTCTCTCTCTCTCTCTCTCTCTCTCTCTTTCAGTTGGGTATACAGAAGGAGGTTGTAGGTATTTACGTTTAATGCTGCTCTTTTAGAACTATCGTTGTAAATCACTTTACACTTCCTCTGCTACATCCCAGTCCACCTCAAATCACTGACCACCATATAAACTTTAATATAATATCTTCGCTCATAGCCCTCTTCGATCATCTCTTACTGGTTATACACAATATTGGAGCTCTTAGAATGAACTCAAATCACCTTTACACAATCATATCAATTGAACAATTGACATTAGGCCAAGTAGTGGGCATTTGGTTTGATAAGGAGCAGAGTAGCTGCTTTGGGCTGCAGGGACGAATTCACTCTCCTTTATCTTTTACTGAACCTTCTCTCAGAGATCTTTGCTTAATCCTACCTGAAATATTGCTGCCAAGATGTGCGGGCCGAGGACTTGTATACCTTTTACTTGCTTATGCGATGAAGGTTAAAAGTAGAAACTAGTGAAGTTTATTAGGAACCTTAGCAAAGTGTGTATGGGACATGATAGAGGAGGTGAAATAGAAGATATTGGTTATAATGGACAGTAGCATGATAAAGGTTGATTGTTTAATGTTATTTAACAGCCCAACCCACAAACTGAACCAGCTCCAGGACCCAATATGGCAACACTATAGCCTGTCCTTCATCAGAACAATGCAGCCTACAATGCCATGACACTTTCACTTTATAACATTTGCATGGACTGGGAATTGTGCCAGACAGTCCAACAAAGTCCATGTGGAATATCTGTCTGCAATATCTGGATCACTGGTCCATACTTTGCATATGATGCTGTGATCGTAGCTGAGACTCTGGAGATTCTTATTCTGTCTTTTTAGGCCTTGCAAGATGGGTTAAAACACTGGGCTTAATGATTGTTTATACTGAGATTATGTTCCAGCACTTGGTACCTGGTTGAATGCAACAGTACAATCTCCTCATAACTATGGCAAGAACTTCAATGTATTGGATAGATTAACTTATCTTGGTAGTGAAATCTATGCCAATGGTGTTTCAGACTACTATGTATATCGTTGTGTTATCCTATCATTTGGGGATATGGACTCTCTAAGCAAAAGCATAGAGTACTGTTCATCTGTATAAAGAAGTTACAAATGTGTAAGAGATTGGTGTTCCCCGACTTATCATATAGCTGTACAGGAATTAGTGTATTGAAAAATATAACCAAGCTATATGATATGGTACTCTGTGATAGGTGAATATGTTGGTTTGAACCGTTCAGGGAGCAAGCAGGATGCCAGTCAAAAAGAGGATGTCTGGAACATATTGTTACTTTACGATTGTTAATTGATTTTGCTAAAAAGAGGAAGTTAAAATTATTTATGACATTTGTTGATTTTTCAAAGGCTTATGACAAAGTACCACGGAATATTTTGTTCACAATATGAAATGTTTGGGGTGTGGAATGATAATGTTGGGTGCTTTAGTTGCCATGTACCGCTTTACACAGTGTCATCGGTACTGCTTTGTTGACTGCAACTATCAGGGTGCTACAAGGCTCCCCCACCTCTTGTCTCTTGTATCTTGTATGTGAATGAGTTAATTAAGACTATTAAGGAAAGTTGTGATATGGATGGGTTTTTAGAATGGTTGCAAATACTTGTACTCATGGATGATACCGTGCTTTTGGCTACTTCTAGAGAGAGTATGATGAGGAAAATTAACATATTGCTTCAATTTTTTAACGAGTTTGGGGTGGAAATTAATCAACAGAAGACCAAATTTGTTGGTATATCTGGTTCAAGAGAAGACTCAACCATTTGAAAGTGACAATGTAATGATTAATCCTTGTACTCATAACGTTTATCTAGGAAGCTTATTTACGTCAGATGGATCCACATCATCGGCAATCAGGGGTCATGCACGAGCGAAAACGTGTCATATCTTAAGATTTATCTCATTTTTTAATAAGAATAGAGAAATTCTCTTTTATGTTAAACGTAGTCTTTGATGCTGCCTTGATGTCATCCATCCTGTACGGTTGTGAGTCTTGGCTCGACAGTGACTTGAAACCAATTATTAAGTTATATAATTGGGGAATCAAACAGCTAATGGGGGTGCGTAGGTCTACATGCAACGATTTGTGTTATTTTGAGATAGGATACCCACCTCTTCCTGACCTTGTAAGACAAACAAAGAGGACATCTTTTAGAACTAAATGGCAAGAGACAGAAACCATGATTGATGACCCACTAATGTACGCAATGTTGAAGGCAACTAGTGTTAACAATAAAACTGGTAATTATATTAAACATTTGATCAGTGACGATATAGATGATATCGCCATAGCCCAAGAAAAACTAAAGACTGCAATTGTTCAGTCTGACTCATCTAGAAGACTTGCATACAAGTCTCTTAAATCCAGTTTTGAAATACATGAAGTTTATCGTTCTATGATATATAAATGTATACAGGACATCGTTTACTAGATTTCGGATAAGTGGACATTCTTTGGCAGTAGAAACAGGCCGATGGAATAGACGTGGAAGAGGCCGATTACCATTAGAAGAACGTGTGTGTCCATGTGGGGTTATACAGACTGAACTTCACGTGCTGGAGTCCTGTCCTATGTCACAATGTATTCGTCATACTTTTGAATTTGACAACTTAGATCAGTTAATAACCAAACCTAGTAGTATGATATGCGAGATTATCCTTAAGTTGCTTCGTATTTATGAATAATTTATGACTATCCATGGAATCTAAAGACGTAATATTATACGTTTGTTTATGTTTTGACTTGTCTGACCATTTATTTTCAGTTCAAGTTAATTTATATGGACTATTAAGTATTTCTTTATGTTTCCAGTATGTGTATAGTTTAGTAAGTATTTAATGTAGTTTTCTGTTACTACATGTAATGATTGTAATGACAAACTTGTGGTCAATAAACTTATCTATCTATCTATCTATCTATGACATGGTCACTCAACAAAGATTACAAGAGACCGGATGTCTATATTGTATTATTAACTGTACATCAAACCACCGTCTTTACTCTGAAACTGATTCCAAACATGCTAGTTGTATAGTTTATGAGTGGCTTGTATTCATGAAATTGACACTACTAACATAATACTATTGGTGGGTGAAACATTCAAATGGAAGAGACCTCGGGAAAGACCTTGTAAATCATAAGGAGATATTTCTGGGATGGGAACAGTTGTTGTCTTTAGCCTCGACCAGAGAAACCCATACGAGTGGAGTAAGAGATAAATAAAAGCCACACGCCATCAAGGTGGATAGAAACATACTATATATACAAAGGGATGTGAACAGCAACAGATCGACTGAGCCAGACGACGCTGCTAATTTTTAAGTAAACAGTTAAAATAGCACATGTATGTACATAACTATATTTACTTTGCTTCTGCTGCTATGCAATGAATTAAGTGTCGGTCTTACTCTATGAATACATCTAAGCATACTTTGAAAGACGTTACAGTTTAACTAATATTAACATCTCGTGGCGGCTTATTCCAAATGCTTAAGATGCGCAGTGTAAAAAGCGATGCTAAGCTTAATCTGACTTGAATTGCTGTCCTTCAATAATACAACCATTCCCCCTAGCGTGCATCAACTAGTAAACCATGAAGTGATTGTGAACATCCAGATTATAATGGCCCTTGGAAATTGTGTATACATTAAATAAATCTCTCCTAATTCTATGGTTTATGAGGCTAAATAAGCTTAGCTCTAAGACGCTCCTCATAAGGTATATTTCTCAACTTTGATATCCTGTTTATACCCATTCTTTGAACTATTTGTTTATACAGCCCGTGATCTATTGCATTACAGGGACCATAGAGCCTGTGCAATCCGTGTATCTATGTTATTCTGTATAATAACTATCTCTCTCTCTCTCCCACACACACACACACTTGTATACCAGGTCCAGGGTAGCACAACAGCACAATAAGGGGGTAATGAGGTGGCTCTAGTGGTCCCAGAGCTGCGGCCTTACACGCAAAACAACTCCCGCAATCACACCTACCTAACCTACACACATACATACACACACACACACACTCACATGCACCCACACACACTCACATACACACACAAGCTCACGAACACACACACCTTCACGCACGCACACACGCGCACTAAGACACTTACTTGTATTTGAAAACAATAACAAACAACATTGTGTGTGCTTGCCTGGTATTGCATCTGGGCAACATAAAGCAAATTCGAAGTTTTACTCATTACAGTACTACCTACAAAGGCTAATTATATATTTAAGCAGCCATTACATTATCAAAGCCAAATGTACACCCAGGCCGAATGCATCTGGGTGAAAACAAAAAAATATTCCTTCCACCCCTCTCTGCCTCAATCACTGCTTATAGGAGGAAAAACACATACTAGCAGGACAAATGCAACCAAACAGTTTCGGTGACAACATGTACCTTATTGAGTGGAAAGATCCAAGACATTTGTTTTCATAACTGTGTGGAATAAATAGTTTCGCCTTAAAAGAAGATGGTTAACATGTTGGTCGATGTTTTTAATTTATTAATTATGTTTCTAGTTTCCTCCATCAAGCTTTAAAACATCATCCATTAGATCCCCCTTGTAGACTAACTTTTAAATTTTTCGGTAGAAAATTTTCCCGGCCAAAGGCCGGTTCTTCCAAAATTACAGGCTCACTTTCGTTCGCCAGGAAAAAAATTGACACCTAAATAGCACGAAAGGCATTATTTTGTACAAGGAAATGAGGCGGAAGGTCTTTAAATCGACAAATTAATGGGGCAGACACCTTAAAATCTGAGAACTATTGGGCTAAAAATTAAGAATAAGGGGATCTAGAAAAACGACCCATCTCCTCTTAAGTTTTACCCCTTAACTCTTCCTTGTCTATAGACAATTCATTATACTTAGGCGAAAAATCCTGACCACTAACCTTTACACCTCAAAAATGGCTGGAACAATTGAGCTATTATTTCTACGATTTGGAAAGAGTCAGTCAGGGAAGAGGTGTGGAAATTTGTTCAGGTCCTTTTTTGAGTTACAGAGATTATTGATCAACACTTCTGGCCTAATGATAGCTAATAGTCTCTCGCCCCTCTCCTTCCCTCTAACCCCCGTATTAAGGGGGCCCACCTTGGTTGTTTTCTCTCTCTCCCTCTCTCTCAGGGTTGTATCCATTTGGTCCGATTTAGCCTACTGTTTTAAGACGTTTATCCCCATCCAGGTGTCGATTTTTTCCTGGCAAGCGGTAGCGAGCTAGCATATTTTGTATAATGTTTTTGTCAGCAAGATACATTTGTGCATTATTCGACGGAAAAATTTCTCCGGCGAAGCCGGATTTCTCCATACAATGCTGGCTCGCTACCGCTCGCCAGGTATAAATCGACACCAGGATGGGGGATAAACGTCTTAAAACAGTATGCTGAATGGGGCCGAATGGATACAAGCTAGAGAGAGAGAGAAAAGGAGAGAAAAACAGCAGGTCACCCCCCTTAAGAAAAAAATAGTTGCACTGCAAATACACTTATATAAGTAATGATGCGTATCAGACGAATTATGCTCAATACAAGTTTATAGGGACCGGTATTAATTTTATATCTAAAACGGTATTTCCATTATTTTCTGAAGAGCTCACAAATATTACATGAAGTAGATACATACATCCACAATAAGTAAGCTTTTATCGGATTTGTTTTTCTCTTTGGAGAATCGAAACTAGATTACTAACTCTAAGCAATAACAAAAACGAATCTATACCATTGTTCACTATTGCCATCTGTTGACTACCCTAGACCATTTATGATTCTATCACCAACATTTACGTTCATGTATTGTAGACAATCCTTGTTCGACCACTCAAATGGTTCATACAAAATTACAGACTTCGATTCTTCTACGTTGAAGAATATTGAAATTCAACTCCCTTACACATATCATGTGGCTGGGTATCTGTTATGCAGGTGAACCTACACAATTCAACTCCCTCACATATATCATGTGGCTGGGTATCAGTTATGCAGGTGACCCTACACAATTCAACTCCCTCACATATATCATGTGGCTGGGTATCTGTTATGCAGGTGACCCTACACATATATCATGTGGCTGGATATCTGTTATGCAGGTGACCCTACACAATTCAACTCCCTCACATATATCATGTGGCTGGGTATCTGTTATGCAGGTGACCCTACACAATTCAACTCCCTCACATATATCATGTGGCTGGGTATCTGTTATGCAGGTGAACCTACACAATTCAACTCCCTCACATATATCATGTGGCTGGGTATCTGTTATGCAGGTGACCCTACACAATTCAACTCCCTCACATATATCATGTGGCTGGGTATCTGTTATGCAGGTGACCCTACACAATTCAACTCCCTCACATATATCATGTGGCTGGGTATCTGTTATGCAGGTGACCCTACACAATTCAACTCCCTCACATATATCATGTGGCTGGGTATCTGTTATGCAGGTGACCCTACACAATTCAACTCCCTCACATATATCATGTGGCTGGGTATCTGTTATGCAGGTGAACCTACACAATTCAACTCCCTCACATATATCATGTGGCTGGGTATCTGTTATGCAGGTGACCCTACACAATTCAACTCCCTCACATATATCATGTGGCTGGGTATCTGTTATGCAGGTGACCCTACACAATTCAACTCCCTCACATATATCATGTGGCTGGGTATCTGTTATGCAGGTGACCCTACACAATTCAACTCCCCCACATATATCATGTGGCTGGGTATCTGTTATGCAGGTGAACCTACACAATTCAACTCCCTCACATATATCATGTGGCTGGGTATCTGTTATGCAGGTGACCCTACACAATTCAACTCCCTCACATATATCATGTGGCTGGGTATCAGTTATGCAGGTGACCCTACACAATTCAACTCCCTCACATATATCATGTGGCTGGGTATCTGTTATGCAGTTGACCCTACACAATTCAACTCCCTCACATATATCATGTGGCTGGGTATCTGTTATGCAGGTGAACCTACACAATTCAACTCCCTCACATATATCATGTGGCTGGGTATCTGTTATGCAGGTGACCCTACACAATTCAACTCCCTCACATATCATGTGGCTGGGTATCAGTTATGCAGGTGACCCTACACAATTCAACTCCCTCACATATATCATGTGGCTGGGTATCAGTTATGCAGGTGACCCTACACAATTCAACTCCCTCACATATATCATGTGGCTGGGTATCTGTTATGCAGTTGACCCTACACAATTCAACTCCCTCACATATATCATGTGGCTGGGTATCTGTTTATGCAGGTGACCCTACACAATTCAACTCCCTCACATATATCATGTGGCTGGGTATCTGTTATGCAGGTGACCCTACACAATTCAACTCCCTCACATATATCATGTGGCTGGGTATCTGTTATGCAGGTGACCCTACACAATTCAACTCCCTCACATATATCATGTGGCTGGGTATCTGTTATGCAGGTGACCCTACACAATTCAACTCCCTCACATATATCATGTGGCTGGGTATCTGTTATGCAGGTGACCCTACACAATTCAACTCCCTCACATATATCATGTGGCTGGGTATCTGTTATGCAGGTGACCCTACACAATTCAACTCCCTCACATATATCATGTGGCTGGGTATCTGTTATGCAGGTGACCCTACACAATTCAACTTCCTAACATATATCATGTGGCTGGCTATCTGTTATGCAGGTGACCCTACACAATTCAACTCCCTCACATATATCATGTGGCTGGGTATCTGTTATGCAGGTGACCCTACACAATTCAACTCCCTCACATATATCATGTGGCTGGGTATCTGTTATGCAGGGACCCTACACAATTCAACACTCCCTCACATATATCATGTGGCTGGGTATCTGTTATGCAGGTGACCCTACACAATTCAACTCCCTCACATATCATGTGGCTGGGTATCTGTTATGCAGGGACCCTACACAATTCAACTCCCTCACATATATCATGTGGCTGGGTATCTGTTATGCAGGTGACCCTACACAATTCAACTCCCCTCACATATATCATGTGGCTGGGTATCTGTTATGCAGGTGACCCTACACAATTCAACTCCCTCACATATATCATGTGGCTGGGTATCTGTTATGCAGGTGACCCTACACAATTCAACTCCCTCACATATATCATGTGCTGGGTATCTGTTATGCAGGTGACCCTACACAATTCAACTCCTCACATATATCATGTGGCTGGGTATCTGTTATGCAGGTGACCCTACACAATTCAACTCCCTCACATATATCATGTGGCTGGCTATCTGTTATGCAGGTGACCCTACACAATTCAACTCCCTCACATATATCATGTGGCTGGGTATCTGTTATGCAGGTGACCCTACACAATTCAACTCCCTCACATATATCATGTGGCTGGGTATCTGTTATGCAGGTGACCCTACACAATTCAACTCCCTCACATATATCATGTGGCTGGGTATCAGTTATGCAGGTGACCCTACACAATTCAACTCCCTCACATATCATGTGGCTGGGTATCTGTTATGCAGGTGACCCTACACAATTCAACTCCCTCACATATATCATGTGGCTGGGTATCTGTTATGCAGGTGACCCTACACAATTCAACTCCCTCACATATATCATGTGGCTGGGTATCTGTTATGCAGGTGACCCTACACAATTCAACTCCCTCACATATATCATGTGGCTGGGTATCTGTTATGCAGGTGACCCTACACATATATCATGTGGCTGGATATCTGTTATGCAGGTGACCCTACACATATATCATGTGGCTGGATATCTGTTATGCAGGTGACCCTACACAATTCAACTCCCTCACATATATCATGTGGCTGGGTATCTGTTATGCAGGTGACCCTACACAATTCAACTCCCTCACATATATCATGTGGCTGGGTATCTGTTATGCAGGTGACCCTACACAATTCAACTCCCACATATACCATGTGGCTGGGTATCTGTTATGCAGGTGACCCTACACAATTCAACTCCCTCACATATATCATGTGGCTGGGTATCTGTTATGCAGGTGACCCTACACAATTCAACTCCCTCACATATATCATGTGGTTGGGTATCTGTTATGCAGGTGACCCTACACAATTCAACTCCCTCACATATATCATGTGGCTGGGTATCTGTTATGCAGGTGACCCTACACAATTCAACTCCCTCACATATTCATGTGGCTGGGTATCTGTTATGCAGGTGACCCTACACAATTCAACTCCCTCACATATATCATGTGGCTGGGTATCGGTTATGCAGGTGACCCTACACAATTCAACTCCCTCACATATATCATGTGGCTGGCTATCTGTTATGCAGGTGACCCTACACAATTCAACTTCCTCACATATATCATGTGGCTGGGTATCTGTTATGCAGGTGACCCTACACAATTCAACTCCCTCACATATATCATGTGGCTGGGTATCTGTTATGCAGGTGACCCTACACAATTCAACTCCCTCACATATATCATGTGGCTGGGTATCTGTTATGCAGGTGACCCTACACAATTCAACTCCCTCACATATATCATGTGGCTGGGTATCTGTTATGCAGGTGACCCTACACAATTCAACTCCCTCACATATATCATGTGGCTGGGTATCTGTTATGCAGGTGACCCTACACAATTCAACTCCCTCATATATCATGTGGCTGGGTATCTGTTATGCAGTTGACCCTACACAATTCAACTCCCTCACATATATCATGTGGCTGGGTATCTGTTATGCAGGTGACCCTACACAATTCAACTCCCTCACATATATCATGTGGCTGGGTATCTGTTATGCAGGTGACCCTACACAATTCAACTCCCTCACATATATCATGTGGCTGGGTATCTGTTATGCAGGTGACCCTACACAATTCAACTCCCTCACATATATCATGTGGCTGGGTATCTGTTATGCAGGTGACCCTACACAATTCAACTCCCTCACATATATCATGTGGCTGGGTATCTGTTATGCAGGTGACCCTACACAATTCAACTCCCTCACATATATCATGTGGCTGGGTATCTGTTATGCAGGTGACCCTACACAATTCAACTCCCTCACATATATCATGTGGCTGGGTATCTGTTATGCAGGTGACCCTACACAATTCAACTCCCTCACATATATCATGTGGCTGGGTATCTGTTATGCAGGTGACCCTACACAATTCAACTCCCTCACATATATCATGTGGCTGGCTATCTGTTATGCAGGTGACCCTACACAATTCAACTCCCTCACATATATCATGTGGCTGGGTATCTGTTATGCAGGTGACCCTACACAATTCAACTCCCTCACATATATCATGTGGCTGGATATCTGTTATGCAGGTGACCCTACACAAATTGTTTCTTGAACTATCTCATTTCTAAACACGATAGTTATGTACAAAAAGAAGCAATTACGTAGAGCAACAGAACAATATAATATGAGGATAATTATACAGTAGTGACACTGGGAAGAACAACTACGAGGATGAACGGCCTTCAAGATAATTAAGGGGAGATGGGTCGTTCTTCTGATCCCCATTCTTCCTCATGTTTAGTCCCATTACTTTTCAGATTTTAAGACGTTCGGCCCATTAACTTGGCAATTTTATGACCTTTCGCCCCATTTCGTTGTCAATATTAAGACCTTTCGTGCTATTTAGGTGTCGAATTTTTCCTGGCGAACGATAGTGAGCCTGTAATTTTGAAAGAATCGGCCTTCGGCCGGGAAATTTTCTACCGACAAATTTACAAATTAATCTAGAAGAGGGACCTAATGGATATTTTGTTTAATTTTGATGAAGGTCTGGGGAGGAAACTAAACAAATAATAAATATATGAAATAATCCACCAAAGAATAAACCCATCTCCCCTTAAGAAAGACCTGCAGAGCGCTTAATCATACACTGACCTGCAGAGCGCTTAATCATACACTGACCTGCAGAGCGCTTAATCATACACTGACCTGCAGAGCGCTTAATCATACACTGACCTGCAGAGCGCTTAATCATACACTGACCTGCAGAGCGCTTAATCATACACTGACCTGCAGAGCGCTTAATCATACACTGACCTGCAGAGTGCTTAATCATACACTGACCTGCAGAGCGCTTAATCATACACTGACCTGCAAAGCGCTTAATCATACACTGACCTGCAGAGCGCTTAATCATACACTGACCTGCAGAGCGCTTAATCATACACTGACCTGCAGAGTGCTTAATCATACACTGACCTGCAGAGTGCTTAATCATACACTGACCTGCAGAGTGCTTAATCATACACTGACCTGCAGAGTGCTTAATCATACACTGACCTGCAGAGCGCTTAATCATACACTGACCTGCAGAGCGCTTAATCATACACTGACCTGCAGAGTGCTTAATCATACACTGACCTGCAGAGCGCTTAATCATACACTGACCTGCAGAGCGCTTAATCATACACTGACCTGCAGAGTGCTTAATCATACACTGACCTGCAGAGCGCTTAATCATACACTGACCTGCAGAGTGCTTAATCATACACTGACCTGCAGAGTGCTTAATCATACACTGACCTGCAGAGTGCTTAATCATACACTGACCTGCAAAGCACTTAATCATACACTGACCTGCAGAGCGCTTAATCATACACTGACCTGCAGAGTGCTTAATCATACACTGACCTGCAGAGTGCTTAATCATACACTGACCTGCAGAGCGCTTAATCATACACTGACCTGCAGAGCGCTTAATCATACACTGACCTGCAGAGCGCTTAATCATACACTGACCTGCAGAGCGCTTAATCATACACTGACCTGCAAAGCGCTTAATCATACACTGACCTGCAGAGCGCTTAATCATACACTGACCTGCAAAGCGCTTAATCATACACTGACCTGCAAAGCGCTTAATCATACACTGACCTGCAAAGCGCTTAATCATACACTGACCTGCAAAGCGCTTAATCATACACTGACCTGCAGAGCGCTTAATCATACACTGACCTGCAAAGCGCTTAATCATACACTGACCTGCAGAGCGCTTAATCATACACTGACCTGCAGAGCGCTTAATCATACACTGACCTGCAGAGCGCTTAATCATACACTGACCTGCAGAGCGCTTAATCATACACTGACCTGCAGAGCGCTTAATCATACACTGACCTGCAGAGTGCTTAATCATACACTGACCTGCAAAGCACTTAATCATACACTGACCTGCAGAGCGCTTAATCATACACTGACCTGCAAAGCACTTAATCATACACTGACCTCAGCACTGAAGATTGTGGATAGACTATGGCACTCCACACTAACCGGGAATATAAAGAAAACCAAATTACACATGGAAAAATCATATTAATACGAATTCTGAGCAATTGTATGTTTCTTTTCAACTTACAGTAAATTGACAAGTTCCCATCAAGATGTGTTCAGTTATGTTGAAGATTTTGGCGTGAAATATGGTGTTAGTTATATGAACTCGGTCTCAATATGATGCACAGACATAGTATAGTTTCATAGTTTTCCATTATTTATCGAGAATTAGGTGCTAGAGGATTCAATTTATCGCCAGCTGAAATGAAACAGAGTATAGTCACCCACAATTGCTCTCATTCCAACCAAAACTGGGATACCAAAATTACAGAGGAAATTGTTAGCCTTGCACTAATGCCAAGTGTACTCAATTTTGACTTTAGGCAACGGCAAGGCCTTTCGTTACAGTTTATAAATAATCTACGTTTACCCCTTCTGTACCGGCAATGTCTTTTTATCTTTACTCTGGCTACTATTAGACAATTTTATTCAGTTTCAAAAGGTCCTCCTGCAATTATTAGGGTATGAACTATCTTACCGACACCTGTTTACTAACACAGATCCTTCCTAAACTGCACAAAATCGTCTAAATGTAAGCAAGAATAAAAATAATGAAACGTCGCCGGTACAGAAGGGGTTAAGGTTGTCTATGGTTCTGTTCCTTGTCATATTCAAAATTTCATGGACAGATTCCAGAAAATTGGTATGACAAAATTAGTGTTTCTTGGGAACCGGAGCTTCAGGGTTAATAGTATAATAATGGAGGTCACGAAACGAAAATGTCCATATTTCTATATTTGCTTACGTTTTAACATAATTCATATGTCATTATCAGTGGTCTGACAACAACAAACTGAAAATATATTAACATTTTAACACTTACAAAATTAGTACAAGTCAATTACATGAAAATACGAGTACAGGAGAAACATTAAATATTTAAAGGGGATATTAAGCCGGGAGTAGAACAAAATAGCAAATATTAGAGGATATTATGGGAGGGCTTAATTTCCAGCTGTAAAGAGATTCTAAAAGTATATTGCCAACGTAGTGATACTATAATTTTAGAATATTTTCACATTTCGAAATTTAAACTCTCCCCTGTACGGTATCATTGCATCCTCTAAACTTTGCCATTATTGAGTTTGCTTCCCGGTTTAACATCATTTCATTATTTAAGTTTTTTCCTGTACTCGTACTTTCATATACATGACTTGTAATGATGTGTTAACCCCTTCACTACCATGACGTAGTTTTCATCCTATTCTGGTTACCATTCGATGTTTTCTTTAGTTTGTGATCTACCTATACGACTCAAATGGGTAAATACGATCTCAATAAACCCTCTTAGTAACATAGACCCTTCTTAAGCTGCATATAATCATCTAACTATAGCCAGCATCAAAGGTAAAGAGACGTCATGGTGCTGAAGAGGTTAACCCCTTGACTCATAGTGAACCCTTCATAACACCTCTAGCAACATGGTCAGGCTCCCATGCCCTCCATTGTGAAGCAAACATTACAGATATGTTCACCTTTTATCTCCTATCCAGAGTGAGGTTTGGCATCCTCTACCCAACCTTACCCGTTTCTGTCTGTCTCTTTTACTGTCCTACTTTTCCTTCTGGGGGCGGTAGACTAGGGTTTCTCCTCCCTTTGTAGACTTCACCTATTAGACGAGACAGAGGAAGGGGCGAGGGAACACTAAAGTGATCCCGGAGCCTAAGAATTGGAACTTTAAATGTTGTTTCTGTTCAGTCTTTGTCTCTATTCGGCCACCCCCAGCTATGAGGTATGTACCTGGGTATATACAGTACAGTACATACATACATATACATCTCCTTCTTACACATATAAACAACATGGTGGAGGTTGACCGACCTCTCTTATTGCAGGGTATCAAGCTCTCCCCTCTGTTCTCCATTAGTTTACCGATGGCCCCTTGTAAGTTAATATATCCTTGTTATTATGGTGATGTTTGGTTCGTCTCTCACCCTCCATCCTATTCCTATCTTACCTATCTATCTCTACTACTTCTATCTATTTATTTTCCTCCACCCCCTTTCCCTCGTTTTCCCCTACATCCTCTCTCACATACCCTCTCTTTCCCTCCATCCCTTCTCACTCACCCTCCTTCCCTTCCCCTCGTATCCCCTCTCACCTACCCTCTCTTTCCCTCCATCCCTTCTCACTCACCCTCCTTCCCTTCCCCTCGTATCCCCTCTCACCTACCCTCTCTTTCCCTCCATCCCTTCTCACTCACCCTCCTTCCCTTCCCCTCGTATCCCCTCTCACCTACCCTCTCTTTCCCTCCATCCCTTCTCACTCACCCACCTTCCCTTCCCCTCATATCCCCTCTCACCTACCCTTCCTCCTTTCCCTACCCTCCCTTCTCACTCAAATGTATTTCCCCTCCGTCCATCTCCTTTCCCCTCCATCCCCTCTTACTCACCCTCCCTCCCTTCCCCGCATTGCACTTTCTATCTCTTCCATCCCTTCTCACTTAACCTCCCTTCCTTTACTTCTCCTTCACATCTCTACCCACCCAACCTCCCTTCTCTTTTATCCCTTCTCCTCAACTCCCCTTCCTCCCCCCCCCCCTCCCCAGCCTCCATCTCTTCTCACACACTCCCTCAGTTTTCTCTCCTTTACTCCCTTTCTCTCCAGCCATCTTTCGTTCTCCTTCCCCTCCCTACCAATTATCTCTCTCTCTCTTTCTCATACTCTATCTCTCTCTCTCTCCTCTCTCTCTCTCTCTCTCTCTCTCTCCTCTCTCTTTCTTACTCTCTCACACACACACACACACTTCGTCAATTCAAATCCTTTTTTATCATCCATTTCAATACCTACTTGTTTTTATCCTCTCTTGTTGACCAGCTTCGGTAGTTGTATTTCCTCCACAGTGTCCTTACAGAGAGAAGACCCTAACTTTGTGATCAGTCTAGTACACCCTGGGAAGCTATAAATGGGCTTCACAGCTCCTCCATCACAAATGTCTTTTAGTCTAGTTCTTTAAGATTCAGTAATTAAATACATACCCAGGAGTACAGTAGCGCTAATAAGTCATGCTCAGAGGTTTATACGTTTGGCTCGCTCTGTGCTGTATTATTGCCTGTCAGATGTTGATTAGGGTGGGTAAGTGTAGGAACATGTTTGTATATCTTGCTTGAATTGCAGACATCATGTTTAGATATGGCTGATACCAAACATTGATCAAAATTCACTGGGTGCCGTGAATCACTGATTTGGCCGACTGTAAATACATAGATGAATAAACATTATATAAGATGTATCAAACTGAATACATATAATGGATACATAAATATTTCACAGTATGTGCGTAGATATATGCATGTTTGTATAAATTTCATACATTTCACACATACATAAACATAAACTATAAGAAAGTATATATATATATACTGTATATATATATATATTGTATAAAGTATATATATGTATATATATATATATATATATATATATATATATATATATATATATACTATATATATATAACAAATTAGGAAAGAGGAATTTCTAAAACACGAAAAACGAAGCATATTATTTTGTATTTAACAAAATAAATGGTATCCAGTCTTCAAAATGCTTAAAACCAAGACTTATGATAGAGTAATAATAAGATGTTTAAGCGTATTTGTATGATATACTTTATATTTCAAGGTATGTAGTTAAATGCGGTTCATCTATCCCATACCAACAAATAGTAAATATATACACTCATCATTAATTGAAGTAAATAGCTGTACGGGGAAATGTTGTATTACTCCCTAGACCTCCATCAAGCTTAACAAAATACAACCCCCCCCCCCTCCGTTTTTTTTTTAGTTCGAACATCTACCGGCCGAAAGCCGGATTCTCCTATAATCGCGGGCTCGATATCGCTCACCAGGAATAATTCAAAGCTTTAATGGCACGAAACTTCTTAACATTGACTAATAAATGGGGCGAACGCCTTAAAATTTCAAAACTAAATGTACTGGTATATATAAACTCAGGTACATAACCCATATAGCTGGGGGTGGCCGCCTCGAGATGGAACCCAAACAGAAATAGTATTTATAGTTCCAATACTTTGGGTCTGGCACCACTTTCATGTTCCCTCGCCCATTTATCTGTCTCGTCTAGTAGGTGAATTTTACAAGAGGAGGAGGATTCTCAGCCTTCCGCCCTCGAAGTAGGAAAAGTAGTACATGAAAAGACAGACAGAAACGGCTAAGGTTAGGTAGACGATGGCAAACCTCACACTGGACAAGACCAGCCCTCACCTACAAAACTAATGGGGCTAAAATTAAGGGAGAAAGGGCTCCATATACAGTATATACCCTTAATACAGTATATCTTAGGCACATCATTACAATCACATCACCATTGTTATACCACAACAAATAGCAATTAAATGGTATCTATTATATTTAACTGTTCATCCAGGAGCTATCATTTATCGCTCCCAATAATCCAAACTAAACATATTAAAAAAAAAAAAAAAACGGAGACTGTGAAGGGAGGATAGGTCGCTTCTGGTAGTACTTTAGGCTCCCATCTGGACTATTATATTTTTTCGGCAAACTCTAATGGGGTAATTGTTCGGGGGGAGAGGGTGTGGGGGGGCAGTAGAGAGAGGGGGAGGGGGACAGAGGGAAAAGGGAGCAAGAGGGGAGAGGGAGGAGGAGGAGGAGTACAAAGGAGTACAAAGAAAATCAAGCAACAACAGCCCTAGTGACCCCTCTAGGCTGCTTGTCCTCCAAAACAATGAGGATCAAGTGTCCGAACAGTGGTTTAGAGTGGGTAAGGGAAAATTGGGAAGGGAACTACTGCCCTGGAACTAATGTCCGTGGCAGGATTAGGAAGTTAGTAGGGGACAGATGGGTTAGTGACATAGCACAGATATACTGTAAGTGATCTTCCGTATATCTGGGAAAAAGAGAGTAACGTCTTAGTAATATATACTGTATACGCAATAATCTTTGATGAATCTGAGGGGGGAATAAAATAAAGTTATTCATTTACAAACGCAGTCAGTCGCAGGTTTGAGTGTAACAGCGCAGTTTGAGCGACTGTACACTCTAGGGTAACTCATATAATCACTTGTATAACTTTCACCCTTATAACATTTATTCACTTACTTAAGTATACTACTGTACATTCTAGTTGGGAATGATCTCCCTATAGATAGATCGTCTCTCCCACCTATAGAAGGACTTGGTACAATTCTTGCAGAGTAAGCAAGCGTTCCCACGGTCTTCTTAAAGTATTGCAGCAACTCCAATATGATTGCTAGCAACATGTATCGTATGACTCCACACTGGTCAGAAGCCGGCACGCTCGAGCCTCCAGGCATTGAGCAGTAGCAGAACAGCCAGCCATTAGGAAGGTTAACCCTTCATGCGGCCGTGGTAATTAATACAGTGACATAGGGGAGGTGTGGTGGAGTGGTCTTGCCACTGGCCTGGTAATCCAAAGGTCCCGGGTTCAAATCCCGATGTATCAATGGGAAGATATTATTGGGATGGAATTTGTGCTGTACCTAGTATCAGTGCATTACCACAAGCCCACCGAAACGTCAATAAAATACCCTCATTGTTCCCTGATTAAATAGCACTGTATGAATATTCCCATATTCAAAAATCATAGGGGTGCAATGCCTGGTGAGTTATCTGCTCAACAGGTGGCGTTGTGTGTGTGTAAGTGTGAGAGTCCGAGTGTAGGGGGTGAGACAGTGAAGCACAGGAACGAGGTGGCTTCAGAGATGGGGTCGTTTCAGGCCATGAGTGAGCACCGTGCCTCATGTGAAGGCAAGATGGCAGGTGCTCGTTGTACTCTACGTGCTTCACATGTCTCACTCCCTAGACTGGAACAAGACCTCACGGGCTTCACTGTTCATTGTAAAGCGGTGAATGTTAAGGCTCTCAGCCTGTGCCCGGAGGGAAGTAAGTTGGAATATAGAAAAAAAAAAAAAAAAAATACAGTGACAGTGCAATAATTAGTTTGTGTACCATTATATATTTCGCTATTCTTATTCTTTAGTCTTTTACAGGAAAGATTATAATCACAGGAATATAGGTCAATCTAATTGCTTTTATAATATAGTGCAAAGCTGTAGGTATTTCCCAGTCGGGTAGCTACAATACCTACAAAGACAATCAATAACTCAAACCCTCCTAAGCATAATCAATTTTGTTGGTAAATAAACCATAGAAAACCCAACAGTGTCTTTACTTCAAATCAATACCTTAACAAGTTACCTTTCAACATGTTTTTACAGTGAAAACCTCAACTACAAGCATAATCAAGGACAATTAAGGTAAGAGGTAAAAAGGGCAACCATAAAGTCACCGCTACATGAGACAAGATATTTGTCTAAGCGAAGTTTAAAAGAATCAACGGTGCTGCAGTCTATAACGTCTCGGGGAAGCCCATTCCACAAGTTGACAACTCGATTGAAGAAGTTCTTAGATTTGTGCGAGTTATAAGTTTTCCAATAATTTTGCAACCATTTCCCCTCGTGTAATTAGATTGGTCGATAGTGAAGTACTTACTACAGTTCATGTTGGCAATGCGTCTGATTATTTTGAACACTTGAATTAAGTCGCCTCTTAATCTGCGCTGGGTTAAAAGAAATAGATTTAATTCTTTAAGACGCTCCTCGTATAGTTTATTCTTTAGGCAAGGTATCATTTTGGTAACTCTACGTTGAACTCGTTCTAACTTGTCTATAACTTTTTGGTTATAAGGGCACCAGGATTGAACGCAGTATTCCAGCAGAGGGCGGACTAAGGAATTGTAAAGGGTTAGGATAACTTCTTTGGATTTATGCTCAAATGACCTGCCTATAAAGCCAATTATTTTGTTTGCCTTCTTAACAACTTCTGAACATTGTTGACTCGGTTTTAGGTTACTTAATATTGTTACTCCCAGATAGGTTTCTCTGTTTACACTCTTAAGCTGAGTGTCATTCATCGAATAGTTTGCTTTCTCATTTCGGCATCCGATATGTAGTACTTTACATTTATCCGCATTGAAACTCATTTGCCAAGTTTGCGCCCAACATGACAACTTATCTAGATTGTGTTGCATATTGCCAACTTGTTCTTTTGACAGTATGCTATTTGCATTTTTTGTATACTCAGCAAACTTTGAGATTGTACAGGTGAGGCCCTCTTCTATGTCGTTGATGTAAATTAGAAAGATAATTATAGAATAGAATAGAATAGAAATATTTGTATTTAACCAAAACAAATATTTATACATTGTAAATAAAGTACATATATCATATTGTTAAATGGCTGAGCCTTATGAGAGTAAACTCTTAAAAAAGGCACATACATGTTTTTGCTTCGAGTTGAATCGAACACAATAATTGCACTCATATTTTGGCTAATACGGTACATAAACATATTGCACATATATATACCAATACACACACCCACATATACACGCGCATTGCATATACATTCAGAGATACACAAGCATGTACACATGAATACACAATTTTGCACACTCATCTACATACCGTGAAGTACACACACTCGAAGCCTGTACATAGATTCAAACACAATGAATCACTTACATAAATATGCACTTATACACATATAGCAGTTAGTAATATTACTCTTCATTCATACTAACATATAATTTTTCCTACAAATTCACACACATAACATATATTTACATGTTTATACATACCGTATATTTACTACCATGCTTACACACAATTCAAAGACATAAGCATTTGCTTATCTGTTCACTCAAGCATGTTTACATAATCACATACCGGTACATTTACATGCACGTTTTCGCATGTACTGTAGAATTGGTCCCAGTACCGATCCCTGGGGTACCCCGCTACTTACATACTTACATTGGTCACACAGAAATCACAAACAAGTGAAATCTTTGTCACCATTCCTGCCTGGGCATCTGCATATCTCGGTAAGCCGCAGCGTCTTAGCAAACAGTCTGGCACAACCTCGCTACATCACCTATTGTGCTACACTCTAATTAGCTGTGGAGACATAGAGACCAACCCAGGCCCCAGCTCAACGTTGAAGAAACCTCACCACAAATCAAGTAAGGCAGACACTGACATTTCAACAATCCCTAGCAGAATTTTTTTTTATAACAAACTGGCAACTGAACCTCCGCTCTCGCTCACACACACAAGCCAGCCACCACCTCAACGCCACCACTCCACCAACACAACACTACCCTCAGCGGTACCATCAATACCACAGATATCGGCGACCCAAGTAGCACAACATGCAACAAGAACAACTATAAAAGCAGGTAGCACTCGCAAACACATCACCAGTGAAGCAGCAACAACGGACAACGAAAACAACAACAACAACAGCAAACAACCACAGTGCCACCGCGGGGAGTGTCCCCCGCCCTCTCTCGCACGCCCAGCTGATCGACCCGGACCAAACCACACCTCCAGACGTACGATAAACAGTAAGAGAAAACTATGTATAGTCTGAAATATTGGATTCAACAATAAGAGTACACTTTTACAATGCAACAGTTGTAATGAAATTGTTCATAACCGATGTACTTACATTAACAGTATAAACGAAGTTGAATGTGTTAAATGTAGGAACTCAGCTGTACAACATCGCGCACCCACTTGCTTTGTTTGTGAATCTCTCATAACACGACGTCAGAAGATCCAAAACTGTGTAAAATGTAAAAATGTAGCTCACATGAAGTGCATCTCTAAGAAAACCAACAGTGAAGAACGGGAATACCTATGCAATAAGTGTGCCTTGCATTCATTACCGAATATTAATGTAAATGAACCAAGTATTAACAACTCAGAATCCAGCCAGGACACATTCAAAATCAAAGATGAATACAGAGTGTTCACCAACAAAGGGCTCCATCTTATCCACATTAACGCCAGATCAATGTACCATAAATTGTCAGAAATAAACTTGTTAGCTAATAAGGCCAAAGCTTCAATAATTGCAATCAGAGAAACCTGGCTGGATTCAAGTATAAACGATGGTGAAATAAACATTCAAGGTTTTAACATGGTTAGGAATGATCGCAATAGGCAAGGGGGAGGAGTATGTCTGTATGTAATAAACAACCTCACACACACAACTAGGACCGACCTCCATGTAGAAAATCACGAAGCTCTGTGGATCGACCTACACCTGCCGAGGACAAGACCCATCACAATTGGGGTGTGCTATAGGCCACCAGACGACACACAATTCTTGACCAAATTTGACCGAACTTTGTCATCGCTAGACCCTCGGAATGAATCCATTATACTAGGCGATATTAACCTGTGTTACAAACAACGAAATAATAGGCTTGTACGGGAATATAGGCACATACTGACAATGCACAATCACAAACAACTCATCACAACCCCCACACGTATCTCTGAGAACACTGCCACAATATTAGACCACATAAACTCTAACAGAGAGGACAAAATATCCCAATCAGGGGTTATACAGACTGGGATAAGTGATCACTTCGTCACATATTGCACACGGAAAACCACAAAAAATTACCCTAGAGAATCACAAGGTTATCAAAACAAGGTCACTCAGAAACTACAACAAAGAAACATTTCTGGACATTTTATGGAATACAGACTGGTCCCCAGTGTTTGGAAGTACAAACGTTAATGACGCATGGGTTGGCTTCAGAACCATCATCACAAACATCCTAGACGAAATAGCTCCTCTGAAAGACATACGAATTAAAGCAAGGTCAGACCCATGGATCAACAATGACATACTACACCATCTGGAGCACAGAGACAATCTGTTAAAATGGCTAGTGAAACATAGACAGGATCAAAGTCTGAAACATGAGTTCAACAGGGCCAGGAATAAACTTAGTAGATAAATAAAATCAGCAAAAATTAATTATTTCCACAATAAGGCAGAGGAATATCAGAATAACCCAAAGAAACTATGGAGGCACCTAAAAACAACAGGCTACAGCAACAAGGCAAGGGATTCGTCTAACACTAATATTGCTCTCAACATTAACGATCAGGTTTGCCACGATAAACAACAAATTTCAATCTACTTCAACTCCTTCTTCACCTCCATAGTAAACACACTTGCACAGAACCTACCGCAACCTCTCAATAAATACACGACAACAACGGCCACCTTTCGAAATTTCTACAGAGATAAAGGCATACACCCGAACACATTTGGATTGCAAAATGTTACACCAAAATACACTTTTGACGAGCTCTCTAACCTAAAGGTACATAAAAGCACAGGACCAGACAAAATTCCTGCCAAATTTCTAAGAGATGGAGCCATTGGTATAGCAGATCCCCTAACTCACATCATCAACCTGTCAATTAACACCAACACTGTACCTGCTGAACTGAAGGAAGCTATTGTAACCCCTCTATTCAAGAAAGGAAATAAACTAAAAGTTGGCAACAACCGACCAGTTAGCATATATGTATTGTATCAAAAATATTTGAAAGAGCGGTATACACCCAAATTGAACACTACCTCAAAGAAAATTATCTATTCTATAAGTTTCAATCAGGTTTCAGATGCATGTACTCGACAGACTCCTGTCTCATCCACTTAACAGATCACATTCGTCAAAAATGTCTGAAGTTAACTACACCGGTATGGTTCTTCTTGATCTACAAAAAGCGTTTGACACAGTAGACCATGATATCCTATGTAATAAACTACAAGCAATGGCATTGGGTCGGTGAACTGGTTTCCAATCTTATCTTAGTGGTAGAACACAAAGAGTCAAAATTGATGATAATATATCTGATCCTATGCCAATTAACTGTGGGGTCCCGCAGGGAAGCATCCTTGGTCCCTTACTCTTTCTCTGTTATGTGAACGACATGGAACTGAGCGTCTCGTGTAAACAATTACTGTATACTGACGACAGCGTGCTTCTGGTTTCAGGAAAAGACCCAATAAGTATTGCCGCTACACTTTCCAAAGAACTAGAATCATTTAGTAAATGGCTAGTAAACAATAGACTATCTCTTCACCTGGGCAAGACGGAAGCCATCTTATGTGGAACAAAGCGCAAACTGAAAGACATTGCGGGCTTCTCGGTCAACTGTAATGATATTCCTATAACAACAGTGTCACAAGTTAAATATCTCGGACTAAAACTGGACTCGAGTATGTCAGGTGAAACAATTTTGGAATCTATCCTGAGTAAGTGTAGAGCACGTATAAAATACCTGTATAGACACGTGGGATGCTTGCCAGCAGCGACCAAAAAGACCCTTTGCCAAGCGCTTGTTCAATGTAATTTTGATTATTCTGTGTCATCCTGGTACTCTGCATCATCTAAGTCAGCACAGCACAAACCTCAGGTCACTCAAAATAAAATGGTTTGGTTCATGCTGAACCCAGGACCCAGATCACATGTTGGCCAGGAATAACTTCAGTCACTAGGTATGCTCAATGTCTCTGACAGGGCCAAACTAATCAGGCTCACTAATGCCTTCAAAATCTTCTATGACAGAGCTCCAGAGTATCTAAAGAGTGATTTTGTTAAAGCAAATGAGAAGAGTGGACATAATACAAGAACCAGGATGTTTAATTTTAAGGTCCCGAGAATCCAAGGACAGGGTAAGCAAACATTCTTCTTCACTGCCATCAAAGACTGGAACGACCTACCCCAGTCAGTCCGTGAAAAGAGAACACTGTATTCCTTCAGACGTAGCCTGAAGGAACACCTGAACCGGACAGCTCCGAGAAGGGAGCACCAAGCTTATGTCTACTACTAAATACGACATAAGAGATAGGCAAACCAAACTGAAATGATTACTGATTACGAATTACTGATATTTACTATAGAATGTAAGGTATCTTAAAATAACCCCCTAGAAATACTTTCTCTAAAGTATCTATTTCTTTATCCTCCCCTTTTCCCCAGCTAACCTAATCCCACAAGGACCCCAATGGAAATACGCCTAATGGCCTTATTAGGCTATCCTTAGTTGGAATTATGCAAAGCTGGTACATGTCATATTTGTAACATACTATGTGGTACCAACTCTGTAAATTGGTAACTGAATAAATATTATTATTATTATTATTATGTCCATGTAGATGCCTTACCGTATATGACTACTCTTTGCTTTCTGTTGCTGAGGCAATTTTCTATCCATTTCAACACACCGTCTTGTATTCCATGCACTTTTAGTTTTAGCAGTAAACGTTTGTGGGGAACTTTGTCAAAAGCCTTTTTTTAAATCAAGGTATATAATACCTACAGCATTACTCTCATCATAGAGGTTGAGGATATCGTGGAAGAAGTCTAAGAGGTTTGTTAAGCAGGAACGTTTGTTACGAAAGCTGTGTTGAGTATCTTTAAGTATGTTATTTTCCTCTAAGTGATGTACGAGTTTGTCTCTTATGAGTGTTTCTGGCATTTTACATACAACTGATGTCAAGCTAATTGGACGATAGTTACTGGGCAATCCCTATCCCCTTGGGGGTATGAAGGTCCGCCATTTTTAGTGGAGAAAAGAAAATGCCCCACGAATCTAACAGTGTATCGTTCTACACGTCGACTAAAAGGGGGAATAATGCACCGATGAAATCCTCCTGCAACAGTGGCGATGCTGGAAGAGCTGCAGATGGAGGAAACTAATCTTCTGCCCCGCTGCCCTCTCACAAACGGATCCCACTATAACCGTAACCTCCTCACGGGGAAAAGTGGCTCCTGGCACTACCTGATGCGGGCGGGGACTCCCATAAAGGGCATCTTATGCCAACTACAATGACCACAACAACAATAGTGTTACCCAATGCCTAGCCATTCGTTATGATAAATTATGCTGTTTCTTTTCAACTGACGATAAATTGAATCCCTTGGCAGTAAATTTCTTGGTAACAAAAATTTAAAATATGATACTTCTATATGACTGCTTCATATTAACACTCAGGCCGCGGGGCCCGTCATATGTCAGGCGAGAGAACCATGGCCACCCCTGTAGGGCCTGACATATGTTGGAAGGGATGTTGAGCATATTATCGGCTCTGAGAGAGAGTCCACGCGTTGGGAGGACGATAGGCGGGCTCTGACCGCTCGGCACGGACCGAGTGCCGCGACTGACGTAACCTCTGCACCATTCCACACCCCCGGCCTCGCGAGACCAAGTAAAAATTCTGGAAATTACCGTATTTTAGGGGTTTTGCCCTCGTGTTGCGCGATTGTTGCAAGAGATCCCGTGGTCGTACAAGGAAGATTCAGGTGTCATTGAAAATCTCTATTATCGCCCTTTCACTGATACATAATTGTATTACGCTCTGGCTCTTGTTTATGCATGAAAAAGAACATGGAATGAAGCTGGTTTTGGGTAAATATGCCCGCCTGCCAGGTAGTAGAAGTTACAAACATTCCCGTTTGACAGGGGTTTAAGACCCAAGTGTTTTTTTTTTTTTTTTTTTTTTTGTTTTTGGGGGGGGGTTTGTTGTTGTTTTCTATGATTCCAACTTACTTCCTCGTCGGGCATAGGCTGAGAGCCTTAACATTCACCGCTTGCACAATGAACAGTGAAGGCCCGTGCGGTCTTGTTCCAGTCTAGGTGAGTGAGACGCAGGTGTAAGGCACGTACATAAGTACAACGAGCGACGCGCCATCTTGCCGGTCCACATTAGGCACTGTTGCTCACGGGCTCATGGCCCGAAACGACCCAATCTCTGGGAAGCCACCGGGTCGTTCCCGGTGCTTCACTGTGCTCACCCCCTACACTCGGACGGGTGGCCTCACACTTGGAAGGCACACACAACGCCACCTGTTGAGCAGGATACACTCACCAGGCATGTGGGGCAAGGCCGGGCCTATATGCATGAGTTTGAATATGGGAATACTCATACAGTGCTATTTAACCCTCCTCTAGCGGGTGCTCTGTGGCCGTTTTGGGCCTTTCTTGGCCGTTCTGACTGCTGAAGTTCAACGCATCTGTATGAAAGGGGGAACTGTGAGCAGGTGTGTGTCGGGGCGGCTGAGGAAGACTGAGGGTGGAAAAGGGGGTGCGTGGCTAGCACAATGGGTGACGCCACATACAGCTACGTGATGCACTGCGTGGATCCTGACAAGTGTTTACCTCGAAGATGGAAGTTTAGGGGGGCAGATTTTTGGGCTACCTGTGGCTGCACGGTGTTAGCGAACTATTTGTGGTTACCACTGTCATCCTCACGCGCGGTGGGGGACAATCTATCTTATTCTAGTTACATTATAGTTGATCTTATTGTACCAGTACCTCCCTACAATCAACCTAGTTGTTCCCCAATTCGTCCCTCCGCCACGACCATTTCAAAGTCCAAGTCTCTCACTCTTGTCCTCTGTAGCTGGGAGGTCCTTGTACCCCTGAGACATAGGAGTGCAGACCTGAGAAGAGAGAAAGAGAGCCGGCATCTCATCCAAGTTATGACTTGGCTTCTATGCTGGCGCTTTTTCTCCGATATTTGTTCAGCTAATCTGGCATAGAAGACACTTGCAGAAGGTCCCATACCTCCCGACGATGAGAAGACCAGAGGAGTAAAGCTTCCTTGATCCCTGTTCAAAATTCTTTCTTCATAAGCGCGTTTTTTCTCACTTTCGTTTCTCAAGTATGCCGCCTTGTGTCCTCGCTCACGATATGTTTGTGCTCTTGGGTTGAAGATTCTGATGTCGAAAAAAGCCTGTTGTCCCCTCGTCCAAAAACCTCGAGCACTTACGTCCACTCTTGCTTCATTTGAAGTATTTGCAGTATTGTGGGCCAAGCGCTGTCCGTCCATAGGCAGAAGTTCCGGTTCGATTCTGACATCATGGCACACCTCGTCCAGCATTTGTGCAGTGATGTCTCGTACTTCATCATGCCGGATACAGATGAATCCTCCTTTCTTACAAGTCATACAGTGGTCTGAGTTGTTTATTTCACCACATGCACATTTCAGCGGCAGGGTCGAAACTGGCCACCCATACCTCAAGGCTACGGCATCATTGAATTCTAGTTTATTTACATACATACACACACTCACTCACTCACTCACTCACTCTCTCTCTCACACACCCAGCTGTTGGTCGTCTTGTCCACTAATTGTAAAAGTTGTAGAAAACACCGAGTCCAGGTGGGGAGGGTGATGGGGGCAGGAGAGAGAGAGAGAGAGAGAGAGAGAGAGAGAGAGAGAGAGAGAGAGAGAGAGAGAGAGAGAGAGAGAGAGAGAGAGAGAGAGAGAGAGAGAGAGAGAGAGGCCATCAAGAGAGTGTGTGTTTGCCATGAAGCAGAAGTTATTGAGGTAAAAGAGAGCTGTTTTATCACATCCTAAATCACACACACACGCACACTCCAGATTGCACCCACACGCACGCACAGACACACACAATAACAAAATGTGTATAGATAATTTTCTCACAGATACACACGCCTCCAAATATACGTACAGTTGGGGTCATAATTCCCTTTCCACCCCTCGATCCCTAAACCATAGATCTGGCAGCGCTGGGTGAGCGACCGACTTTCTCACACAGATAATCAGACTCAGGTGGTCAGCTCAAGTCTGATTATCTGTGTGAGAAAGTAGGTCGCTCACCAGCGCTGCCAGATCTATGGTTTAGGGATTGAGGGGTGGAAAGGGAATTATGACCCCTATGTACATACTGTACAGTTGGTCAAAGTTCCAGCTGACCCACCCTCGCTCTGGGGCTCGCAAAATTAGGTGGCAATACTGGTGTTGTGGTGCAGGGATACCACTTGCCATTAATGTGTTACCTGTGTCTGTCCTGTATATTACTGCAAATTAGACTATGTAATGTTCACGTTGTGAAGACTAAATGCTCCTTCATTAAGCAGCCACCAATAAAACATAAATATGTATTCTTATAAAATCGAGTAAAGTATGTTGTGGCAGCCAGCAGGTTTTATATGCGTTGCCAATCAGTGGATATAATAACTTGAATATTTAAGCAAATCTACGAACTTTGGGTGAATGTTCGGGATAATACATAGCGATGTATATTTGAGATAGGCTTACTTTCCCTTGTTTAGTATATGTTTTAACAATGATATTGCCGAAATCAGATCTACCAATCCCAATCTTTGGAAGACACACCTCCTTCCTACACCAGTATTGCCAGATAATTCTGCGAGCCCCAGAGAGAGGGTGGGTCAGCTGGAACTTTGACCAACTGTACATACGGACTTAATACACATGTAGGCTATACATACACACACGCATACATAAACACTTCTTTCTTCTACCTTTTCAACTTTGGGGGAGGCACTTGTTACAGGCAGCATTGCCTTTTGTCTGCTTCATACACAAAAACAAAATAAAAAAAAACACACACACGCATGCATGATCGCACTTAATGATATGCACACTTACAATAACCTATATTCCCATTCATACATACACGCACACGCACGCACACACACGGTTAGTTACATGCACTCACACACTGAGCATCTCCCTCCCTCCCCCTCTCTCTCTCTCTCTCTCTCTCTCTCTCTCTCTCTCTCTCTCTCTCTTTCCAAGCAAGGGCTATTAACCTTGCTGTAACGACGACGTATTTTTTTTATTTTATTCTGGCTATTATCAGACGACTTTAATCAGTTTAGGGATGACCTCTAGTAATTAAAACCCTACCAACTATCTCATTAAACCATTTTAACTACCACAGAACCTTCCCAAGCTTTATAAAATCCTCTAAATATAACTAGAATCAGTTTTAATAGACGTCGCCCGTATTGAAAGGGTTAAACTTATTCCAGAGATTGACCCTATTTGGGCCGAGGTGCGAGGGGGTCTTTCTGGACTTCCATGTTATGGTCCATTAATTTGAAGATTTGAATATATTTCACCCCCATTAGTTTGACCAAAATAAGACGCTTCACCCCATTCAGGTGTCGTCTATTGTCTGAGTGAGCCTGTATCATTCAAGAAATTGGTCTTCAGCCGGGACATATTAATACATAAAAAATATACAAATTTAGCTTGCAAGGGGACTGGATGGGCATTTGTTTGACGGAAGTCTGAAAAAACGTTTTGGGAAAGATCAAATATATTCCTAATCTTGCTAAAACAGCTACCCAGGAGTTATATGTGCTGAACCGTCTCCGTGGGTTCATTACCCCGGTACAGCTTCTTGCTCTGTACCACTGGGGCACTGTGAGTGTTGTTCGCATGTGTGAGGAGGCTCCATCCATACCACATTTCTTGAAAAAGTAGAGTCAAAAGCATTCTGTCTCATCAATTCACCTCCCCTTACTAATTTCCTACAATATTTCTCTACACGCCGCAATGTTGCATCTCTCTCACTCTTCTATTACAATAATCACTGTTCTTCAGAGCTTTCTCAGTGTATACCTCCTCCCTTACGGAGAGTGGGGGGGGGGGGGGCACCTTACTTTCAACACATTCCCACCCCTATTCTGTCCAACTCTCTAACTCAAGATTGAGCCGAGTTTCCCAATCTTTCTTCTACTGAACAAATATGTTCTGGAACTCGCTCCCTCAATCTGTCTTTCTCTCATTCTATTATTTGAACTGCTTCAAGCTCCGTGTGTCCAGGTATAGTAACTCTAACGTACCTTGACTTCGGACCTCTGTCTTTCTTTCAGCTTTTGGGGGGTGGAGGGGGGGGGGGGGGCACTCACTCCAGGCAGCTTTGCCTTTTTGTCTCCTTCATGCACACACAAATACTCGAAAACGGCAAAAACAAGCAAAATCCTTAATACTAATTATACGAAATATACTAATAACCCATAAGAGGTCAGATCAGATGGTGTTAAGACTTTATATTAAGTTAAGTAAATGTGATTTTGAATGTACTGTTGGAGTGTTTGTAAATAATGTTACCAGTCCATACAATCTGATCAGATGGTAACATTTACTAATACATACAAAAATGGTCTACAGCACCTCTAGTGTCTGCCATTGTTGTCAGAATTATGAGGTTCCAATTGTGTCCAAAATTAGCAGCAAGGGGGGACTAAACCGAGAGAGAGAGAGAGAGAGAGAGAGAGAAAGAGAGAGAGATTGAGTGTGTGAGAGAGAGCCTCCCCTCCACAACACCACCTCTAATCCATAATTTGTGGGCCACCATTTGCCCGTGGCCATGGGGTGGCGCAGTAATGTGTCGACCGTTCGACCCTCACCTCCTACAAACACTATTTATGACCAATCTAATCCAACAACACTACTTCCCTTCCTCGTCAGCACCTGGGGTATATTAGCCCAGTGCTCTCTCTCTCTCCCCCTCCCCCTCCCCAACTCCACCCCACAGTCCTGGAGTACCTAGATTACCAGAGTTGTAGCACCAAATGTGAGGCGGTGCTGGTGCAGTGCGACGGTGCTGTGTGGATCTGCGGATGCGCGATGACTATGAGTTTCTCCCCTTAACGCTTTCCCTGCGGGAGACGTTCCGGAACGCTATACAACTTACAGCAATTTACAGGATTTTAAAGCCTCTTAAAGCCTGTAAAATCGAGTGCAAGGGAGCGGGAGTGAGGCAGGCCACACGTCCTTCTCCCAGCAAGGCTGCCGTGGCACTGAAGGCTCTGATTCAGAGTCTCGCTAGATATACAGTGCTGCCAAATGCAAATGTAGCGAGACATTAGCGGGAATTGCTCATTTTAGCGAATGTCTATGATAGCGCTGCGGGTGAACCCCGCGAGCTACGAAGCTCGTTTTGGTGTCATTTTGAAGCTATTTTCTTCTAGTTTTCAGCTGAATACATTTAATTTCATTAAGACACTTGCTTAATCAATCAGGAGTGCCTGAATGAGCCCTAATATGGGGAAATAGGCGGAAATATGCCCGCAGAGAAAGGGTTAAAATAGGCTTTTCAAAACACGTCCAGCTTGATGCCGTCTCGTAACTCAGTGGTAACGGTTAGGGTTCACACCCAAGAGGTCTAGCGTCGATCCCAGCACAATACAGTATTTGTGTGCTTGTATTTTTGCTATAAACAAATTAATTAAGGTTAGGTTAGGTTAGGTTAGTCTAATATGAATAATAAAATATATTCTGAAGAAAAAATTATGAAAGTATTCGCGCAAGCACAGATCTACAGGGCCCCTCCGCACCGCATCAGCACCGGTGCTCCGTACATGGTCTACCGCATCAAATGATCCCAGTATACTATCGGTGGTCTATAGTCAGGTCTCTGGGAGCCATCATGAGCCACACAGTCAAGCTCATGATGCAGTCAGAGCAGTAAGACAGGTAATGATTGGTGGATAGTGAGTATAAGTATCATCTTTAACATAGTATTTAACACCAATAACCTCCCAAATGAAAAGGAAAGTATGTGAGCCTCTTAGGATTCGAACCCGGGATATTCCATACAGAACGTACACACGATAACCATTACACCATCGAGACAGTAAAGGTATAGCACATGACCACGATTAATATCCATACATGGAATACTGGATATCAATCTAATCAAGTACTGGACACAACTGCATTATGAATAGCCGAATGCTCATGCGAGAGTAAAGAACATTGTATGGGATACAGGTGGGTATATGAATCACAAGCTTAAGGGGAGATGGGCCGTTTTTATAGTCTATTAATTCATGTATTCCTTTTTTTCTTCGTTTCCTCCCTAGATCTCCCTCAAACATAAAAAAAAATCCTTTAGATCCCCCTTCTAGATTAATTTGTTCATTTTTCGGTAGAAAAATTTCCCGGCTGAAGGCCGGTTCTTCCAACATTACAGGCTCACTATCGTTCGCCAGGGAAAAAATTGACACCTAAATAGCACGAAAGGTCTAAATATTGACGAAGAAATGGGGCAAAAAGGTCTTAAAATTGACTAACTAATGGGGCAAACATCTTAACACCTGAATACTACTGGGGCTAAACATGAGGGAGAAAGTGGTCCAAAAAACCGGCCCATCCCCCCTGAAGAAAGTGTAGAAACAATGATATCTTATCGGATACGCCCTGCGTAGGAATCAAAATAGCAACCAAAAGTCTCACTGGCGCAACCCTGTTCCACGAAACTACATCACCCTCCTAATTACTCTCCCCCACCCTCCCCATTTCCACACCCAAACCTCCCCCAGCCCTCTCTACATGTACAAGCACTCATAACAATTCGTGGACCTTATCTGTGTTTAGTTATGGAAGTATACAGTATCTCTGGAAACTAATTTATGAATATAATTTTCGATGCATCAGCTACAAAACTGTATATACTAATAATTGAAAAGCAAATTTCAGCCAAAAATCAATTCAGATAGTTATAATTGAATAAAGAAAAGCATAGGGGGTCTACGAATTGTTATGAGTTACTGTACATGCAGTGTTTGTGTGGCCCCCTGTGGACCAGTAACGCCTGGGGTACATTGGCAGCACCACAGGGGGGGGGGGGGGGGGGGGGGGGGGGGGGGGGGGGGGCCGGGGGGCCGCCGCCGCACCTCATCTACACTAACACTTGGGTAACGTCAGAGCCACGCTGGTAATCCGGACTAACGTGTCCCTGGGGTTTGGTCCTATGCTATTAACCCTTTCTGTACCGGTAATTTACTTTGCATTATATTCTGGCAACTATTAGACGATTTTGTTCAGCTTGGCAAGGATGTCTACTCAATAAAATTGTTTCAATCTGTCTCAATTCATCTCTTTAGCTACTATATATCCTTCCGAAGCTTCATAAAATCGTCTAAATGTAGCTGAAATCAAATAACAAAGACGTCGCCGGTACAGAAGGGGTTAAGGGAGCCCACCTCACTTTTTTTGGTTTCTTTCCGGGTAGTAGCCATTTGACCCCATTCAGCCTACTGTTTTAAAATGTTTATCCTCATCCAGGTGTCGATTTACACATGGCGAGCGAAAGCGAGCCAGCATATTTTGGATTATGTTTTAGACAACTGATTTAATTTGTAAATTTTTGGGTAGAAAAATGTCTCCGGCGAAACCGGATTTTTCAATACAATGATGGCTCGCTATCGCTCACCAGGAAAAAATCGATACCGGAATGGGAAGAAACATCTTAAAACAGTAAGCTGAATGGGACCAAATGGATAAAACCCAGAGAGAAAAAGCAGGTCGGTTCCGTTAAGGGGAGATATCCACTTGAGGGATTTTTTTCTGGACCGCTTTCTCCCTCATGTTTAGCCCTATTGCTTTTGATATTTTAAGACATTCGCACCATAATTAAGAACTTTCGCCCCATTTCTGTCAATTTTAAGTCCTTTCATGCAATTTAGGTGTCGATGTTTTCCTGGCGAGCGATAGAGAGCCTGTAATTTAAGAGGAACCGGCCTTTGGCCGGGAAATTTGTCTACCGAAAAATGTACACATTTATCTTGAAAGGGGGCCTAGAGGGTGTAATTTTAAGCTTGATGGAGGTCTAGGGAACTATAAACCTCCCCTTAAAATACAGTCATCATATTAACACATTTATTGAACCATTAACCTTATTTGGCCCTATGGAGGGGGGTCTCTCTCTCTCTCTCTCTCTCTCTCTCTCTCTCTCTTATCCAGTAGGTTGCATAAATGGAAGAGTCAGTCTAGAGTACATATTATACTGTATAGGAGAGGGAAGTGTCAACTTAAGGGGAATGGGTCATTTTTCTGATCCCCTTTCTTCCTCATGTCTAGCCCCATTAGTTTTCATATTGTTAAACGTTCGGCCCATTAGTTTGGCGATTTTAAGACCGTTCTTCCTATTTAGTAGTCAATATATACATATGTATATATATATATATATATATATATATATATATATAATTGAAGAAGTGTTGAGGTAAATTCCTAGATGGACTGCATACATGACAACTCCAATGCCATATATTATATTATAAACAATAGACAGAGGATACCACTAAAGGGTAGGCACCAAGTCACAATCGGATCTACTTTGCGTAGCGTAAAAAGTCATAAGAAGTGGAAGTAAATTAAGCAATCTTTCTTGAGCATAAACTAATATACCAGTAAATTATATTAACCCTTTATGTACCGGCGACTTTGTGTTATTTTTATTCTGGCTATATTTAGAGGATTCTGTTCAGTAGAAGAATGATCTGTGGTAGTAAGAAGTGTTAAGTGAGATAGTTCAAAACTAGTTAATTGCTGGAAGCTCTTTTGAAACTGAATACAATCGTTCTGTGGGAAACAACTGTGCCCGGTATGCTGCCGGCCAGGATTGCGCGTGGGTGGAGGAGCAAAGCAGAAAAAAGGCGGAAATGTCGTTGGGGTGAAAGGAAACGTGTTCGAGGTCTGTGCCTTCAATGCCAATGGCATAAATTGTGTGGTGCGAATGCAAGATCAGGATAGATAAGTATACGTTTATGTGTGTGTCTGCACCTGGCAACCAGGAAACTGGGGAAGGTGTTGAAGAAAAAAAAACATTTCGGAATAAATTCAATAAATGTAGCCTATAAAAGAAAGGCAAGATATTATTGGGTGACATGAATGGTAGAGTTGGAAATGAGGAGAAGAGAAGTATAGTGGGTAAATGGGGTGTTGAGGGCAGGAATATGAATGGTGACTTCCTTCCAGAAGCATGTGCGGAGAGATAATCTTTCTGGCTAACACGTGTTTTGAGCATCGTCACATACATAGATATATATGGCACAGAGATGAAGGTGAACAGGAACATAAATCTCTAATTAACTACGTCATATTTGATTCTGTGCTAAAAGTAAGAATTTTAGATTCAAAAGCTGTACGAGGTTTGCTGACGGGATCTGACCACTGTACAGTGTTGACGAAATTGTGGTAAGGAAGGAGTGGAATATGAAAGATAGAGATAAAACTGACAGTAGAGAATAAATGTGAGAAAACTAACTGAAGAATGTAATGCAACAAATTACAGGGATTTGCTGAAAGAGACTGTAAAGGTCATGGGCGATATGATAGATCTAGGAAGTACTGTAGACGAAGTATGGAAAGGTACAAGACTCCATGATTAAGCAGCTGAGAAAGTATGTGGGAAAAAAATGTAATATTGGAAAAAGAATGATAAGGCATGGTTAGCAAAGATATACTGTAGAAGAAATAGTGTAAAAGAAGAAAGATTAGGCTGCAAAAGAATATTCCTAGAAAAACTAGAGATGTGAAGAAACAAGAATATAAAACTTGAAACAAAGAGTAGAAAGGATGATACAAGACGCTAAAAGGAAGGCAGCTGAGGATATAGCAGAGTAGTGAACAGTTTCTGAGTGACAAGAATGTACACTACAGAGTTGTGAAAGAAGCCAGAGGGAGGAGACCGAGATTGTCTCAGGCGGTACAATGAGGGACATAATGGGGAGGTGGTGTAGGGTGATGGTATGGTGGATGTGTGGAAATATAATTTTAGTAGCTCAACTCAACACACTAGGGGAAAGTCTAATATCTTATCCATGGGAATAGAGAGAGATAGAATAAACAGGGTAATAAAGGACAGATAAGCAGAGAAGAAGTAAAAGCAATCAATAGACTTAAACGGGCAAAGTTGCTGGAGTAGATAACATCCCAGGTGAAATTTTGAGATATGGGGGAGAAGAAAACAGTTGACATAATGCATAGGATATGTAAATTAGCATGGGAAAAAGAATGTACCAGAGGACTGGAGGAAAGCAGTTTTAGTACCCTTGTACAAAGGGAAGGGTAAGAGGAGTGTTAGAGTAATGGGGGAATTAGCTTCCTTAGCATACCTGGAAAGGTATACACAAGTATGTGACGCCTCCCGGCGTTGGCAGAATGGTTGCGTGGGGGCATTGCAGCTCGCTAGCGCTCGCCAGGATGGGGGATAGGCTACAGTTGTCCTAGAATGATCTGCTTTCTTTTATTAGTGTTGTGTTGCCACAGACAGTCTAGAAATGGTCTTTGTTTTGGTCTGTGACCGCGCCTTATATTTTATATTCGCTATAATATAAATGTTGCTTGTGTGGGAGGCGAGCGAGAGAGGGTGAGGGAGTACACCTGGCAGCGGGGTGAGCTATCACGCGGCTCGCTTGGGCGCTGACGGCGTTGGCGGCCGGGTGGTCAACTAGTCCCTGTCCATCGCGGCCTCGTGTTTTTACCAGCTCAGAGCTTGCCTGACACGCGTATCGCCTACATCCTTTGCAATTCTGTCCCCCATACTCGCCACTTTGCATACTATTTCTCTCTCTCGACTTCTCCTTTCTCATTCTCTAATCTTTATTAAACTCAACATCCCTTCTGGTTTCAGCATAGACGTTCACCGTCGACCAGTCGTATTGTACGCGAAGCTCTCAGATATTTCCATGTATTAGGTTAAGGAGGTATTATGCTTTATTGAGGTTAGAGAGACGGACTTTTCCGTATGTGTCCTCTCTCGGGAAGGTTGTAGACCGGTATATGTCTCCCTGGCAAGGTGTTGAGTGATTCTGCTTGGTTATCTAAAGCTAGACTAGGGGTAAGGTTACTGTGTCGTTGTCTCCGATGTGTGCAGTGTTAGCTAAGCCCTGCACGACATCGACAGGTACTGTGGGAGCCTAAGTTGTCTTCGGGTGGGTTTACTTTGCGAGCACAGCGCTGTGGTGTGAGAGGGCCATAGCCTATCCCTCACAACATAGTGCTGCCTCTTTGTGTTGACTTCTGAGGGATCGCCAGGATAGAACTAGGTACTAGAGACCTAGATTTATCAAGAGAGCATCCCCGTCATATAACGTAATCTTCATTATACCACCTTCGGACAACGTTAGGCTACGAGCCGCATGCTCACCCATTGTTGCCCTGCCTTGATACCCCAGCTAGACTTTATTAACTGAGCAGACACTGGTTAGAGATAAGCCCCCATTATTATATGTATGCAACATTATTATTCACTGCACTTTTGAGCCGAGGTTGTTGTTGAGTTGCACAACCCTAGTAGGCTGTTGCGTTGTGTCACGAAGCATTTCTTTAGTTGTCGAGCATTACTACCTTTGCGCAGTCTTTATTATTCGCCTGCCTATTATTACTATATGTCCTAGTATTTATTGTGACCCGTATTCTGCATTATAATTGTTCAAGATTCTTTACGAACATCTTCCCAGCATCAGACTTATTTCAGAAGTTTCCAGTTGATGTTGCAGGACTAGCATTGCACTTTCTTTAATACAGGAGTGCCAGTTATTTGAGTATCTACCGTAACGTTAATTAATCACGTTAACTATCTTTTCTTTGTGTAACCTAATCGAGTAATCTTTTACTGTTTGAGAATAGGCTGTTTCATCGAGCGTCAGCCTAGTGTGTGTGCACCAGTTACCGAGTCATAGGATACCTCGTTGTCCAGGCACGACTCAGGGCGGTAATGGTGTTTTGTTTTCCAGTGTTTAAGGCAGGGGTTGGATCTAGTGTTACCGTTGTTGCATTTTGCCATTATCTAGTCCAATGTTGAAGAGCCCTGTGTCTTTGAGAACCTGGATCGTAACAAATGGCGACCTAGCTCAGGATCTTGTGAACTAAGAGATAATTGCAGGATTGTTGTGGTCATTTGTTTTATTGAGGAATATAGTGGGCACGTTATTTTTTGTTTGGCAAAGTAGTATAGCACTTGAGAGTCTTCAGACATTTTTGGCAAGTGAATAGTGCTACATAAGAGTTTGGGGTACTTCTTTTCTGAATATTGTGGTGAGAAATTTTTGTGAGCATCATGTCTTATACCGGGTCAGAGGAGAATGGAGACACAGTACGTAATGTCGAAACTGAGGAACAGCAGCATGATGAAAGGGTTAATCGGGTGAACTGTGAGGAGGATGCTAGGATATTTTTGCAATGGCCTGTTACTGCCGAGCGGTTGGAGGGTATGGATCGGTACGGTCTTCAATGCCTGGCCACAGCTATCGGTCATGCGGTTACTAGCAGCATGACCAAGGATAACTTGATAACGTGTGTACTGGGCAGGGTGACTGGTGAGCGAGATGGGTTGAGTGCTCAGAGCCCTTCGGCCATGCTTCCCCTACACTCGACTCCCAGCCATCCCAGTAGTTTGCCGACCCCGGGTACGCTTCCGCAGTTGGGTGGTGACTGGCAGGGTGGGTTGCCCCTGGGGGGACCACCGGTAATTTCAAACATTGTAGCACCTTCACCTCCTCAAGGGTTATCTCCAGAATTATTGCTTCAGCTCGAATTAGCTAAGATCAGAGAGAAAGGCTATCAGGGCAGGTCAGCAGCAAATAGAAAGCCAGATAGAGCTAGCAAAAATCCAAGCTGATTTAGAGTCGACTAGGTACTGTGCCGACATGGACGTAGAGAAGTCGCGAGTAGAGACAACGGGACAGCGACTTGGGGCTGGTAACCGTGTTCATGAGCAGTCTCTCTCGCTTATTGAAACTGGTTCCGGTGTTTGATGAGAGTGGTGTAACAGAATTTTTCACACGCTTTGAGAAGAAGTGCCAGGAACACCAGTGGCCAGAGAATAAATGGGCAGCACTTGTATCCTCTAGATTAATAGGCAAGGGTCTTAAAGCCTACGATGCGTTGCCTATAGAGTCTTGTATTATCTATGAGGAACTCAAGGAGGCTGTCCTGAGAGCATACGAACTACAACCAGAGACGTACAGGTTGAAGTTCCGGGGTGTTACCAAGGGTCGGGAGAGCACCTTTTTGGAGCATGCCCGGGAGCTGTCCGATGCTTTTGGGAATTGGCTGAGGTCGGAGAAAGCTACTACGTTTGACGACATTAAACAGTTGGTGCTTTTAGAGCAGTTTTTCAAATGCACGGGCGGCGACCTGACGTTAAACCTTAAAGAAAAGCAACCAAAAACTCTACAGGAGGCAGCTGAGATGGCTGACCTCCGGCTATCACTAATTCGTGGGTGCGGGTCTGCCCAGCGTAGTGAGGCAGGTAACAAGGGGCGTGACGCCCCACCCCCCCGAGTTAGTGATATACCTTATGCAAACAAGTACAAGAGCCATGATACCAAGACTGACCACAAGACTAGCACCGTCCCATTTAAGAAGGGGCCGGGCCCTTCCCAGTACCAAGGGAAGCCCAAAGGGGAGTTGGAGTGTTATCATTGTCATAAAAAGGGGCACTTTGCAAGAGTCTGTCCTAGCAAACCACCTACAGCAGCTGTGTCTTTGGCCTGCAACATTGGTGTGTCTCCGAAGTCATCTGAGTTTGCCCGGGGCAGTTCGTCAGAGGCTGAGGCACAGCCAATGCAGAAGCACCTGGGAGGCTCGAACCCTGCTCAGGATGTTTTTTGCGACCATAGAGGGCGGGGTTGCGTGATGTGGGCGGGGCGCAAGCATGGAGTAGAGGTCTTGCGTGATACAGGTGCTTCCCAGACTCTGATGAAAAACTTGACTGGCTACCCTATAAAGCGGCTGGGGTGGTGGTGGTGCAGGGTATTAATGCAACTCGGTCATACCCGCTGGTGCGGTTGGAGTTGGAGGTGGATGGTGTGGCACGTGAATTGGATGTCGGGATTGTGGAGAAACTGCCAGTGGAGGGCGTCGACCTTCTTCTCGGCAACGACTTTGCAATGCCCGCTTCTGAGGTTCTACCCTTAGTCGTTGCCGAGAGGCCGGCCGACGTGAGTAGGGAAGAGCAAGAGTGGGTCGAGCGGTGCCAGACACAACCCATGGCGTGTGTTGTCACCCGAGCTCGGGCAGCTAAAGTGTCACAGCCTAGTCCTCCGTCTTCAGACCAGCGGAGGAACGATCAACAGGAGGAGGCTAAAGCTGGAGTTGGTTTTAAGAGTTTTGACTCGGCGGCTCTCCTGGGTGATTCAGTATTAGCACCATTACTTAATTCTGGAGTAGCCCCTGGGCCTGTCATCGAGAGTGACGAGGCTGGGCATGACGAGTCTCCACGACAGCAACGTTATGTACATCGAGAGAGACAGAGGGAGCAGCCCAGTATCGGGGAAGGTCATGCATTGCTCCGGGAGCAGTTAGATCGCTTGGCACCCTCAGATATACGTCGGTTGCAACTAGAGGACCCTGAGCTCCAAACGTGTGCTAATGGAGCTGTAGAGCTCGACGAGGACGGCGATGCACAGCCAGGAGATTTTTTTTATTTAGAAGGCATCCTCTATAGGCGTTTTCAAGACCCTAAACGTAGTTGGCAAGAGGGGTCCGGAGTAGTGGACCAGTTGGTGGTGCCACGGGAGTGCAGGGATAGCCTACTGAGGTTGGCGCATGACATACCACTGGCAGGACATCTAGGGGTGAGAAAAACGGTGGCGGCTTTAGAAAAATTGTTTTGGTGGCCGGGGTTGAAGGGGCAGGTGGTAACCTGGATAGCAAGGTGTCATACGTGCCAGAGGGTTGGAAAACCTAACCAAACAATTCCGAGAGCCCCGTTGCACCCCATTCCTGTCAGTGGACCGCCCTTCAGTAAGGTCATCATTGATATGGTCGGACCCCTACCCCCTACTAGTGCCGGTAATAAATTTCTATTAACTATCATGGATGTGGCCACTCGTTATCCTGATGCATATCCAATGAGAAATGGCACGGCAAAAACTGTTGTCCGGAACCTGCTCTTGTATTGCTCGCGGTATGGTTACCCGCAAGAGGTGCAATCGGACCAAGGTTCTAATTTTACATCTAATCTGTTCAAACAAACTATGATTCAGCATGGCATCAGCACTGTCGTCTCTTCTGCGTATCACCCGGAGAGTCAAGGGGTGTTGGAGAGGTGGCACGCCACGCTGAAAAGCATGCTTCGATGTTATTGCGCAGAGAACGGAAAGGATTGGGACCTTGGTCTGCCGTATGTTTTGTTCGCGGCAAGAGAAGTACCTGGAGAGAGTCTCGGTTTCAGTCCGAATGAGCTTGTTTTCGGGCATCGGGTGAGGGGCCCTCTCCACATGGTGAAGGAGATGTGGGAGGGCACTAGGCATATTGTTCTGCGAGATAAGTTGCAACCTCTTGTTCCTGAGCGACAAGAGGAGTTGTTTACTAGGCTGTGGCAGTCCGTCCGCATGTTTGTTGCTTCTCCAGGCCTGATGTACGGGGTAGAATCCGACATGGAGGCTGGAGACAGTGCAAGGCTCGAGTTGGTTCCCTACCGTGTGAATCCTGCTCGACAGCCTGTTGTGAAGGCGGAGCTGGACGGCGTGTGGAGAGGGGGTCTGAGGGATGAGGGATATCGTGAGTGGTCGTTGCCAGTGGCTTTGCAACCTGAGTTTGGTGGCAGAGTCCGTGTGTATGTTGATTGCAAGAGTGTGGAAGCATTATCCCTGACAGACGCCTATCCATTACCCAGAGTTGACGACACCATAGACCGCTTCGGGGCTGCCTCGCTCATCACGAAGGTAGAACTAGTGAAGGGTTATTGGCAGGCCCCGTTGCCGGAAAGAGCGAAGAGAAGTGCCAGTCTTGCGATGAACTGGACAGTTTATCAGTGTCAGGTGTTGTTGTGCTGCCGGAACACAAGTTGGATGTGTGGCATGCTGGGGGCACTGATAATGTTTTGGCTTTGTTTGCAGGAGAACCCTCGCTGTTCAGTCAGTGTCTGTCGTGGGTGGAGGATCCGGGGTAGGCTACCACAGTATGTTGGTATAGCCTCCTGTCTTGGCTCGCGGTGTATTTTTGCGCTGGTGCTTGTTGGCTCGCGTGTGTAGCATCAGCGTAGGGTCGCAGGGCAGGAGTTGTTGGCTTTGATTGACGAAAATTAGGCTACATCTATAGTAGCCGCCAAAAACAACATTAAAATAAAATATGAAAAATTAAATAAAAACTCTTTCTTTTTAATAATTAATTTTAAGATAATATTGTAGCTGAGTACTGAGTGCAGATGATTTTCCCTCAGTAGGCTGTGCTTCTTAAAGCTCGCTCTGGGAGCACAATGTTATGAATTAATGTATTATGTTGGGGAAGGGTGATAAGATTTTTTTTATATATAAATGTTGTTTTTTTTTTGAGGAGACTGAGCTTGCATTCCATGAGTGGCAGAGTGGTTAGGAGTGGCAGATTCTAGCGACATTCTGCCTGTTCAGATATGGGCTCATGGTTGAGTGTCCCATATCTTGGGGGGGGTGTGACGCCTCCCGGCGCTAGCAGAATGGTTGCGTGGGGCATTGCAGCTCGCTAGCGCTCGCCAGGATTGGGGGATAGGCTACAGTTGTCCTAGAATGATCTGCTTTATTTCATTAGGGTCGTGTTGCCACAGACAGTCTAGAAATGGTCTTTGTCTTGGTCTGTGACCGCGCCTTATATTTTATATTCACTATAATATAAATGTTGCTTGTGTGGGAAGCGAGCGAGAGAGGGTGAGGGAGTACACCTGGCAGCGGGGGGGAAGCTATGCTGCGGCTCGCTTGGGCGCTGACGGCGTTGGCGGCCGGGTGGTCAACTAGTCCCTGCCCGTCGCGGCCGCGTGTTCTTTACCAGCTCAGAGCTTGCCTGACACGCGTATCGTCTACATCCTTTGCAATTCTGTCCCCCATACTCGCCACTTTGCATACTATTTCTCTCTCTCGACTTCTCCTTTCTCATTCTCTAATCTTTATTAAACTCAACATCCCTTCTGGTTTCAGCATAGACGTTCACCGTCGGCCAGTCGTATTGTACGCGAAGCTCTCGGATATTTCCATGTATTAGGCTTAATGAGTTAGGCTTTAATGAGGTTTGGAGAGACGGACTTTTTCGTGTGTGTCCTCTCTCGGGAAGGTTGTAGACCGGTATATGTCTCCCTGGCAAGGTGTTGAGTGATTCTGCTGGGTTATTTAAAGCTAGACTAGGGGTAAGGTTACTGTGTCGTTGTCTCCGATGTGTGCAGTGTTAGCTAAGCCCTGCACGACATCGACAGGTACTGTGGAAGCCTAAGTTGTCTTCGGGTGGGTTTACTTTTGAGAGCACAGCGCTGTGGTGTGAGAGTGCCATAGCCTATCCCTCACAACATAGTGCTGCCTCTTTGTGTTGACTTCTGAGGGATCGCCAGGATAGAACTAGGTACTAGAGACCTAGATTTATCAAGAGAGCATCCCCGTCATATAACGTAATCTTCATTATACCACCTTCGGACAACGTTAGGCTACGAGCCGCATGCTCGCCCATTGTTGCCCTGCCTTGATACCCCAGCTAGACTTTATTAACTAAGCAGACACTGGTTAGAGATAAGCCCCATTATTATATGTATGCAGCATTATTATTCACTGCACTTTTGAGCCGAGGTTGTTGTTGAGTTGCACAACCCTAGTAGGCTGTTGCATTGTGTCACGAAGTATTTCTTTAGTTGTCGAGCCTT